>JAMXBD010000441.1:600000-982667 GCA_024138025.1 Combretum micranthum
ATATAAATATGTCCGATTTGCATCTACATTTTATCTATATTTAATCTATATGATCTTTTAATGAGAACTGCCGATTATTTTTTTTATCCATATCTATTTCTTAATAAATAATTTATTAAAACAAAATTAAAAAAAATACCTATATTTATAATTTGTCAACAAACAAATAGACCCTTAAAGTATCAGAATGAGAAGACTCGGGTGCAAATCCCATCCATCCATAGGGTGTACGATTGGGAGCTCAAGGGCATCTTGTTAGGTGTTTAAGTAAGGCTTTAGGGGTCTTCGAAACTTGATAGGCAACCTTTTTCGATACATTATTCTATTCCTGAGTTTTTACGTTTTGAAAGGACATTTTTGTTCTTAATTTTGGGTTTGTTTAGATTTTTTATTGTTTGCATTTGATTTGAATGTGTTTTTTTGATATATGATATTTAGAATACCATCTCATTTATATATTATTCGTTTCTATTTTATGATTATGATAAATGTAGTGATTTAAGTATGAGAATTGAATGTGAAAATCCATATACTTTTAAAAAAATGTTTTAAAATATATATTTTATACATTGAAAAATAAATGTTAATTACTATTTTTAAAAAGAAAATAAATAAATGAATGGTAAAATATGTCAATCTTTATAGGATTTATTATGTATTTAATTTTAAAAAGAGGCTAATTATTCACATTTGACTTCATATTTTTGTATTTGTTTCTTGATAAACATATTCATTTAAGCGAATGCTAAACTAATACCAAATTAACTAGAATAAGATGACCACCTTAGTCTTTAAAATCCACTTGACACCAATAGCATTGTTGTCTCTTGGTTTATTTACCAATTCCTATCTTCCATTATTCTCAATCATCCTTATTTCCTCCTTCATTGCCTTTTTCTATTCATACATAATAGCTTTTTCAAAGAATTTCTTTTCCAAAGATGCCAAACTACATCATATATCTCTAATAACGACTTTGTCTTACCAACAAAAGAATCAAAAGATGAATCATTATCATTATGTATTGGATGAACATCATTAAATAACCAGTGGATTGAATTTATACCTATTTGGTCCGTTTGGTTTGTCATCTTTATATCATTTTGACTTCATATTCTTGTCATTTTCAAATAGACTGTTTGTAAAAAATAGATATCGATGAAAAACAGATATTTTTACTTATAAGCTGATTAAACAAACCACATACTGATATGAAACAAATATAATATAGATATCGATACAGATACCAATAAAAAATAGACCCCTAATAGATTGAATTTCACATTTCTCTTAATAGTTTTATGCATATTCTGAATGGATTGCACACATAAATGGTTTATATTTTGATTTAAGAGATTATTGAGCTAAATTTAATTTACGTGGGAAACTGATTGAATTTTAGATATTTTTGAAGCTTAATGAGTACTTTTGGCATTGGAATTATTCAAAAATTGAAGTGGAATGTAATGTTTCATGAAGAGCACCACTTGGTTGGAATTCCTGCTTACACTCATGCAAGTATTGAATGTCCTTTTACCAATTATTTGAAGACAGAAAGATGCACGACTTACAACGGGACCATGCTTATACGGTGCTCTATTTCGCCTATGTTCAATTTCTAATTATAAGTGGCCTTATGAAAATACTGTAAGAGTTTTTTTGGTGTGTCTTTGAAAATTTTAGTGTCTTTTGTCAAGTTGACAAGAACCACAAATCTGTAGTTAAATCGAATATTCAAATTTTTCAAGGCTATAAAATTAATGTCCAATTCTTCTATGTCAAAGATAGAATTCATAATTTACCAAATAGTTAACTTCGTCACATGGCTCATATTAATTCAAAGGAAAGCTCCTATCAACCATGAGTTCTTCATCAATCAAACAATCACAAGCATTATAAATAAAGCAGTCCTCGTCCTTGAATGACAATGATTGTCCATTTGTAATCAACTGTGCAACAATCAATAAATTTTGAACTACACAGGGTATGAAGAGAAGACCATGAATATATTTGATGATCTATTTAGTGTGCAGAACCACCACACCTTTCCCTTTTGCTTCAACAACCTTTCCATCTCCAAGTTTCATCTTGGTTTTGATTGATATGTCTAACTTGTTGAATATATTTTCATGTTTGCACATGTGGCTAGTGCGGCCACTCTCAACGAGCCAAGTTTGATCACTATTCTATTGATCCTTTTGAAAAGTCATGAAAAATCTATCATTTTTCACCTCCCACTCATCTATGAAATTAGCTTGTTGCTAAGAGTAATCACGAGCATACTTGTACTTCATTTCATAGTTTCGTTCATTGTGTCCTAGATTTCTTACAAAATTAGCATTGAACTGCCCCCTACCTTTTGTATCAATACTCACTTTTTTCAAGATGATTGATCCTTTGATACACTTTACAAGCTGGAAACCTTCCTTCCTTTGTTGAATTATTTGAATTTCCTACAACTTTTCCTCTTACAACCTTATCTCCATTGTGCTTCTTACTTTCTCTAATGGGTTTACCTTTAAACCTTACTTGAGATGCTTGAAATGCATCTTATGGTGTATCTTCTTCCTTCATGTTTGATCTTTGCTTTCGAGTTTGTAGTTTACTGATAAGATTCATAACTAAGAATGTTTTTAAATCACAAGACTCTTTAATGAAATATTTTAATTTCAAACGTTGCTAACAAATTATAAATGCCTTCTTCACCATCTTCGCATCATTGAAATCTTCTTCAAAGAACCTAATCTTATTTTCGAAAACCATGAGTTTGGAAGAATATAATACTCATTTACTTTTTGTCCTTCCTTAATTCTTCTTAAACTTTCATTTTGAAGTTAAATTCTTCACCATTTCCACTCTTTCATTGCCTTCCAACCCATTCTTTACTTTTTCTCATACCTCTTTTAGAATTTCACGTGGCATTATCATGGTGAAAATAAAATCAAATAAGGTCAAATGTGGACTATTAAATGCTTTTTGTCTTCTTTGCCAATTTGTCTTCGTGTTTTTTACATTTGAGCTAAGATTATATTAGCTCCCAGTTCTAGTGAATCAACATCATTTTTCACCACATCTCATAAAGTTTTGGGCCTTTAAACACATATTCATTTTGATTGCTAAATATAAAAGTTCTCGTTTGTAAACATCAGGAGCTCACCCTTAGTTAATTGCTAAAAATCATCTTCCTTTTTTTATTTTGTTAGTGTTTGAACTTTCACCTCACGGATGCTCAAAAGAAAATTCACCCTATGAATTGCTAAAAGTCGTCTTCCCTTTTTCATTAGTGTTTGAACTCTCACCTCACGGACGCTAAAAAAAAAAAAAAATTTACTCATAAACTTACATCCACTTAAGATATAAGGTTCTAACACCACCTTTTTTTTTTTTTTTAACTTTTATTAATTTATTTTTTTAACAAATGGTATACAGGTCGAATATAAGCAGAACATGGTAGAACACCTAACATAGTAAAGCTTAGCTACAAAGGCAAAATTGAAGGAGCTTCTGCTCATATTTCTCAATGTTTCTGTTTACAAAAGGTGTATATATATTATTACATCACAAAATATCAAGGAAAAGGCTATTTATAAAAGAAGAGATATCTTCAACTACTTTTAAATTTATCTCAACTAATTTACCAAAAATGCACCTAAAGTAACTTAGAAGGTATGGATTGACATACATAATTATCAAGAATTACTAATCAATTGTGTTAGGAATATTATAGAAAAATTTTAATCATCAACAGGGGTTGTAATACTATTAATGCCTTATATAGCCCTTATCTTTGAAGTATATGATGGAATGAACCTTTATGGTTGATGGAATTGAGAAAGTTACAAAAGAGATGCTTTACTTCTTAGGTAAAAGGGAAGGATGGGGATAAGTAATTATTTATTAGCTATAAATAGTTAACATAGAGGATATATATTATACTGCTATTACAGCAAAAGATGATAATTTAAGTATGCTCATCCTACCTAGAAGATTAATTATTAGTCTATGACATCATAAAGCAAACAAATAATATATATCAAAGTCATCATTTTACGGATATTATGAGCATGATGCATGAGTTTCTATTAATTCCTTTTGGGTTGGTAAATGTTTCTGAGCATTATAAATGCCTCAATTTGGCTGACTCCATGATAACTACTATTATAAAGAATTAAACAAAATAGGAGAAAAAATTAACATAAACCAATAATCTTGAAGGAAATTAATAAAATGGAAAAATTGCGGAAAAAAAAAGAAATAGTAAAAAAAAAAAGAAATGAAGAAAGGAAAAAGGAAAAAAAAAAAAAGAAAACTTCTCGCTCAAAGTAAAAGAAACGATTTTTGCCCAACAACTCAAAAACACAAAGAGAGAGAGAGAGAGGAGAATTGAAAAGAAAAAAAATTTGTAACCATGTAATTTATTCTTAATATATGATATTTCAATATGTTAATTTATATATATCAATTAGAAAAGAATATATGTATAAATCATAAATAAGACACACAATTATTATTATCATTATTATGTTGTTTTTCCCAAATAAGATGCTTGTATTAGATTTATAAATCTTCCAGACTCCATAATAACAGCTAATTCTTCATCACAAGAAAAATCAAAACAGCGTCTATGATGAGACACGGGTCTATTTGGATGGTTTGTTTTTCATTTATATCTATATTGAAATAATATGTATAAATATATTCAATTTGCATTTATATTTTATCTATATTTGATCTTTTCATAAGAACTGCAAATTTTTTTTAAATTTATATCTATTTCTTAATAAACAATTTTTATAAAAAATTTTGAAAAAGTTTTTGCATCTGCCGAAAAAAGCTAGCCAAACAGGTTCTAAAAATAGATAACATAAAAGATAGCTAATTTTCAAGTGACGGTTAATTTATTACTGCTACAAAAAATAAATTTCTATAATAGGTTTGAGATGAAATTAATTATTAAAATATCTTTACAAAACTGTATTTTTTAAAATATGATTTGTAAATATGAAAAATTTGTATGTTCAACATGAGTGTTACACTCGAACAATTTAAACTAAACTTGCATCTTAAGATGTGAACTTATATATATGCGCACACACATATATATAAACAAAGTGCTATTTGCAAGTTGTGTTTAAATTGAACTAGCATGCTCAAATACAAGTAATGCTTGGATAATTCAAAGAACTTATATCTTGAAAATGCAAGTTTTGTATGAACAAATATCTTACTGTGAAGATGCAATTTTAAAATGTTATTTTAGTGATTAATAAAATTTTTTAATAAGTTCACGAATTTGACAAAAGAATTCAAAGAAGAATTTGCATCTCATTACAATAGACCAACTTAAACCTAACCGATGGACATGACTTCTAAATTTGGAGCATTGCAAGCGTCTAAATTCGAAATGGGCTTGGACCGAGTCAAATTTGCCGTGGATCCATTATTCATATTTATTTTCTTTTTTAATATGATCGGTCCATTACTTATTTAACAAATCATAACACTTTTATGCATCCTATAAGGGAATTTTTTTTTATCACGGATTGTACTGTTTCTAATATTAAAATTAAAAAAATCTAAACCCTTTATCGGTATTGGGAGGTGACAGGTGAGTCCTTTTACATACGTGGAATTTTAAAAACTTAAAAACAGCATTAAGCTTTTCCCGCCTTCTCTCGTTTTCCCGCTATTTCTGTGTGGCGGGCCTTATGGCACAATCTCACTCTCTCTCTCCCACCGAACCACCTAAGACAGACAGTCAAGCTCAGAGAGGAATCCAGCTGGAACGCGAAGCCCCATTTCGGTATATGATCGTGCCCACCATCTGCTTGTTGAACAGGTTCGCCTGATTTTTTATGGCTAAGTTTCTTTTGTAACTTTTGATGTGCATTTATTCGTATCTATATCTTTCTTATTTTTGGCAATTCAGATTCATTACCCCCAGTTGTGTATAATTTCCTCGGGTGTCACAGTTCCTTCTATTAAATTGCTGCCCCACATGAGTAATAAAGAATTTGATCATGTTGTTAATTCTAGATTAGCATGGGCATTGACATGATTTCAACCATGTTCAGTTTAAACTGCTTTGATGACATACCCACTTTTGATTCCATTTTCGGCGATAATTATGTTTTGTATGAATAAGAACATGCGAGTCTGTGACTGTAATTTGTTATTTCATATATCTTGATCCTTTCTTGCGTTTTTGTTGGTATGGAATGTGTTTATGCTGCGGAAATAGGCTGTCGATATTGTTGTTACAACTAGTGTATTTAATTATCTGATTCTTCTTTGTTCCTAACAGATAACAAACCACTGCTTCAGCAGCATCAGTTCACTAAGGAAGGAGAACTAGAGATGGAAGAGGGCTTTTCAGGATCAGTTGGAGGTGCGGAACGGGTTCTTCAACTTATACCAAACTCTTCAATTTCTATTGCATATGACACTCTCTTCGGTCCACACGATGAGCTTCTTCTTCTTGAGCTTGATGAGAAACTCATCCCCGATGTCATTAACGAGAGGTAATGTAATGATTGAATTTGAAGTCTCGGTAAACTTGATCTGATAATAAAATTGCTTTAACAGTTTTGTGAATGTTCCTTTCTAGGGTGTACTTGAGAGGTCAGCCTGATGAAGATGCGGTTTTTTGCACTCAGTCAAAAACTTTTGCAATCAAGTTTGTTAACACATCTAATTCTGTTTTCTTGGTACCTCCTTTGCGGCAACTTCCAGGCAGTCAAGATTGTAAAAACCAGGATATTGCATCAGTGATTAAATTGGCTGCTGGCAGCATGGAACTTGTTGAGGTGGCTCCTCGTCTTGACAAGCTGAAATTACTTCTTTCGGAGAACCCTTATAAGCTTGAGGATGCATCTGAGATGGAGATAGAAGGAGCATGGAAAGATAAATCAGGATTGTACACATGGAATGATTTAGTCAATAGGGTTCAAGCAAGCGATGATGAATTGAGACATGGGTTGGACTCTCTTTTGGCATTAGAGATAGATGGATGCTGGAGATTGGTAGATGAGTCTTACATGGAGATGGTTCTCACAATGCTTTTGCACAATTCAGTATTAAATGATTGGGAACTGGATGCACTAGATGAAGATGTGGTGTTAAGAGCATTGGAATCAGATGGTTTCCCTTCCAAGGTTGCTCGTCACTGTCTACATGTGTATGGGGAGAAGGTGCATGATGGTGAGGAAAGAGGCATCTGGAGACTAAATGAGAAGAGGGTTTGTGTGCATTTAGCTAAAAATGTTCTCAAGAAAGGAAGAAGGAAGGTTGAGAGTTTCCTTGAGGAATGGAGAAAAAAAGTTCCTGAGGGAATGCAAATGCATGCTAGGCTAGACGTGTTAGAAGGTGAAGTTTTGACAGAGAAGATCGGGTTGAAACATGGATATGGGCATTTAGTGCATCTTCCTTGCCATCAACTCCAGCAGAGCGGTTTTCTATCCTTTTCAAAGAGCGGCCGACATGGGACTGGAAAGACCTCCAACCCTATATCAGGTTTTACTTTGTTCACTGCTTGCCGTGGTTTTCTGTTTTCTAAATCTTGTTTTAAGAATCCAAATTGGCTGTTTTTCAGGATCTTAGTGTTCCTGGTCTATCTTCAGAAGGTTTACTTCTCAAATACACCAGAAGGTGCAGCCGAGGCCCGATGTTGAACCTGTTTTTGTGCAAGATAATCTCTATCCATAAAACAGAACTTGTAATTAATTTTCCTTAGTATAATCTACTTTGTTAATTTTCGAACAAGTTGTCTGATGGGTTTTCTAAATATACTAAATTGGGCTTCAATGGTTTCCTTTTCCTGTCTTGTCCATTCTTGCCAAAATTGAGTCTTGCTTGATTTGGTTCAAGAGAAATTATCTTCATGAGCTATGAGATACAACTTTGATATGTTTCCACACATTTAATTTCCTTTAAAAAGTAAATTCGATCAACTTTGTTCATCACTGAAATTTAATCCCTAAATATTGATATTGCTTATCATTCAACCATGAGCATATGGAGGAGAAACGGTTGATTAAGTTTTGTGTCATGTTTCATTGAAGGAGTGGGGTCTTCTTTATTTGAAATGCGGATCCAATTTGACTGGATGTAAATTATCATAAAATTATATGCAAGGAGTGAGTATTTTTTCAAATCATTATTAGTTGAGTAAGTATTAAGTAACACGCTTTGGCTAAAATTGAATATAAAATAAAGTAATAAGGAGAATGGCAGATGTTATTAGGATAGCACCTCTTCATCATGTTGCCGCGGACATGTGATATTAGTTAAATTTAAGACACTAAGCTGGAGTGTGGGTGTAAATAATGGAAAAAAAAAAATTAAAGGAAGTGACACCTGCATGGATACAAGCAAGAGTAGGGAGCAAAAATGTTGGTTGTATTATTTCTTTTTGATGGATGGTTTTGTATGTAAAACTGATATTATTTTTTTAGCTGACGTGAACTGCTTAACCAACAAGAATGACATGTGTCCATTATGAGTATCATTTCTTTTTTTTACTTGAATTATCATAATCATCACTATAATTATTATTTTATTTCTTGTAATTGTTTATGTAATCATTATAATTAATATTTTATTCTTGTTAATTACTTTTACCTCTTAATATACTTAGAGCTATTTTATTTAGAATAAATTTAGATGGGCCTAACGCCTGAAAAAGATCTAGTAATTGGATATTATATAGAAGATTCATGGTTAAAGTTTTGCCAATGTGGAACACAATCAAATTACAAACGCTCACTCCTGCAACTAATCTGTATGAACCTCTATAAAAGGTTGTGCCCTAGATTGGTCTTAGCAATGTAGCATAGGAGCTTCATTTTGTGGAGGTGTAATGACCAATATTATGCTGACAAATGGACAAAAGAATTCGACCGCCCACTTTCAACTTTAAACATACCTTCATTCCCCTGCACCCCCATGAATGCAATGTTTGAAGAGCAGCATCCTCACAAGCAAGATTCTCATTTTCGCTCCAAAATCAACCAACACGAGGTTTGCCTTATTGAAAACAATCCAAAATATAAAAGTTTAACTCTTCCTGGTCAAAGCCGAAACACCGATGAAAACAGAGCAACATGGTTCAAAGTTGTCCACCTAGGCCTATCGATGCTCTGTTTCAAGAGTACGAAATAGAGAAACAAAGTAAAAGACCATGAGTTAAATTCAACAAACCTAACTCTATTATGAGTTTTCTGACATGGCTGAAACAAATTAGTGACATGGTTTTGAAACAAATTCAAAAGTTTTAGGCAAATAGTATGATTCCAAGTTTGTGTCGAAGAGATTGCCGAGCTGTCAACCTTTAGGAAGAGATTTTTTTATTTCGTTTTTAGTTTGTAAAATTGTTTATATTAATAAAAGTGTTGATGATAAATCGTAATAATAAATAAAATATGTCCATATGATGGTAAATGATAATAATGATAATCACTCGTTTTTTTTTTTTTCCCTTTCTTTCCAAACAATCATTGGAGTACAGCCCTGGAATAAATCCAAGCAAGATCATAATTGGATGAGTGAAAAAGCATTCATTATTACTGTTACATGGTTAAATACAGCATGCATTGGGCTTCCTTAAATACACTGTCGTGGAACTCAATTCGGTCTAGCAACTCAGTTCAGTAGTTTGACACTTCATTGTTGTTCGATTTCTTGAGTGAAGTTAGTGGCTCATTTAACTTTTAAGGTATTATAATTTGGTAATCTATTGTCCCATAGCGGCAAAACTTGAACAATGAAGCTTTTATATAATGTCTAACTAAAGAAGACATGTGCAAGTTGGTAAAAGGCTAAAGGATAAGTGGAGAAATGTGCACGTTGGTAAAAGGCTCAAGGATAAGTGTGTGTAATGCCCCCGAAATTACATCAAGGCACAGTCTAACCCTAAAAGAAGTTGTTTTTGTCGAATAATCTCTAGCTAATTTTAGATTATGAAATCATTTGATTTTATTTTGAAAACAATTGGGTTTAGTAAAGATAAAACTTGTTTATAGAAAACATTTCTTATTCTACTCATACGAGTAGATCAACTTTCTCATAAACAAAGCTTTAAAAGTTTATTACAAACATGGACTTTATAACTAAACCTTTAAAGAAAATACAATTTTCAAAAACATAAATCCAGTTCTAAAACAAAATAAAATAAATACGATAATTAAACGACCTTACTTCACTACACTCCTCCTCTCGAATCTCTAGGATCACCCATACCTCAGTCAATCATCATCATCATCCACACCATCATCATCATCAACATCACCTCAAATCAATACCTAGAAAGAAAATATCAATGAGCCGAAGCCAAGTATGACAGTAATAACACAAGCACACACAAGATAATATACAAGCTTAATCTAATACAATGCATCAATCAACATTTTATGTCTTTAATTTAAAGTGAAATAAATCAATACTGGAGCACTCACACTCCGATAAGACTCCTTTGAGAATCTAAGGGTCCTCAGTAATAGCAGCTGCTTCGAAAGTTGATATAAGCAATCAATATACTTATATCTCCTATATCTAACTGAAAAAGAGAAAATAACTTTATTTAGGATTCACAACCGTTACACATCTCTATTTATCTTAGTCCGTAATATAATATGGCTCAACCGGTCTCATAAACGTGAGCCATACTTTGTTACATTCGTCTAAGCCTAAGTAGACGTTATTCCAATACTGTTTGCCCTATCGGCTATTTGATGAGCCACTTAAGAACTGCCGTTGCATCATGGTAGGAGGTGGCCTAAGCTCTTAACTACCGTGCCTGGTTCTAGATAACGTTGTCACTCCCTAGATCGAATTAAACGATACAAGCACAAGCAACACTCAATTATTAAGTCGTTTTTAAGTTTTAATTCATTTAAGATGTCTATTTTAGCATACAACATGTAAGTTACCACATACCTTTTATAGTGTCTAAAATCCAACAAAGGTCAGGAGATAGCTCAGAGGTCAACAAGTATCTGCTTCATGAAATTAATTAATATAAATATTTAAATTAATTATCCATTTATATCAAACTCATTTTAAATTCTATTTGATCAGACACTAAGTAGAAACCTTGCCATGACTGCGAAAATCGTCCTACTAAGATATGGACAGTTCTCTATTATCTGTCAAATTATTTCTTTTCCTTTGTTTATACTCATTTATTATAAAACATCATTATTTCTTATGGTTCATATAAGTGTTTTATTAAACTATTAACTTATGTGAAAAACTCATTTTAGCAAATATACATTTGGAACATCATATTCCTTTTATTATTCATGGCCTAACCTATCTTATTACCATTATATTATTCCTAAGCCATTTACAAGTTTTAAGTTTACTTTTAACTTAACTTAGTCGGATTGATTAGACTTAACCAATCTAATTCATTTTAGCTTATTCAAGTTCATTAAGTAGAGTTGAACTTAAGTTTATTATCTAAATTCATTTTAGGGATAATGTCATAAATGATACCTGAACTTTGGCAAAATATACAATTAAGTACCTAAACTTTGAAAATAATCGATTCACTACTTGAATTTTGAAATTGATCAATTTACTACCTGAACTTTGAGATTGGTCAATTTAGTACTTACAGAGATACTATTAGTATGTAAGAAAGTTTTTTTTAGATACCAAATTGATCAATTTTAAATTTTAGGTATATTAGCTATTTCACTTTATATTCAAAATCTATATTAAACCTAGTGTAGTTACTAAGTTATATGCATTCATTTCATTAAGACATTATGACATATTTTATAATATCTTAATTAGTCTATTTCATTTAGATTCATTAAGCTATGTTGAACTTAGGCTTATTACTAAGTTCATTTTATATTTAACTTCTATGTTAATCTGATTAGTTATTAATTTAAAAATTCTCTTAACTCATTCTTAATTATATAAATTAACTAACATATTATATTAACTATCATTCATTTATTTCATTTTATCTTTCTTTATTTTTTTTATGGTCAGTGGTGATCACTCCCTCCACCACCCCCATGATGGAGGGTGTGATGGGCGTTAGAGGCTGATCGCTCCCTCCATCGCGGTAGGATGTGATAAGAGAAAAAGTGTGATAAGAGGGCATAATGCTCTTGATCACGCCCGTTATCATGTTTTTGATGATTTTTCGAGAAACAAAGACCATCATGGGCTTCATTACGCACATGATGAGTGCCAAATGTTCGATTCCATGTTTTTACTTGTTCATTTTCTTCAAAAATTAACTCCTTTACTACAAAATACTTGATTCCAACCATTATGTAAGCAACATTCTAATCTATATCAAGTTTAAACATCATTCGTAAACGTATTTCTACTTCATCTAACTTCAAATCATGCCATTAATACGTCTAACCTATACATGTATATACTAATCTAGGTTTTTGGTTTATACGTTCATATATTACTAATCAATTAAATTTATCACAAACCCAATTCATATCTAATACTAACTCATAATGTACATATATAAACAACAATTAAAATAAGAAAAACAACTCAATTTACTTGTCTAACCAACTTAAGCTTTTTGATCTTCTCAACCACTTTTCTTTTCTTGTTGAAGAAGCTACTCCAAGCTTAATCTTCAACTTCTATTTTGTTTCCTAGCTTTAATATCTTCTTTAATCTTTTAGTAATTGGGATTTAGGGTTAGATTTTGATGAGAAAATGAGGAGAAGAAGAAGAAGCGAAGAGGAAGAGGATGAATTGGTTTTGAGAAAAGGAAAGAAGGAAAAGTGTCAGAAAAATGAAAAATGAAATAGGAAAGAAATGGATAAGGCTTAAATGATATTTAATAATATTTTAGGTAAGGGTTTGGGTTTAACCTTTGAGATAATTATCTTAAGTACTGAAAATAATTAGAAGATAATTTAAGAAACTATATAATAGAAATTAGTATCTTGAACTAATACTTTTAATTTAGGGATTCAATTTGTAGAAAATTGACATTTAGTTTCAGTTTAACTTAAGAACTGATAAATTTAAACAAGTTGTCCATTTCAAAAAATTATAAGAATTTTAGGAAATGAAACCTAACTAAAGTTCAAGAGTTCATGAATTTATTAAACATTTAAGTTACATCTATAAGGATTTAGGGGATTGTAATAGAAGAATAAGGGTTATAATTGAAAAACTGTAAGAGATTATAAAATTCAATTGTAAGAGGTTATAAAATTCAATTTGTTGAAATAGATAGATGAAACATTTAAACAATTTTAAAAGGGATGTTTGAAATCTCAAATTCAACTTAATCTAATTACTAATTAATTATGCTAAATTATTTATTTATATTCTATATTTTACTTTACTTGATTTAAATAAACTATTTAAATTCAATTTCTAATTCTAATTCAAAATTAACCATCTATTTTATTATTCAATTAAACTATTCCTATCTTAGTTAGGTAGAGGTTTAGGGTATTTCAGTGTGGGTTTGATGTCTGCGCATTTGTTAAAGTGGGCTTCTTAGGCCCAACGAAATTTATCTTATAAACTAAAAAATTCTAAGTATAACAACGGAAACAATAATCATGACAAAAGTAATTAAAAATAAGCAAAAAATTTTAGTGATAATTAAATTCGAATTACAATGATAATAATAGTTTAATTTAAAAAAAAAATTATACGTATAGTGGACATATGTCACTCTTGTATTAGGTTAGGTAGTAAATTGACTATTAGCTTAGGTAGTGTATGCGTCCGTGAAAAGTTGAATTAGGCATTAAATTGATTGAGTTATAGAATACTACACATTACTAATGGACTATTAGTGCATACAAATAAAATGAGTGATATGGAATTGATCAGGCTAGGCTTCTAGCCCATTTATTCCTTACCTAGCTTTAGGTCATATTGCTGCTCTCAGTCTCCTTTTGTAGCTAGTATTCGCATCTGCCAACACAACATTTTGAGTACTGTTCCCTTGACTTCAATATAAGTACTTCGTGTCTTGTCCCTGAAACTTAGAAAACTTATATCAACTCCCCAAGGATCGATTGAGGTTCTAATTCCACTTTTGTGTTTGTTATAGGTAGCACAAACAAAATGTCGGAATGTGGCCCATGAAACTTCTTTGATTGTGACAGATGGATTTCTGCTTCCTATAGAAGATTTAGACGATAGGCCACTATTCCTATTATTTCCAACTTGTGTGTCCCATAGGACTTAGCTGACAACTTGTGCACTTCAGCATTCCATAGTGAGTGTTGTATATAAGGTTGTAGTTTTAAGAGAACCCATTCCCCTATTTAAAACACCTTATCTGTCTTTTTTTTTTTTTTTTCATCTAATTGTTTCATCATTTGTTGTGCGCACTTCTTATAAGAGTGTAGTAAGCACAGGATCTTCTTTGTTAGTCAACATTAGGTTAACTACTTCATTTTTGAATTACCAGGCACATAAAGTAGATGTAGAGGGGCTAATTAGCCATATAATGCTTGTAATGGTGTGGGTTTCGTGCCGGTGTGGTATTTGGTCTTATAGCACCACTCAACTAGTGAAAAATATTAGCTCCAATAGTTAGGATTATCCCATGTCATGTAACAAAAATAAGTTTTCAAGCACTTATTAACTACTTTAGATTGTCCATCCGTTTGTGGTTGATAAGTGTTAGACATATTAAACTCTACTCCATGTAATCTAAAAAGTTCTTTCATAAAAGAATTGGAAAACACCGGATCTCTATCACTTGTTATCATTTTACGAAGTCACATAATTTGAAAATATTATCTACGCAAAGTTTAGCTACTTAAGTCGCTGTGTATGGGTGAGAAAGAGCCACAAAATAGCTATACATGCTTAGTTGATCCACCACTACGAAAATCACATCTTTACCATTAGACTTAAATAGATCTTCAATAAAAATAAGTTAATTTCTTGCCAATACCCCCTTGTACCTTCAGCGTCTACAATTGATGCAATGATTAGCTTAATTAACAAAGACTAATCAACAATTAATCTCAAAAGTAAAACACGAATTTGGATAAATTCCTAACCTGATAAATAGTAATATTATTATGATGTGATAGTCCAAAGAACAAAATAAAACAAATATATATGGTGTCACTCCAAAACCCTAAACTTGAAATAATTCTGAAAAAATATAGGATAATAACTAAAAAGCCGATTTTGAGGCCTAAACAGTGTTTTTTAGGCCTTGAATTGGTAACTATAGGGTAAACCCCAATAATCTATGTAGCTCTCTAAATGAGCTTCATCTGGATATATAATAATTAGGATTTTGAATTATGTGCTAAAAGTTATGACTAATTACAAGTAGACTACGTGTTTAATCCTTCTTGGACCTTTTGCACTTGTTTAATTTGTCTAAAAACCAATCCGCTATCTTCTCTACATCAATATTAAACCCATTGTGGCCACATTTTCATACTTATAGTGTTGGCATACCGTTTGACCTCTCTTTCTAGCTTTAGCTAATAAATGGTAGAAGCTATTGATTTATAAGTAGCATGTACACCAAAATGACCTCCTAGGGAACCTCCATGATAGTATTATAAGAGCTTATTTTTGAGTTCATTAGAAGGACCTATTACAACCCTTCCTTTCTTGAGTAGGATTCCTTTTCCGAAGGTGAAGTGCCCAAATGTTTCATCTTGTTGTAGTTGTGAAATCCTTGTTTCATATCCGCTTAATAGGAACCAACAATCTTTCACTTTAGTTAAGATATCAATCATCATTAGAGTAACTGCAAGATTTAGGAGTTATACATTTTTGGCTCTTGACAACACATCAGCAACTCTGTTAGAAGAACCACTTTTGTATTCAATGCCATAATCAAGATCCAATAATTTTGTCAACCATTTTTTCTATGTTGGTGTGGGCTGCCTTTGTTCCAATAGTTATTTTAGGCTTTGATGATAAGTTCTAATGGTAAAATGCCTTCTCAATAAATAGTATAACCATTCGTGAATAGCGAACACTAAAGCCATCAATTCTTTCTCATAAACAGATAACCCTTTATGTTTAAGAGCTAGAGACTTACTAATATAAGCAATGGGGTATTGTTCTTCCATCTCCACTTGAATCGGTCTCAATAACAAATTTCTTTAAGTAGTTTAGCAATTGCAACACCAATGATTACATTAACTTCATTTTCAGCTGTTTAAATGCATGTTAGGATTCCCTGCTCCCTTAAAATTGGTCATTCTATAACAATTGAGCGAATGACTTAGCATTTAAGTCTAACCCTTGGATAAATTGCCTATAATCCTTGGTTGAACTCAAAAACCCTCTCAATTGGTGCACATTTGTTGGGTATAGGCAATTTTGTGATCACATATAGCTTCTTTGAGATACTCGTAGCCTCATTTTGAGTTATAATATGCCTTAAGTATTCAATTTGGGTAACCTTAAAATTACACTTACTTCTCTTAAGAGACAACTTCTCCCTTTTTAAGCACTTCAAACATACATTCAAGTGCTTAACATGCTTCTCCATACTTATTCCATACACTATTATATCATCACAAAAAAAAAAAAAAGAACCACACACGAACTCGTCAAGTAAGGTTTTCATGTGGATGATTTTGTCTCCCATATTGCAATTATTGAAGGAACATGATCTTCTCTATTTGAATGTGGATCCAATTTAAATAAATATAATTTATCATTAAGATTATATGTAAGGTGTAAATACTTTTTAAATCATTATCAGTCGAGTAAGTAATAAATGGCGTGCTTTGGCCGAAAGTGAAAAATAAACTAAAAGGGAAATGATGGATCGTATTAGGATTGCACCTCTTCATCATGTTGCCATAGATTTGTGATATTAGTTAAAATTTAGAGACTAAGGTATTAACTAAACTTAAGATTGAAGCTGTTCTAGGGATTAGTTTGAACTAGTTAAGAAATATGTAGACAATAATTGAAAATATGATTTAAAATCCAACAAACATAAATATAAATTAATGTTAATAAGCATTTTTTTCCACTATAAATGACTAATGTTGAAAATATTTATTTATTTGTGAAGTAGCTAATGTAAAAGGTAATTTTAATACAAATGGATAGATCTTTATTATTCTTTTACCATTGTTTTTAGATGGTTCTTTATTTGCATCAATTACGTTTCGTCAAAAAGAATATTTCAATTCCTTTCAATTGTTATTTTCTCGACACTCTTTATCACCTTCTCAATGACTAAAAGGAAATTGACCACGTGATACTACAATTATAGAAGAATTTGTTGGTTTAGATGGAAGACATAAGTTTGTGGAATTTACTCATGAGGAAGAGTAGTGTAAACACTAATAATTCTATGGTGTACCACAATAAATGAGATTTGACTGCTACTTGTATTTGAAATTTGAGCATGGTTCGTATTAGTAGAGAAAGCTGAAAAAAGCTAAAAAATGATGCTACTACTGCATGAAGTTAGAAATTACTAGAATGAATAGTAAGACATAAGCAAGAGTTTCGATATGTGTTGATGGGTCACTAACTAGTTAGCTCACCGCAACAAATGAAAAAAATTAAATTGATAAAATAATCATTTTCCTATTGATTTGTGACTTTCTTTATAAGTCAAATATATAAAAAAAAAAGAGAAAAAAAATTTTAGGTACAATAATTAGAGAAAACATAATAACAGCAAGAGAAAATATAGTAGCAGCAACAAAAACAAAAGAAAGAAAAAATTTAGAGATTTTGAGAAGTATATGAATTACATTTGAGTTGAAATTTTAGTATTGGTTGTGTGAACCTTGTGGTTTGTGGTAGCACAAAAGGCTAAAAGAAGTCGTGTTTTCAATCTGCATAACATCTCCATTAATAACTCTCTCTCTAGCCACATTTGAGTTGATTTCAAGACATCCTATCATACAGTAAAAAAAATGCTAATATGCATTAGATTGTCCAGAAAAGACTATCTGCCTACGCAACTATCAGATTAGGATATAAATTTTCTTAAGCATTATAACAACTATCTCTCTTTGGTTAAATAATATAAAGGAGTTAGACGTCTTACATTGAATTTCATGTATGGAGCATTCCTTTTTAGCCATTGTTTGTCCATAATCACAAATACCATCTTAATCCACATGCCATTATAGGTTTTTGTTTTTGTTTAAATATCTTATATTTTACTTTTTATTTTGTGGAGCTTATATTATTTGCATAGAGAAAAAATATATCCTATTTGCTTCAACTATAGCGTATATACATGTTATGTGTATATGTGTGTTAATCTTTCTACGAACAAGTTTTTATATGCAGATATGGAAAAAGTTTTGCTATCTCATCCATTGCTTCCCAACCCTATCTTAAGTAATGATAACGCGACATGTGTACATGGAGTGATAATAATTGTTTGTTTTATTTTAGGGATATTTTTACTTTTAAAGTTTATTTAACAGTGTCAAGTGTCTATTGGCTAGGATAGGGTAGAAAATAGCATTTTCGAGACAATAAATATTTTTGTTGCATATGTTACCCAAAAAAATCTATAGAAAAACCATTTCGATAAAAGTCCTTGTTTTCGCTGCAAAAAGTAAGAAATCGTAAAAGCAAATAAAAGAAAACAACACTTTGAATAAGCCAATTCAGTAGGACCAAATAGTGTGTAAAACCATGGTTAGCTCTCTAATATGAATAACTATGTATGAATATAAAGCAAGTCAATCTTACATTCTTTGAGACTAAGCATTTGCATAAGCATAGATGATATATTTACACCAGCTATAGTAAATGGGTAATCTCATGTAGCTTTAGATCCCCTTTCTTTCTTAAGCAATTGAAAGGATGTCTACAAATGTTTACATTTATCAAAAGTTAAGATCACGTGCATTTTATCAATAATAAGCTTTTAATGAGAAAATTATAACAAAGTATGAGCAAATGATGATGAAAAACTTACTAGAATTGTTCTAGAAAAGAACAATAAATTCTCATATATAAATTCAGCTTTTATATCCATTTGAGATGTCATTTAGACAAATGATTAAAATATTTATATAAAATTAGAATAGAAAACAATGGGGCAGTAAAATTCTTATTGGAAATTGGTTGATTGATCTTTTTCCAGCTAACCCATTTCTTTTCTTTCCACTAATTAGAAATCAAACGAGAATGTCGCATTCCAAAGAGCCCTTAAAGCCTTTCTTTCAATTTCGTTAAATTTATTAACTTTATAAGAGAAAATTGTCTAAGATTTAATACATACTTTTCTGCAATTCTAATACCATTTAATGCATGTTTCTTAAGGAAGAAATATCATTATATTTGCTAATTGAAGTCGAATCTATCTATAGAATTGGAGAAATACTATTGTTAAACATAAATTTACCTGTTGATTAGATCATGATGATAAAAAAATGTCCTTCACTCGAAGCTTCAATCCATTAAGTCTCTTCTCTTGAAAGCCAACGCAATGTTACTTTGTAAATGATAGTAAAAGCAAATATAAAGAGTCATCATTATAATAAGAAAAAATATGTCATAAAAACAAGGTTTCATGTCATCACCAAAAGGAGGATTAGAAGGATACAATGAAAATATAAAAAACATCAGGTATTGCATCCACATATCAAAAGCACCAGGTGGGAACTAGATTTCCTAATGATATATATAAGACAGACAATGTAAAGGGGCATAATTTGATAAAAAATTAAGTGATGATTTTACTTGAAGTTGTGTTTAATCCATAAAAAACAGACCCATGTGCAAAATATAAAGTCAAATAATGTTTTTTGTACCAAAACTTTGAAGAAATAGACAATTTCGAACTTCAAATTTTAAAAAGCTAAATTTTATATCCAATTAAACTTTTTGTGCCACTTTTCACTACCCCTACTATTTTATTGTTTCTTAAAATAGTTTACATGTGTCAGGTAATGATTGCATAGATAGTGTTTAGGGATACAAAAAGTATAATCAGGTATAAAATTGGACTTTTTAAAAGTTTAGGTATCTAATTCGCCCATTTCGTCAAAGTTCAAGTACCAAAAGAGGCATTTTCCCTTTATAGAAAGAAATGTTTTTTCTCCTCCAAATAGATAGATATTTTGAGTAACATCAACTAAATGACAACAATGCATACACAGGAACAATTTCAAAGCAACCATGCCAACTCTTATATCCCTACGCATTATATGATATAGTTCTCTATATCCCCATATTTCAAAGCAACAAATCAAGAGTTTCCATATGTGTGTGGATCACTAACTAGTTAGGCACCACAACAAATAAAAAAATTAAATTAATAAAATAATAATTATTTTTATTGATTTGTGGCTTTCTCTACAAGTAAAATAAAAAAAAAGAGAAAAAATTACAAGTGCATCGGTTAGAGAAAATATAGCAGTAGCAGCAAGAGAAAATGTAGCGACGGTGACAAAAAGAAAAGAAAGAAAGAAAGAAAAATTAGAGATTTCGATTAAAGTTTTGGAGGAGCATTTGAATTAAGTTTAATTTGAAATTTTAGTATGTTATTTCAAGTTTTGTGAGTGGGTAGAGAAGGCTAAAAGAAGTCATGTTTTTAATCTGCATAAGGTCAAGTCTCTCTCTAACTATGTTCGAGATGATTTTAAGACATCCTATCATATAGTAAAAACATGATAATATGCATTAGATTTTCTTCGGTCCACAAAAGAATATGTGCCTACATAACTACCAAATTAAGATATAAATTTTCTTAAACATTATAATGGCTATCTCTCTTTGCTTAAATATGAAGGAGGTGGACATATTACATTGGATTCCATGTACGAAGCAACTCTTTTTAGCTATTGCTTGTCCTTAATCACAAATACCATCTCAATACATGTTGCATTCTTGCTTTTTGTTTTTGTTTAGATATTTTATCTGTTTTCTTGTTATTTTGTGGAGCTTATGTTATTTATATAGGGAAAAAATATATCCTATTTGCTTCCGCTATAGCGTGTATACTTATTGTGTGTATGTTAATCTTTTTTCCAATAAGTTTCTCTATGTGTATATCACCTAACGGCACCCATAGAAAAAATGTTTTAATAAAAGTCCTAATTTTTACTCCAAAAAGTAAGAAATCATAAAAGCAAATAAAAGAAAACAACGATTTGTGATTTGAATAACCCAATTCAGTAGGACCAAATATTGTGTAAAATTATGGTCAACTCTCTAATATGAATAAATATATATGAATATAAAGCGAGTCAATCTTACATGTATCGAGGTCAAGCACTTGCATAAGCATGGATGCTATATCTACACCAACAACAGTAGATGGGTATTCCCATGCAGCTCTAACTTCCCTAATTTCTCAGGCAATCATTGAAAGGATGTCTACGGTTATTTACATTTATCAAAAGTTAAGACCACATACATTTTTTATCACTAATAAGCTTCAAATGGACAAATTACTACATAATATGAGCAAATGATGAGGCAAAACTTACTAGAAATGTCTTGGAAAAAAATAATTAGTTCTTGAGAGATATAGATCTAGCTTTTCTATCCATTTGAGATGTAATTTAGATAAAATGATCAAAACATTTATATAAAATTAGAAAAGAAGACAATAAAACTACAAAATTCTTACCAGAAATTGGTTGATGAATCTTTCCTATTAACTCATTTCTTTCCATTGATCAAAATTAGACCATTGAGTTATGCCCAGAGAATTCATCATGCTAAAGAGCCCTTAATGCAGATGTGTTTGTTAAATTTTGTTAAATTAATCCACTTTATAAGATAAATATTTGTATATGATTTATAACCAAGGCCTAATGTTGAACTTGTTTTTTGTGCAAGGAATAAAACAGGAATCTATAATTAATTTTCCATAGTGTAATGTAGTGTGTTAAAGAAGGATGGATTCAGATATAGCTTTACATTAATCTACTTTGTTTCGAACAAGTTTTATCATGGGTTTTCTTTACATACTAAATTTTGGTTTAAATGTTTTTAAGAACTTAATTTTTCTTTAAGAAGTAAAGCTCAATCAACCTAGTCATTTGAAATGTGGATCTTATCAAAATGGATGTTATTTATCATTGAAATCATTTGCGAGGAGCAAGTACTTTCCAAATCATTATCCGTTGGGTAAATCATTAAAGGCATATTTTGGCTAAAATTGAAAATGAGATAAATTAATAAGGAGGTGGTATTAGGATAATAGCTCCCTTTCATATTGCCACATAAATGTGACGTTAATTAAAATTAAGATAATACAGAATTAACTAAACTAGAGCTTAAAGTTGTTCTCAAAAGTTATATTAAACTAATTAAGAAATGTGCCATAACAATTTCTATTATGGTTTTAAAAGCAACAAATATACGAGTGAATAAATGTATAAGCATATATATATATATATAATATATATATTAAAGTGAAAAGGAGGGTTTGGTGTTTTTAGTGTCTTAAATCCTTATTATATGTATTTTTAATAAAACCGAAAATTGTAACTTTTTTTTTAAATTAGTAACCACTTTCTCTATAACTACTTTTTCAAAATATATAGTATTAGAGTTAAAAGGAAGGATTTGGTATCTTTATTGTCTTAAATTCTTATTATATGCATTGTTTAAAAAAAAAAACTATAATTTTTTTTAAATTAGTAACCGCTTTTTCTATAACTACTTTTTTTAAAATAATAACCGCTCCCTCCATAATTTAAAAGTAGAAAAATAAATATATAATTTTCTTAAATTGCATATAATTTTAATGTAGTAGTAGATATTATTTGCTAATTTAGGATTCTTTTTAGTAAATTTTTATATGTTTTCTTTCTTCTCTTTACAGTTGTAAAAAATAAATTCATCATATATTTAAATATAAATATATTTTCCTAGCACACGCATTACGAATGCATCAACGGTTAGTATATTGATATAAACGGCTCACATAATGTATTTGTCTTGGTAGGAGCCGCCAATGCAAAAGGTAATTTTGACACAAACGGATTTTTTCATTATTTCTTTATCTGCACTAATCACATCCATCATTTTGCAAAATTCTACTCCCTTTAAAAACTGGAAAGTCGATTTTAATTTATAAACAAAAAATAAATAATATTAAAAATGATACCTAAACTTTGGTAAAATATATAATTAGGTACCTTAAGTTTGAAATTGATCAATTTAGTTCCTGGACTTTAAAATTAATCGATTTGGTACTTAAAAAACTTTAAAATTAATCAAATTTAGTACCTACAGAAATACTGTTGGCGTGTACAAAAAGTTTTTTTAGATACTAAATTGATGCATTTCAATGTTCAAATACCTAATTGCATATTTTATCAAAGTTCATATACCACTTATGATATTAACAAAAAATAAATAAATAAATAATAAATAAAAGGAGCTTCAAATGGCTAAATGCACCTAAGAAGTAGCCATATTAAAAAAACTAAAACTAGCATTTGTTGTTTTCCCTATACTCCTTATCACCTTCAAAGAAACTAAAACAAGAGGCTAGCCACATGATACTATAATTGTACAAGGACTATTGGTAATTGAAAACACAACTTCTTGGAATTTATTCAAGAGGAAGATAATACAAACACTTGATGAATTCCTTGGTGTCCTCATGATAAACGTCATCTTACTACTTCCATTTGAAATTTGAGCACGGTTAAAGCTAGTGGAGAAGGCTAAAAGAAGGCATATCTTCAATCCGCATAACATCTTCCATTAAGAGCTCTCTCTCTAACTGCATTCGGGTTGATTTTAAAACATCCTATCATGCAATAAATACACGCTAATATGCATTAGAAACTTGTTGAGAGTTCACTAGAAGGCTACATAACTACTAGATCAAAATAAATAATTTTCTGAAGCTTCAAATTGCTATCCCTCTTGGCTTTAATATGAAAAGAATTTATATCTTACATTGAATTCCATGTAGGAAGCATTCCTTTCAAGCCATTGTTTGTCCATTATCACAAAAGCAACGCAATATAGCAAGTCAAATGCCCATTCATTCTCTGTAAACATAGAAAAAATTTGAGAAACTACTATGGCATCTTTAATACCAACAATCAAGTCAATAAAGTAGTAGTCAGCAGTACAGTCATAGCAATAGCTAAAAAAATGATGCTGCTATTACAGAGCTTGAAATCAGCAGAGAGGATAGACAGACATGGACAGGAGTTTCTATGTACATGTATTACCTGACAACATCTGTAGAAAAACTACTCTGACAAATGTCCTAGGTTTCACTGCAGAACAAAAGAAACCATGCATTAACAATATGCCTTAAGTTTTTTCTTTTTTTAGCAACTGTTATATGCTTAAAATTTGTGAATGCCAAAGATGTAAAAAAGAAAACAGCACTTCGTATCAGCCAATTCAATAGAACCAAATGATGTGTGAAACTTTGATCAGCTCTCTAATATGATTCATTATATATGAATATTATGCAAGTCAATCTTACACGCATCAAGGTCAAGCATTTGCATAAGCATGAACGTTATATTTACGCCAGCAACAGCAAATGGGTATTCCCATGCAACTCTAGCTCCCCTTCTTTCTTGAGCAGTTGCTGAAAAGATGTCTGCAGACATATAGTCATTAAAAGGTAAGATCGTGCACATTTTTACCATGATAAGATTAAAATATTAGATTAGAATTGATCAAATAGGACTTACTGAAAATGTCTTAGCAAAGAACAATAAGTTCTCCAAAGCTACAAATCCTGCTCCTCTGTCCATTCAAAATATGATTTAAACAAAATGATCAAAACATTTACATAGAATTAGAACAGAAAACAATAGGCAGTAAAATTCTTACCGGAAATCAGTTGATGGATCTCTTCCTTGCCAACCCATTTCTTTCCACTGATCAGAAATCAAACCATTGAGTTCTTGCCCAGGAAATGTAGCATGCCAAAGAGCCCTTAAAGCCTCCTGTTTTATTAAATTTTGCTGAATTAATAAATTTTATAAGAGAAATATGTGTCCAAGATTTGAAACATGCTATTTTGCAATTCTAACACCATCTAAGTCAAATCTATTTACAGAATTGGAGGAATCCTGTTATTAAACATAAATGTACCTGGTGATCAGTTCGTGATGAATCAAAGAATACCTTCATTCGAAGCTTCAATCTATTTTGTCTCTCCTCCTGAAAGCCAACACAGTATTACTCTGTAAATGATAATAAAGGTAAACATAAAGACACATCATTACGATAAGAAAGAACATGTCATAAAAACAAGGTTTCATGTCATTACCGAAAGGAGGGTCCAACAAGGATACAATGAAGCTACAAAAAACATCAGGTATTGCATCTATATGTCAAAAGCATAAAATGGAAACTGGATTCCTTAATGGTATATATAAGACAAACAATGTAAGGAGGCCATAGTTTGATCCAAACTTCAATGGTAATTTTACATGAGGCTATGGTTAATCATAAAAAGAGATCATATGTACAAAATATATAGTCAAAATAATGTTTTTACAGAAGAGAGATGATTTTTCTCCTCTAAAGAGAGAGATATTTTGAGTAATATCAGCTAAAAGACAACAATGCATGCACACAAAGAATTTCAAAGCAATCATGCCAAGTTTCAATTACTTCAACAGAATATATCCCCATGCGATATGAGCCTAAATAAAAGTAGTGTTTGAATTGCAACTTCAGAACTAACTTTTGACAACAAATAGCTACTTACATGTTGGGGGTTCAAGTTCACATAAATTCGTTCAAAGATTTCCTTTCTCTTAAAGCAAACACAAGTAAGTCCTCTACCCATCCAATTATGATTCCTACAAGCTGCATTATCTGCATCAAGGAAAAGCAAATAATGATATTACGAAACTATTTCAGAAGAAACATGCAATCCTCAAAATTGAAAACTTCTTATGTGAATACTTCTATGGAGAAGACCTTTACATTGATCATTGCTTAGGATCCAATCAAGTTATAAGAAAAGACCTGATTCAATTGTTCCAATTCTTTTAGCCAGTTAGGTTGGGATTAAGCCAAGTTTGGGTCTAATCAATTACCAAAAAGAATAGGTTCAGTTCTCATTCGGTAGCTTAGATCATCATGTTTCCATACAGTAATTTGAATCTATCATTTATGAAAGCAGCAAATTAAAAGACCACCAGAAAAATAAAGGGATAAAATTGTTTTACTTTGTTCTGACATGGATCTACGCTCTATCAGCTGATAAGTCGATTAGTCATATAAATTAGTTTTGTTCCATTGGTTCAATCTTGTTAACTGACCCAGACAAAAATTGGAAAAAGAGATAGCAGATTGCTTGATAATGATGGCCTAACTGCTGATCTTATCCAGTCATTTTTTAGATTGAGTGTCATGTCAACTAATTATACTGCAACCAACATTTTCTAAAACTAGCCTGTTTGTGTAGTTTCAGTGGCCACTTCACGAGTTCCATCAGCCTGTCATAAACCTTTCCAGAGCATCCTAATCCTTTGACATTCAGTTTCACCCATCATAAACATAATTGTTC
This sequence comes from Combretum micranthum, assembly GCA_024138025.1. Taxonomy (NCBI): domain Eukaryota; kingdom Viridiplantae; phylum Streptophyta; class Magnoliopsida; order Myrtales; family Combretaceae; genus Combretum; species Combretum micranthum. The sequence goes on from JAMXBD010000441.1 coordinate 626,450, forward strand.
CCGGAAATGACTTTACATCTATTCCACCTATCTTACGCTTTTTTATGATCTCTAAGCAATCTGTGTTGGTTTTTTTCAAGGTTGGGGAAAAGGAGAAATATGTGCTATGTAGTTGATGGTGAGGGTCAATGCCCCGGTGAGCATAAAGCTAGTTAAAACATAGGGCGTGTTTGTTTCAAGCAATCATTTTCTAGGCTTTCGCTTTCTCTAGCATTACTCACAAGTCTTATAGTTGCCGAATATTATCATTTAAGCTTGTAGATACTGGTGGCTTTTACTAGAATTGATGTGGGCTATGCCGGCAATAGCAGGCTGCTTTTGGTGATAGTCAACATCCATGGAACAACTAATGGAAAATGAAGAAAGTGATTTCATATATTTTAAATATGAAATTATTTTCACAATTCCATTAATATTTTCCATGATCGGTAGCCATCAACTACAGCCTTGGTCTCCCATCATCACTTGTTGTTAAAAAGCACCGGTAAACGCAGCATTTTAAAATAAATACACACATATTTTACTGTTATTTGGCATTTATTATGATAGAAAAAAATAAAGAAAAGGGTTGGAAAAATATCTTCTGCATAACAAACAAGCACATAGCTTCAAAATTGATTGAGCATTGTCATCTAATTTAGAGGAGCTAATCTCAACTCAATAGGATGGAGTTTAACTTATTGTCTATAATCCACATCATTGATTGATAAGCAATCAATCTATGCAACAAATTCAGTCAATTCAACAGTCTATCTTAAATCCCTGTTTAATGTACATACATTGTTTCATGTCTCAGACAATTCCTCCACTTAATCTTGTGACGATTGACTTAAATGGACTCCAATTCCACCGTATAAATACAAACAGCAAAGAAACAAGACATCAATAGAGCTACCTCATCTTGGTTCCCCCAGAAGTGTACCTTCCTAAAGATAATTCCACAAATAAACCAACCTATGCAATGTTTTATACTTGTCTTTATGGAGAAGTCCGCAAATGATCAATCCATTCAGGAACCAATCACGCAAAAGTGGACCCACAAACGCATTATCAGTCATTTTGTGAGTCCATGACTTATCTGTACTCAACCTTTTGATAAAATGATGAATCATTAGACTAAAATCTCTAACAGAGATAACGTTTTCCATTCTATCCGGTTCAGGACATCTGCAACTCACTTCCTCCAAATCCGTAATCTATCTCTACATCTCAATTACTCACTAAGTGGATTAACAATTCATGACTGGAGAAAGTTTTTGCACTAGCTAGCTAGAAAGGTGGCAATTCCTAACACAACTCAAACCTGATCGTACGTGAAAATCAGTTAACAAACTATTAAATTAGTAGCACAATCATCTCACTTAAAAACTTAAATCCGTACATTTTATATCAGTATTCATTACTCAACAGGGATTAAAACAGCCCTTGTCAGTACCGCAATCATCAAATTTAAAAGTTTAAACCTATACATGGGACATTGGCTATTGTATTTATGTCTTAACAACAATTAAATCAACCTAAACCACATGAAATCAAAATTTGACGTTTATCACAATGATTTGCAGAGTTTAATTGATTTCGAACATCTTTGGCATCGATAAGCACGCCATGAACACAAGAACACATAAAAAAACTGTCATCCTAACGGTTTAAAAGACACGCTTAAGAATAATTTAACTTATACGGACGACCAGCAACAATGTACGCACAATCACGCCGTGGAATTTCATGTCCGTGCTGATTAAGATACGGCATCAGTGAATAGATAAAACTTACTGATAATATAAATTACCTGTGGAAGGAGCAGAAACAAGAGAACATCCAGAGATTGAAGAAGAAGATGGAGAGAGAGTTCGAATCGTGTTAGAACTTCCTTCACTCTTAACGACACTCATTGTGTGTTGGTGTGTGTGTTTTTAAGATAACCGTAAGATCTATGAACGATTTTTGTGAGTACGTGTGTATCTAATAGGGACGATGATGTTTTTAATGCTCCGCCATATTTGGCATTTTGAGTCTTTGGAGGATGGAAATGGAAGGGAAAATATTTGGAAAGAATATGGGGCTTGATGAGAAAGATTTGGAATTATCGAAACGGAAACGTAACGAAAAGACTAGAATTTTTTTTCCCCCCATTGAATTATTTATTTCCTTTTTATTCAATGAAAATGGGATATGATAGTAAAAAATAAAATTGGCGATTCCAACGATTAAATCATAATAAAATATTTCTTTTCCTTTTTACCGTGTTTCAAATATAAAGTGACCATTTCATTTCATTAACTTCATATGTTCATATTTTTTTAACCACATGCATGTATAGTATATCTATTGTCAATTATTATCTATTATTATTAAACCAATTCCCATATTAGGTGTCAAAAAATAAAGAATTAAAGTTTTAACAATTATTTTATTTTATATATTCTTTACACTCTCTCTTATCTCTTCCTCTCTCCAATTAAAAGTCATTCTCACTTCCAACTCCCTTTTTAACTATTCTCGTTCTTTTTTTTTTTCTTAGAAAAGGGTTATTTTGAATTGTCTTCTCTTTTTTTTTCCACACGTAGCGCGAGTAATTGATATACTAGTACAGTTAAAATTGAGTTTCCAAGAGTGAATCTTTGAACTCCTAAACAAAATATGAAACAAAATTAAAAAAAAAAAGTCTAAATTACAAATCTTATCCATTCACTTGACATAAATATCTATTCATTTTCTCATCATTCGAGGTAAAGCTACTATTATGGTGTTCCCTTGAGAGGAATAACAATTCATGATAAATTGCTATTACGTAAAATGATGGACAACAATTCATATCCTTACCTGATGAATTATTATTCAATAGTATATTTGTTAACTCTTTTTTAAATACATTTATCTTGAAAATACATATATATGATTATCCTCTCTTTGTAATTACTCCAATAATTATTTGTTTTACTTTTTATACAAAGTGAACGTTGTAATAATAATTACAATATTATTACATTTTTTTTAAATTGAAATTCTATTTCTTCTTTATTCTAACTGCAAAGTAAACGAGCTATAAAAATTTAAAATAGCCTATTACGACTTACGAGTCTTAATCAGCATTTTTCGACGTGAAAACAACCTCAACCATGTCAGTCCTAGTGGTCTCAATATCGGGCTAGAAGATTAGTACTCAAAATGGTGCAATAAGTTTCATAAAAGTATGTTTATTTAAGCTGTCTTTGAAATTTTTTTTTTTTTTGGTTAATTCTTGGTATATTATTTGTCCCATTTATTCATATAATAGGAATAATCCTGCAATATGCCAGGAGGAGCTTAATTTGCCCTTAGTTTTTATTATTATTATTATTTTTTTTTTTTTTGGCCTTTATGCCAAGTGGGTGACCTGTGACTGGGAGACTCTGAATTGTCCTTGATGACGATGGGGGTGTAGCACCAGACCGTGAAACATTAGACATTTGGATATTTTTGGAGTTGGCCAGCTAATGCCACATTCTTAATTTGGTCAGCCAGACCTATTTATTAACTGTGATCTAAGCACTTAGCCACATAGAGCACCTTAGTCCCGGAATCATTAACATGAGATCCTATATGAAGAATCTTATTTTTTGAGATCTTACAAGATAAGGAAGGTCCTTAAAATTCTACAGAGTTTTCTATCAAAGATCTCAAAAAGTAAAATCATTTACGCTTTTTTATAGTTTTCTTTTTTGTTATATGCATTATGTAAAGATGTATGAGATCCATAAAATCTACAAAGACATGAAAAACCTTATATGAAGAATCTTAGAAATAAAGTGGCAGAATTCCTTAAAGAAAAAGGTTTTATAATGTGGCATTTTAATGATCTTTTAGGATTCTACAGGTTGTGGATGAGCTTATAGATGGAACATGCCCTAAACCCGATAATCATGAAGTTGAAATTGAGCGTTGGACTCACTGTGGCAACATGATTCAATGTTGGATGTTACTTTCAATGACTAGAGAACTTGTTGAGGCTTTTATATACCGTAAATCTGCGAAAGAGATGTGGATAGATGTTGTTGATAGGTTGGGACAAACAAATGGAACTTTGTATTATCAATTGCATTTTGAGATCTCAAACATGAAACAAGGATCTTTGTTTGTTACAAACTATTTCAATAAATTGAAAAAATTATGGGATGAAATGTCAAATTTGTTTGAAGTTCCTGAGTGTACGTGTGTTGTATGGTGCTTTTGCTAATTATGTTGTGCAATGTAAGGCATAAGTATCGAGAATTAGAACAAAGGAACAAATTGATGATTTTTCTGATGGGACTAAATGAAAGCTATGATAGTACTCAAAGTAACGTTCTTTCGATGGATCCTCTTCCTACTATGAGTAAGGCTTACTATTTAGTTAGCCAAGTTGAAAAATAGAAATATATGACAAATGTTATGTTTGGAGGTCAAGAGGAAGCTGCTTATTTTGTTAGGAAGCAACAAAAACAGTCGATTTTCAAGAAGAAAGAAAGGAAGACTAAGTTTGGAATAAGTTGTTTTGTACACATTTTAGAAATGATGGAGACACAATAGAGAAATGTTTTGAATTGGTTAGTTTTCCAGACTAGTATAAAGGCCCAAGAGACAAAAAGGCCAATGAAATTTGTTGCTCATATTGGTTCACAGGACACACCGTTTGATGAAGATTCCGTGGGAAAACATTCTTGCTCTAAAGATGCTAATGAAACTGATCTTGTGAGTAAAGTGTGTCAACAAGTTCTCAAGTTATTGAATGACAAATCAAAGATGGAGGAGCAGCAAACCTTGGCACATGTGAATTTTGCTAGTAATTGCTCATCTTTAGATCTAAATGATAAAATTTTGAGTGATTGGACTGTTGATACAAGTGCATCAGATCATATTACCCCTTATTCTCACCTTTTAATCAATAAACAAACACTTCACAGACCTGTCAAAATAAGGTTACTAGATGGACGAATTATTTTTGTTCACCAAATAGGAGATGTCATCATAAATAACCAGCTTATCCTTACACTTGTTTTGCTAATACTGGAATTCCATTATAATCTGCTGTCTATCAACAAGTTCCTTTTCAAAACCAAATTCAATGTTATTTTCACTGACATGACATGTTTCTTCCAAGACCTAAATAGCAAACACATTTTAGCAAAGGCTGATATTAAAATGCATCCAACTGGGAGTACAACTCTGTGTAAATTTGTTTTCGATTATTGTCATTCTTGTAATTCAAATACTTTGTTTGACATTCATGTGATAGATACTAGTAATGACAATACAAGAAAAATTCATGTGTGTTTGTTACATGGCCGGTTAGGTCATATATCTTTGTCCACACTTAAAAATTTGTCCGGTTGCAGTCATGTATCAGAAAAGAACTTTTATTGTCATACATGTTTGCTTGCAAAAATTTCATCGCTTATCGTTCATCATAGTATTTCAACTTCTGAATGTCCTTTTGCTTTGGTACATATGGATACATAAGGACCCTATAAGATACCTTCTATCTCTAGAGCTAGATTTTTTCTCACTATTGTAGATGATAAAACCAGTTGTACTTGGACTTAATTGATGTCTCACAAAAGCCAAACATATTCATTCACACACAAAGTCTTATCCTTTATCAAAAATCACTTCAACACTGTACCCAAATTCATTAGATCTAATAATGAGAGAGAGTTTCTAGCTCTGGAGTGTGAAAGTCTTTTTGACAAATTAAGAATAGTACATCAAAGAAGTGTTATCTACACTCCTCAACAAAATGGAATAATAGAGAGGAAGCATAGATACCTTCTTGACACAGTAAGACCCCTTCATTTGCATGTGAATCTACTAAAGAAATTTTGGGGAGAGTGTTTATTGGTTACTACAATCATCATAAACAAAGTGCCATCTCGGATTTTGGATTGGCAAAGTCCTTACCAAATTCTTCATCAAAACAAAACCAAAACAAGCCTATAACATAGCTTTTATATAGGTTTGTTTTGGTTTTGTTTTGTCACACGTGCATGTGTGTTGTTATTTATTGACATATATAAATATCCTGTTGTACGATACATAAATAACAAATTTTGTTATTCTTCATACATATTTTTCTTTTCTTAGATAACAGAGCTCTCTCTCCTCTCTCTCCTCTTCCTCTCTCTCTCATCCTCTCTCGTTCTCCCACTCTCTCTCTCTCTCTCTCAGTTTTTCATTCTCAAACTTCGTAAGTTCTTTTCCATTTTCATGAATATATTGAGTAGATTTTCTTTGGTGATTACTCTTAACAAAGGAAAAATAATAGCTCACACATAATAAATGTAAAAATTTATTTGAGTAAATTATACTAAAATTGATGAGTAAGTTCAAATAGTATATCAATATTTTAATTGTTTAAAAAAAATGGATCGTTATTATATAAAACTGTGCAGATAAAGCCATAAGGATTCTTGTTTTAAGTGGTTAATTAAAAAATAATGTTATATAAAATGGTGTAAATAAATGATTCTCTTTTTCTACGTCAATATATCGTCCACTTAAAACATTGATCCTTTCATTTTTGTTAATCATGTGAAACATTATTTACATACCTTCATAAAATATTGATCCATTTTTATAATATTGATTCCTTATTTGAATTTACTTTTAAATGATAATCCAACTTTTTTAATTTACTTATAAGATGATTTCAAGATAAAATTTATTATTTTAGTATGCATGTTAGGATTATTCTTTCATAACCAAAGTCCAACTATTGAATAATGGCACGACAATTACTATGACGTAAGATAATTTATTATTAGTGATGACCCCTAGTATGTCAATTAGCTAGAAATAAATGGTTATTGATATAGGATAAACTTTCATGTCTATATTCCATTAAAATTTCCTACTAGATAATATTGAATTCACTATATGTTTTTTTTCAATTTTATACATAAAATATAAGCTTGCTAAATATTATAACATATACTATTTAGCTTTTTTAGTGTCGTTGAATTCCTTTATGTGTATTTTATTGTCATCTATATCTTATATGATCTTTTTTTTTCCCTACACACTTATATGCATTTTGTTTGCCATTTTTTTCTAAGTAGTGTATAAAATTAGAAATGGAGAGGTAGGTATAATTTAATTTCCTTAACAATTAATGATTAAAAATTTTGACTACTTTGATTATGGTAATGTTTTCTTCTATTTTAAGATAATTAGAGGCAAATTAATGAATATGGAAATATCTAAATATGGATAATAGCATGGTAGTATGCCCTAAATATAATATTAAAGTGGGCTAGCATATATTCAATTTGTTTGGATCACATTGAATCATTGGTATAAGATAATAGTGCAAAGTGCAATATATAAAATATATAAATACCTTACTCTTGTGTATGATTACAAATGAACTAAGCCAAGTTTTACCAAACTTCAAAAGTATAGGCTCGAGATTGAGATCGAGCTAGTTAAGAATTCACGAGCTTAAGCTTATTTAACTTAATGAGTTTGAGTTTGGGAACAATTTACATAAATATATAAGGTTATTATCGTAAATTTAAAAAAGAAAATTAATACTAAGACACCAAGGACGAGTTTGGCTATTGATGTTAGAGTTTTCTTTTAATTGGCACATGAATAACAAGCAAATGAATTTGGATCCTAATTTTGCTTAGTCTAAAGATAAATATTTTGCATTGGTAGTGTATGAAGAAATTAATTATACAAATAAAATGTATATTAAATTACTCACCAAATTATTATTATTAAATCGTCAGTTAGAAATGAAATTTAAGAAGATATTAACTTTTGAGTATTGCAAATCATAAATGCAATTTTCTACATGTCGAAAATGCTACATTAACTATCTATTAGATATACAGAGATAATTTATTTTTATTAAAAGGGCAAACAAATCCATCTAAAAATCAAATTTTGTTTAAATACTGGCCACAAGATTGAATGCATAGAAAATGGTGCATATAATAATTAAATTGCAATTCTCTTTGTATATTGGTTTGGTTGGTAGTTTAATTTTTATTTATATATTATTTGTATGTGATTTTGATTTGTATTTATTTTTTATTTGTATCTTACTAATTTATTTGATTTTTATATAAAAAAATTATTTATTTTTTATCTATACTCATTTTTAGTAAATATTTATTTAAAAATAATAAACTAACTAGAAAATAATCACCACAAAGATGCCCTTAAAATTTGGCACCACAAGAGCAGCGGCTTCTTAGCCCGTGTCTTCTTTTCTTCCTTCTTCTCTCTCTCTCTTTTATATATTGTGGTTATATGTCATTATCTATTTGGCTTTAGCAACTGGATGTGATATGACTGCCATGTGGCCGTCAAATGAAAAAGTTACGTTTGCATTTATGTGACAAAAGTTCCGGGAACATGTTGCCTACAAGAAACATTGGATGTCTCCTAGGCCAGAAAGGGCAAAAGGAGAAACAAGTCAATGAATGTCAGCTGCATATTTTTATAACGGATTGATCAGGTGTCTTAGGAAAAAAAAAGAAAAATGTGTGTTGTCTTGAGAAAAGCAAGACAGCAAACTGGTACATGTCTCGGATATGAGCATGCGCAAAAATGTGAGACACAATGATGCAATTTTATCAACTATTAGATAAGCTAAGTGTAGTAAAAACGACACGATGCCAAATTCAAACTCGAGCTCGCATTGGCTTCAACATGTTAAAGCTTAGATTTTACTTAGATTTCTCCTGGATTAAATCCAAGAATTATATCTAAACTTTGATAAAACATATAATTAGATAATTAAGTTTTGAAATTAATTAATTTAATACTTAAACTTTAAAATTGATCAAAACAGTACCTCTCTCAAATTCTTTCAGATACTAAATTATTCAATTTAAAAGTGTTTTAGGTATTAAATTGATCAATTTCAAATTTAAATTATCTAATTATGTATTTTATCAAAATTTAAATATTATTTATGACATTATCTCTTCTTTTCATTTAGAATAAAAATAATAATATACAATCAAACTTGGCTTGAATTTTTTCCTAATAAACTAGTCAAATCAAGTACCAAAAAAACTAAGCGCTATTTAATTAAGAACTTAATAGCTTGAAATCAAACTTGAATCTCGATGCCGATTAACTATGATCTAGTAAACTCAAGTCTCAACTCATAGGTAATTTCTATTTACTTACACCTTTAAACAAGCTTCTTCTATTCCTCCCTCAATTTTCACCTGTCCCCCGATTTATCACGGCCTTCCAAACGATTGGTGCAACGTCATCAATAAACAATGCCAACCATGTGGAAGATCATTAAATCATTAAATTTGATTCCTTTTGTAGTTACTGGTTCTCTTATGCATATAAACTAATCTTCCGTCCATATATTATATATTTTTAATCTTATGAGTTATGACTTTATTCCTTCACTGGATTATCTTTATATCTAGGTTTTTGCTAACTCCGAGTCCTTTTACTAATAGCACGTTTATTATGTAAGAATGAATCGAAATTGAATTATGATTCCGAGTTCCATTATCTTTCCTCAAGTTTGGAAAAAGTTGTTAGAAGCCGAGATCTCGATTTTTTGTCAAAACCGAATCGGAGTTTGACCCAAAGGAGCTACGGGATCAAAGGTCGAAGGGTCGAACTGAGTTCAACCGATAATTGAATTGGGGTCACGAAAAAGTAAATATATAAGGGATAATTTAATGATGAAAGACTAATATATATGACATCACTCAATTAAATATATATTTGGATCAAATTCATCAATTAATTATTAAATGAATATGATATAATGATTATATTTTATAAATTCATAATAAAGTATGAAAACATATTTAAATTTTAGTTTTTTTTTTTTGTCCGAGTCTACTGGTCTGAGTTTCCAGATTTAATCTTCTGGGTTTCTCGATTCGACCATCTAGATCGATCCGCGCCTCACTAGTTTGATGTAAAAATGAGTCATATACAAGACCTGACCTGACATTAGTACTGGTTCTAGTCGAATTGGCTAATTCGGGCCGATTTTGACAATAATGGTTTCAAAGAGAATTCGATTCTGCTTTTGAGAAGGTATAATGGAAATTTCTTTCCATCTTACATTAATGATCCTTGATTTAATTAATTTTTATTTATGTAATTATTATCCCATTTGTTGTTAAGGATATTTTGGACAAATCCTATTATATATACATTCCTTTCCATTCGATTATGTATTCATATGTAAACATAAAATGGACATCCAATTCCTTTATTTATTCTATTCTATTATGTTCTTTTGATTCTAATCCATTCGATTTCAAGTGGTTGCTACCTATCAAACGTAACAGAAGAACCTTGACATAATGATTAAATCGAGGTCTTAACCAAGGATCATTGCTTAACTTTCATATCATAAACATTTTTATTGAATTCATTAAAATTAAAAACACTGTGTTATAAAAAAAATTCCATTTATGAATTTTTAAGGATAAAGAGTGATCCAAGTGCCTAATAGCCTTCTTTATAGGTAAAAATGATCTTATTCCTTATATTTGTATTTAATTTTAGTATATTTAAAATAAATAACATCATGGCAAAAAAATTGAATATTTATTATTGTTTGCAAATGTTTATCAATGCATATTAATGAAATATGAAAAGACATATATTAAAAAAGTAAAATATATAATAAATAATTTTATTTCCCATCCCATGAACAAAAACGTCACATCATTTTCTCATTTAAATATTACCGTATAGGTATAAATGTCGTATTCATGTGACGGACATTATTTTAATAGATAATTTATCTAGCTATGCTGTCTTGACTAAATAAATGAATAATATTATGGTGATAGCTTTAACTGGACTTTGAATGAATCGTCCAAGTCCAAAAGCATCGCATCATATCTTTCGTACTAGATTCAATGTCTTCACCATTCAAAGCATTGAGATAAAAGAAACTATTCAAAGCCCATGGACCCTTTAGACTTTAGGCAGCGAAAAATCTACAATTGATCATGACCAAGGTCCCTTCCTTGATTGGTCCAAATACGATTTTTAGCGTGTGCCAATATCCGATGGCTATGTTACTCAAGAATAGTTCCATAATAAATTTCTATCTTAAATTGAATTTCATTCCAACTTCGTTAGGTATATATAATCTAATTATCTTTTCTTCCCATCATATTTATATACTCATAATTTATATTTATTACTAATGACTGAAGATATCTGACAAACACGTTTTATCCTATTATATATTTAAAACTTATATTTATTCCTAAAAATATTTCTAACAAATACTTTTTATCCTATCATATATTTTATAATTTACATTTATTGTTAGAAACATATCTAATAAATACATTTTATGGTCAGTTAATTTCATTCCATACCATATACATTAATGGATTCATTACTTCGAAACTCAACGGATTTGTGGTTTCAAACTCATTCCATTTAAACTGTCCTTAGATGGTGTAAGATATTTTCAACTGTTAAATTGTAATGAAACCGTTACTAATTTCATGGTCTACTGTCCTTAAATGGTGTAAGATATTTTCAACTGTTAAATTGTAATGAAAGTGTTACTAATTTCATGGTCTACTGCCTTTTAATCCTCCTATTCTATATAATTAAAAATGAAAGAAAAAAAGACACCGTAACAGTTACTTTATGAGAAGTGATAATTAATTGAACATTGCAAATGAAAAATAGCAAGATTCAGAAAAATTATGAGAAGCGATAATAAATTTGCGGTAGATTCCATTTAATTGTGGTGGGTTCATTGTGTGAATTTGTCCAGTTACAATAGGTTCACCCCAATGCATAAGTCGATCCAAACTTTAAGGTATGTTACGTAATGTAATCCACCTAGCTAATGATTTTTTTCAGCTTTTAAAGGTCAATTAAAATCAAAATCTACCCATTCTGTTTTAGGCCCTTCCAAATTTTTTAAGTATTCTTTTATCGCAAGGGGCATAGCCTGTATAATAGGTTGTACGGAAAATAAATTTCTACTTGTTTTTAATATGAGACTCATTTTCTTCTTATCCATTCAGGTTTGCCTAAACGCAACATACTCAGTAATTCACATACCCAAAAAAATTCTTACTTTCAAGAAGAGGGAGAGGGAGAGGGAGAGGGAGAGGGGAGCCTTTCTTTCCCCTCCCATACAGAGGCTTTCTTCTTCCTTTTCTAACAAGGATGATGAGCGGCAATGACATTCATTCAATACTAATAAAAAGAAAGGTAAGACCGCTGCTGAAAGAAACCGAAGAAGGTTCAAAGAAAAATAGTGTTGCCGAGATAATGGTCTACTTCTTCACATCTACTTCTTCGTATCCACCATGTTGATAGACAGAAAAATCATGATGTGCACTTCCGTTACTAGCTAAAGCCTTACGGATGTCTAGTGGAGATCATATTCACGCTGGGGGGTTGGTGGGGGTGGGGGTTGTTAAGGGGGAGAACCTATAGCAAACTCTCCTTGATTGCTGAGAAAAATCATAAATGAGTAACTACCAGAAAAAATAAATGAGCAAGTAAATACATAAAAGCCTCAAAACAAGCGTGAATAATGAAGAGCCCCAAATTGCAGAAACCAAATTGATGCTGAATGATTAATCGGGCGTCCACATTTTCATTTTCCCAAAAAAGAATTATATAGCGAAAAGAAAATCACTAATCCCGATACATAGTTCCTCACTAATTACTATATACAACCTAAAAAAAAATAAGAAACGCAACAGATTATATATATAGCCACAAGGGAAACGGTTGAATGCAGATTAGCCGCTCAGTTCTGAAAAGATTTGTTTCATCAAACCACCGGTGGTATTGACATCAATTTGATGGTTGTATATTCTCAGCAGCCCTTGACGTGTGTGATTGAGTCACACTGTGTTGTGAATGTACAGTGTCCTATTAAAAAATACTCTTGATATCATCTCCTCCATCCCCACCAATCTGGAATTTTCAATCTCCGGTTTCTGTGAACAGCAAGTTTGACCCCAGGAAGTTTGTGTTTTACCTGCCTCCACAGCATATTGGCAGCATCACCCCTCTTTGGAGGATACTGGAATTCATAGTGATGAGATATTCTTTTAAGCTCCTTCCACATTTCTACCCACTTTTCTTTCGAAAATTGCCGGAGCTGATCAACCAAGTAACCAGGTTGTAATACCTCATTAACTGAGAAAAAAAGTGAAAACTTAGAGTAGTCAATTTCATCCTCATAAGGGAGCTCAATCTGATCGCTGATGATAACAGGTACACAGTGGCTGACAATCGCATCAAAAAGGCGACATGATGATGGTGTGTCTCCCGCAGGATGAAGACAAAATTTTGATGAGCGCATCCCCTGAGTGGACTGGTCAAACAACAGAAATAAAACTGAATAACGAAAGACAGAAAAAGGAGGCCCAAACAAGAGCAAGCCAAACACTTTACTTGAAGCAAGGCAAGAGCAAAGAATGAGGAATGAAATTGGTAGATTATATAGGTACTGGAGGAATTGCACTATCCTTCTAATCCCCTATGCTGGATGAGAAGGGACAAAGTGTTTCTAAAATCATTAACTTAATCATCTGCCCACCAAGAAGTTATAGGCTTTCATTGTTAAGACTTTCCTCCACATATTTTTCTAGAAACAAAATTTTGTATATGCAAGTGCTGAAACCTACTCATACTGTTTATAATATTAAGATTACAATATAAAGATAACTTAGAAATGATTTGCACATATGAGAAGCAACACATAACTGGCCTTTGGATGTACAATTACCATGACCCTAGACTTTCAGGTACGCATGCTGCTATGGAGAGAACTAATCACGGCAGGCACAGGCAAGGTCATTCCTCAGCTTTTGCTTATCTCTCTTCTTCTCCAAAATCTTACCCCTCTCCAGTCTCTACTTCCTTCCTCCCAAGTCCCAAGTTCACTCAAGTCAAGTTCACTTGGAGCAATGAAATGGGACTGTAATGATAATGAGATAGGCAAGTTGTCAAGTTCTGCTATTACTTCCCTATTGCTTTTTATAGTCGGGACCAAAATACAAATACAAAATGACATAGACAAGTAATTAGACTGAGGTAACTGGACTGCCGACGTCCTGTCATTTAAACCCTAGCCTCTGTAGTCTATACCAACTCAAACCCTATCCATTAACCACCACCCTATAACAAAACCCACCAGGTCAAACCCACAAACCTCTCAACCTAGTACATACACAACCACCCTTTTTTTTTTTTTTTGGTTCAACAAGAGACCTGTTATGAGAAGGAAATAGTAAAATGTTTGTATATCTATCTTTTGTTTGTACATACATAGAGATATATATACAAAGTTCTTGTGACTATTGGTACAACTCACCTACTCCTTTATTAATTACATTACATAGTAAATATAACACTAATAAATACAATATTATCTATAACATGTCTAAACCATACCCACTTGGCCAATCATTCTTTCACTATGCTCAACATGACCCTCCTGTGGGTTTGCTCTGCTTTTCTCCTAGTGAAAGAAAGACTTTTACTCATCATTGCATGGGCTTGCTTGACCCATGATTCATGACCCTCTCATGTCTACTTGCTGCGTTCAGTTGTTCACATTGAGAAGCATGGATTTGCAGCAAGGGTTTTTGGGTGATTCGAATTCATGTGTGTAGTTAATATGGATTTTGTTATGGTTTTTGGTGATTTGAATTCATGTGCGTAGTTAATATGGATTTTGCTATGGGTTGATTCAAAAGCATAGGTAGTCTGTTGGTTTGAGTTCAGGTACATAAATGGTCCCATTCATCATGTGATGGCACCTGGTTTAGTCACGGGAGGTCTGGGAAGTTAAGTTTCACCAGGGTGATGGATTGTGGTGGTAGGTCAATCTGACTTTGTTCAAGTGGTTGGATAGCATGGTAGGTCCAAAAGATGGTCATTGTAGTGTCAAAAGGGCATGAACAAAAGCTATTCGTGGGGATGTGATCATAAATCCCACTCAATTCTTTCAATAATAAGGATTCCTCATAAAATGGCTTTTATGCATGCAAAATGCAAGTGAATACAGTAACATCCATGCTCCAATTAATATCAGGGTAATGGAACAACCATTCCCCTAAGTAAACATGACAGTAGCAATGGATAACTCAAAAATAAAAAGCCAGTGTCTATTTGGACATTAAATTTTAAGCAAGAAAAGAAGTGAAAGGATAAAAAACTTCCTTGGTCTGTTATTCTTGATATTGAAAATGATTCTTTATATCAGAAATGATGCATCTCCTACAAGCACCAACCTTCTCTCCTTTTGCTTCCCATCTTCCCCTAGACTCTAGTCAATTCCCTGATACTTGCATGGTTTTCAGTCAACATGAGATTATTCTTTCATCACTTGAACCATCCTAAGACAGATAACGGTCCCCTCCTATAAAAAATAATATTTGAAGAAGGCTTTTTTTTTCTTTTTTTGGGTAAAGGTGTATGACTAGAAGCGAGTCAAATGGCTATTTACTTTCAATGCAATCAATCAATTCTGTATAAACCTTTTATGAAGTCGAATCCCGCGCATTTATAACTTAAAGAGATTGTTGCATATTATTCATATGCAAAGATGAAAAGTGTGCGTGAAAAATATACAACTGACATGTAATTTGTTGCTTAGATTATATCATACTATAGCAAATGTGGAAGGAGACTTTGTTATCCGTGAGTGATGAATGATGCCAACTTGCATGTAAAAGTTCTGCCAATAATAGAAAATATCGATAACTAATGAATGAAACAAATTACCAATTTTATGCTCTCTGTTGTTGCATAACTTCGCTCGTAGTGCACATCATCATATCCTGCAAGTATTTTCGCAAGTTTGGCTCGAACAATGCCCTCCTGTGCAAAATTAGGGCAAAAGCTCTTCTTTTGGTTAATTGGGAAAAGCTCATCTCTTCACACAGAGAGAGAGAGAGATAGAGGAGAGGGGGAGGGGGATGGGAGGGTGGGAGGGCGGGGTATAACATTCAATATAATGATCTACAAAAGAAAAAAAGCAGCATAAGATTGGGCCAACATACGTCTTTTCTGACGGTCCTACCACGGAAAAATAAGAGGATATTGCGTGACTCAAAAGGATCTAGAGCATCATCATCCATAAACGAATCCACCACATGTACATATGGAGCCACCACATCCTTTCTCAAATTTGACATGGATTTGTTGTACCGACCAAAATCAACAACTATGAAAATAGAAGCATTCACCTCTTCCCGAAGAAATCGGAAAGCATTTGGATGTGTCATAGGAATTACATGGTCTCTCCCACCAGACCTCTGCCAATACTTGGACTCTTGCAAGAATTTCAGCACATCAATCTGAAATCAGAAGCAATCCATATTCAACTGTAGCAAGAATGTAGTTGACAATACCATCAGATAGTGCCTTCAAATTCAATACATGGAATAATATAACTTTCATATATCAGTTCCCCTGGAAGCAGAATGATCAATTACTCTCTACAAGAACAAAAATTTTAATATCAACGAAGCATTATACTAGATAATATTTCTACAGTCATGGAATGAAACAAGACATTAGACAGCAACAGCAACTGTTACGAGGACAAAATTGTCGCAGGAAAACTTAGCTGTTGTCCCAAAATTATATAAATTAAAAAAAAATATATATATATATTATATATCATCTGGCTTTGATTACCAGGACAGGATGCCAACTATAATAGTCATATGATGTAAACATCAAAATGATGCAGTAAGAATAAGACACAAATGTAAACAAAGCGAAAGATTCAAACTCGACAAACAGCATCTGTATATCCTTCAAAAAACTAAAGAGCCAAACATGTCAAAATTCGGGATGCTCAATCTGTTTTGTGTACAAATAAATACTTCAATTTGTTGAGAAGGAGACATACACATTAAGAGTTTTTTTGTTTCGTCATCTTTCTATCATTTTGACTTCATCTTTTATCATTTTCAAACAGATTGTTGTTAAAAATAGATATCAATAAAAAACAAACATTTTTACTCATAAACCGATCAAACCGAATAAATACTGATATGATATAGATAGCAATAAAAAACAGATCATCCAAATAGACCATAAAAGTAACAGGTAAAGAACTACGTGCCAAAGTGATATGTGCCAAACTCAGGATCTGCTATGAGCATAGATGTTTTATTTTCACACACATAGTTTTTTCTATGCAATGGCCAGGTGTTAATGATTTATTTTCTCATGACTTATGTTCTGCAAACTGTAGGACAGGTGTTGGATTGTTTCCTGTGCAGTTAGACAGGTGTTAGGATGCAGTTTTTCAACAATTAACTCATGTGTTTGTATTTCAATATCTGATATTAAGAACTTATCAATCTATTTTTTGCTATCTAGACCCATTACACGATCCTGTAACAAATAATCAAATAAAAATTCCTGACCATCATAAACTAATTAGAAAGCAAATCGTAACCCATCTCCAATTAATGCATAATTTTTCTGTGCCATGTAGGAAATGCACCCTAAAACTTCAAAATACCATAGAATCTACCTTGCTTCATTTTCTCCACAAAGACAACAACCTCCTCCTAACGTGATCTGCTTTCAGTAGCAAAATCAACCAAAATCCAGCAACGCGTCGAACCAGTCAAAACTTATGCAGTGCAATTGCTCTTCCTCGAACAAGAAGGTTGTATCTAAAAACTGAACGAAGAGGTTACCTTTTAGTCTCCCCAAAACGACCCAGAAAAGAGTCCCCAAACAAAGCCACGCTTCCCTCAACAAAATAAGAAACTAAACTTCATCTTTCCCACTTAGCTTTGGCCAAAACCAACCTGGCATAACAGAGGCCTCTGTCTTTGACCAAGCAGAAAGCAAGACTTTCCACGGTACATTACCTGCTACACAAGCTAATTGTCCATCCTATCTTGTGAAATTACTACCTTCGATATTCACATCAACAAGGGAGTGATTGTAGCAGCTACATAGACTTCTCTCTTTGCACTCTAAGTGATATTCTAACTCTTATTGATATTTCCCCTTTGTACAGATATATTCGCTTCTTCTTATCGCATTTTAGGAGCTAAGGTTCTGATTTTCATTTATGGGAGTAAAGCAAATATAGAAACTAACTAACTATCCATGACGAGCTAACTAAACACAAGAAAATAACAGAAATAACAGAATTTACCTGCAGTTGACGATCAACCTCGGTCTCCGGATCGGTCATGGTGTGCCCATGAGAATTAAAACTCAACGAAGAGAAAAACGGAACGAAGAACACATCAGCCGATTCTGGATCCGAAACCCTAACCGCTTCCCTCTCTTCACCAGCACGAGTTCCATTTCCATCATCCAACAACGACGCCATCATCCAATACTCCACACTGTGCTGCTTCTTAAGTCCCGAACTTCTCGGCCACGGAGGCAAGTTCTTCGCCGTCACGGGGGAGACGTCATCGGATCTCCGTCGATCAATCATCCCGACATGGAACCGCCATGGAAGGTCGTACATGAAAACTTTAAGAGGAGGAGAATTATCGCAAACGGAGAGGAAGGCAGGAGATGATGTTTTTAGGAGAGGGAAGAAATAGGAACGGAGATCCAGCGTTCCAATAAAGTGAGCGTAGGAGATAAAGAGGAAGAGGCCAGATGTAAGGAAGATTACAATGGCCTTCCCGTACATTTTTAGAAATAATCTGCAGTTGGAGAATTAGGGTTCTCTAATTTTCTTCTCCTTCTTCCTCCTTTTTATTAAGTTTTGAATGGGTTAGTTTGAAGGTCAGAGGAAGAAGGAAGGTGGAGTGTTAATGGCGGTTTTAATTTTTTGGAGGTTAAGCTTGAAGGTGACGATATAAAAGGTTCAAAAAGGTATACACAGGACGGCCGGAGTTTATTGCCGGATTTATTATTGGAATGCATGTGGCCATGATCCGGATTTTGTTCAAAATTAAAAAAAATAGCCATTGCAGTTTTGGTTAGATTTCCACTTGATTGTAGTGCGTGGACGCTTCATCAAGATTTACAGTTCACTTCTTTGATACGTTAAAAAAATTTAAAAATATATTAAAAAAAGTGATATAGAAGTTCTTTTTAATATGTATATTTTTTATTTCTTCGATCCAATTATATAACTGTCCATACAGATAATCAACTTCGAAAACTTTCTTAGAATTTTCTGTCAAGTATATTTTAAAATTTCAACAATCAAATCCCAATATTTTCAAAAAATAACTTTAATAGTTTAATTGTTGATATAAATTAATTACGTTTCTCATCAATTTTACCATATATAATTGCTTAAATTTAAAATGGGTAAGTAAATAAGATGGTGAGGAATAGTGCAAAATGAGAGAGAATATAAATGGAAGACTTTTTATCTTTCTTTTTTATATTTTTTGTTTCTCTTTTTCATCTTTTCTTTCTATTAAGATAAGAAGAAATTATGATTAATATTAATAGATATATTTTAGTAAATATAGTTACAAAGTAAAACTATTTTAAGTGAGATGAAAATTGTTAAGTCTTCTTGATTAAGTTTGATTATAACAAAAAAAAGTTAAGTGTTCGCTAACCATTAATAAAATGTGCAAATTTTATAATGATTAAATTTTAAATGAAGTTTTGAGGTTATGTTAGAAGCAGTGTTAGAAGTTTTGTCAAACCTGAATAAGAACCTATGTCATAATTTGAGGAAATTGTTAGTTTAAGATTTTTAAGTTGGTTAATTTGTTTAATGAAGACTATCTCCATTTATTAGGTGTATTTGAGTAATACATCTAATGCATTCCACTTGATGAGGTTTTTAAATCCATGAGGATAAGATTTTCTTTTCTTTTTTTCTTTTTTTGAGCTTTGAACTTGCAATTTATAACAACATGATCAAGCAATTCATTTACCAATATTTTGTTGTAGGGTAACAATTATAGAATTTATATTTTGTAATTAGTTAATTAGTATTTACAAATATTATAAAGAAAAAGAAAAAAAATAGAAAATAGAATATTAAGAAAAAAGGAGAAACACATGTGCTTGCACATGTGTGAAAGTTCTAGAACTTTCTAGTACTTTCTTTTTGGGCATAGGGGAGTGCTAACATATTTTGTTTATATATACCAATCTATTATCAATGAAAAAAAGAAGAAGAAAAATATTATCCCCAAAATTGTGTATTGGTTTTCTACATTTGAAATTCCAATTTCTACTTGTATTCAAGTAGATTTAGCTTGTATCCAAGCAAAACCGACTTGCATTCGAACACTTCAATCGGTAGCAAAGCTACAATCCATCCCCATGGCTAACATTGACTTGGATAATGAAAAGATGATTAATGTTGTTTGACAGACTCTTCAAGGAGCATTGGACAGGAGACCAAAAGCAACCATGGAGTTGCTAATGAAAACCATGGAAAAATCAAAGCGGCAATTGAAGAAATTATTACTGCCTTGTTCTATGGTAAATGTACTTAAATTAATTTTAAACTCATCTTCATACCTAGTAAGCACACCTAGTAACAGCAAATCGGGTATAACCATTATTGCCACTGACCTATGTCCAAACACTATTAATTTGTTCAAAACCAAAAACACACAAAATAATCCCCACCCAAATACAACCTACATTACTACACTTCAATTGCCACACTCATATACATCCTTATTACCACCATAGAACCAATCTTAATCCATCTACACCTTGAACCTACATCAACCTATATCTCACAAACACAAACAGTCAGAAAAGTCATAATAAAATCATCGATTGTCGAACCCTATAACAGAGAAGGATATGAGATTCATGTTTGTGCGATTAAGACAAGGTTGTGGGCTTCCAATGTGTATGTGAGTAATACCCTCATGAGGTTTTATGTTGTTTGTGGTGTTATCCGAGATGTTCTGAAACTATTTGATGGAAGTTCTCAATGGGATTTGGGTTCTTGCACTACTTTGATTAAAATGAATATTAAGATGGGGTTTCCTAAGAAAGGATTGGTGTGTTTTTCGACTTGTGTGAGGCGGGCTATTATGTAGAAGAAATGACCCTCATTGACGTACTCTTTGCGTGTGCAAAGTCGAGGAATGCATTTGTTGAAATAAATGCAAAATCTAGAAACATAAGCCAAGCTTTAGGAGTTTTTGAAGGGGTGAAAGATAGAGATGTTAATTCTTACACTACCATCATAACTGGGCACTCTGAGGTTCGATGTTTCACAAAAAGCATTGAGCCTATTCAAAAGAATGAGTTAGTCGCTAAGGAAGGAAGGTTCGTTGAAGCCTTGGTTAAAGGAGTATTGCCATGGACTAATAATTTATCCAAGTCTATAAGTGAACCCACTTTAGCTTCATTTAAGGTTCGTGAACCTAGGAAGGTTCTACATACTCTAGGAGCCCAAGAAAGAGGTATTTTCAAAAGATTTTGTAGTGTTGACATTGAGAAATGTTGTGAAATGAGCAAAATCGTAGAACTTGCAGATGTTGCAGAAGGTCATGTGTCGTTACCTACTGGGCAACTTAACTTGTCTCTAGTTGCTTTCAATGCCTGATCTAAATGAGGAGTTCACCCTGCCTTTTTAGATTCTCCAATGATGAGGAGAGCAGCTTTGCTTTTGTCTAGGCTACTAAGGGCTCTTAGTTTCGAGAAGTGGGTCAATCAAAGGAATATTTTGAACACAGCTCATATGATTATGATAAACTTGGTTCAAAAGCCCCATCTAATTTCAATCAAATGATTCATGGTGCTAAAAGATTTCTCATGGAATAAAGCACAAACATGTTTTCAATTTCCCTATATTAGATTGTGATGCATTCCATAACCTAAACTGCTTTTCTTCCCTTTTTCTTGATTATCGATTTAGAATAGTGGAGGAAATATCAATGTCAGGGATTCCCATTAACCTTGGCTTAGAGGACAAAATGCTTGTATTGAAACTGATTTGAAAATTGCATATGGTAAATTCAGTGTTACTCAACTTAATTTTATGGTAAGCAAGTTGTACAACAAAGATGGGAACAAGTGGTCACTTATAGTCATGCACAATAAACAATTTTGGGGTCTCTTAAAAATCAGTTCCATAAGAAGTTGCTACAAGAATGGATAGACAAAGGTGTTCTTATACTAGACCAACTGGATCCAATAGTGATTGGTATTGGCCTTATGTTGTAATGAAATTGAAGTGTCTCCTTTGCGATGAAGGATGAAACACAAGACAAGAGGGGAAGTTTGTTAGAAGATCATATTGGAAATATGTTGTTTGAAGATGTTGTTATAGAACAAATTCAATAGTCACTCAGTGCAAGAGTAAGGAGTTTTCGATCTATGAGGAGTTATATTGGTCTCCAAGCAGCGACGAAACACATGTTAATTAAATTTACTAGAAAAGAGAGGCCAATTTTGCTTTTAGAGATGTTTACTATACTTATAGACCTCAAATACAATGTTGTGGCTGCAAAAATTTGGACCTATAACTCAAAGATGGCATCAGTGATACCAAAGATGGGATCTTCAAATACCAAAGGTCATGTGGAAACTATTAAAGAGCGAGCGAATGCCATCACAGACAAGAAAGAAATCCAATGAAAGCTTACAATGTGGTTCACACTAACAAGACTTTGATATTCTATGACAAGCAAACTAACCTATCTAAATTATAGGATATATTAGCATTTATGCATGGATAGACAAAGATGTTGACCACTGCAGAGGAATGAGTGATCTTTGCTTCCTAATGATAATTCTTCATGATAGAGCTGATGTATTTTGGTGCTTTGAACCTTTAATGGGTCGATTGCGAGGGAACTTCGAATGCACTGAGAGATTTGTTGGCATGGGAACACAACTTAATGACTTGGTTTCAATCACACAAGTTATTGATCTGAAGCTTTATCAACACATAGAAGCTCTAGGTGGAGGAAGTTATCTTTTTGATTTCCGAATAATTATGGTGTTGTTCCATAGAGAATATTCCTCTGGCAATTCACTTTATCTTTGGAATGATGTGGGCCCTGGAATATGATCCCAACCTGTTATTTTTGTATGTAGATCTTGAATTTACTGGTAAAAAGGGAGAGAGATTTAAAATTGGTTCAACTTGGATGAATAATTCCCATGAGGATAATTGGGCTCATTGCATGGATTATTTAGAGAATATTAACATTCATATAACCCTTTAGGATAAGGGTTTTTTAAGGGATGGGAATTGTTGTACGGTAAAAATTATAGATTTATATTTTGTAATTAGTTAATTAATATTTAGAAATATTATAAAGAAAAAAGAAAAAAATAGAAAACAAAATATTATAAAAAAAAGGGGAAACACATGTGCTTGCACGTGTGAAAGTTCTAGGACTTTCTAGTATTTTCTTTTTGGGCATAAGAGAATGCTAACATATTTTGTATATATATACCAATTTATTATCAATGAAAAAAGAAGATGAAAAATATTATCCCCCAAAATTATGTATTAGTTTTTGGCATATGAAATTCCAATTTCTACTTGTATTCAAGTAGATTTAGGTTGTATCCGAGTAAAACCAACTTGCATTCAAGTTGGATAAGTTTTCTGTATTTGTTCATTGATATTTCTTTATTTGAAATTCCACCACACTTCATATTTTAATGAAGATATTCTCGAAGACATATATTTTCAAACATAAAAATCAAGCGAACAAAAATTAAAGATGGGGATTATTTTTATCAAGGTAGCCATTATTATGAAGAAGATCAGATATACAGAAGAAGATAAGATATGCTGAACAACTTTCTTCTCGATTTTGTGGAGCAATATATTTTACAGATAACAACATCTTGCAGATATTTTCAAGTTTTGAAATTTTAAAGAAGCAACAATACCAATTGAATAAAGAATAAATAAAGCAATTCTCATCCAACAAAATAAGATAAGTTCATACGGACTTTGTGAGATATCATCAAGTATCCAAACATTCAAAATTCAAATGGATAAGATTTGTTATTTCAAAAATGGTTATTAAGAAGCCAAGAGTCTTTCAAGGAAGTAGTTATACAAAAAGGATATATAAGAAGACAAAATTTAAATTTAAGAATATACCTGCACATACAAACTAATCTTAAAAAGAAAAATAGAAATTTGCAACTGCAATGATCGTCAGAGGCTTTACCAAAACCTTCGCCAAAAGCTATCTACACATACAATTTTTATACACATTCTATTTCAATTTATGCTTAAACTTTTGAGAACCTATTGTATCTCATCTTAAAACTACCCTTACTCTTTCTTTGAGTGTTTGGTTTAGAGGATTACTTTTTAGTATCATGTAGTTATGTGATTAGTCTAGGTGTAGGGCTTGTAAGACAGAGTTTTTTTATAATCTCTCAATTGATTTTAGATTAGTGGAACGATCAGTGTAGATGACCGAATCTCTAATAGTGGAGCTAAAAAATATGACTAACTTACAAAGAGGAACCTCTATAAATCTCATGCCTCATTTATTTTCTGCACTTTTAATTTATTATTATTTTACTACATTGCATTTGTTTATTGATTAATTATGCACGTTAGGTTATAAAATTTGAAAAAGCTTTCAATAACAAACTATACACTCGTCTCCTCGTTTGTCACCCAGGACCTATAGAAATATTTGCAAATATATTGAAATAAAAAAGGTACTCAATTTTAAATTTTAGTTAAATTAAACCATTGTCAAAGTTACTAAAAGGTTTCCAAAATTTATAGAATTTTATTTTTTAAAATTTTTATGGAAATTAAAGATGATTTAATTTTAACGAGTAGTTTAAGAAGGAAAGCAACAAAAAGCCTTTTGGCTTTTACAATATAGGCAATAGAATATATAAATAAATTACATTGTTAAGTACATTTAACAAAATAAGAATAAAAATATGAAAACAAAAGGCTAAAAAACTATTTAGAAAATTCAAATAACCCAAAATTGCATACATAATTTGTCTTTAATAATACAATACAAAGTTGTGTTGCTAGCTATGTATTATTTACTTCATCATGCAACTTGCCATTTTGCAAAAGTAAAAAAATATATATATAGTATATATAAGCAAACTAAATTCTTATGAGATTATATCAAAATCTATAGTATGAACATGTACAGTTTTTGAGAAATAAAAAATGATTGCATATGAGTTGTCTAGGTGTGAAGATCATATGTAAGATTTATTTATGGTAATTTTTCATAACAAACAGAGACTGACAAAAATTTTATTTGTAAAGGGTAAACAAAAAAAAACCATATTTTTTATCTAGACTATACATCATATTAAGGGAAAAATGCAAAAACACCCCTTAAACTTTAGGGTGATGTAGATTGATCACCTGAACTTTAAAAGTGTGATTTTGACTCATAACTATAAGCAATTAGCAATAAGTCCAACCCGTCCTTTTTCTCTGTTTTTTTCGCATGTTTGTATAAATTTCGTACAAAATCCATACAAAAAAGTATTAGAACAGTAAATTTTTTATACTTTTTTGATAGAAAAATACAAAATTACTTATTTGCTAATTGTTTATAATTATGGCAGTCAAAAGCCACTTTTAAAGTTCAAGCAGTTAATTCACACCACTCCTAAAGTTTAGGGGGTTTTTTATTTTACCCTCATATTCAACTTACTAAGAAGTATCACAGAGAGCACTTATTTCTTTAGTAGTGGACTAAACTTATTTTCTTAGGCCAAACATGGTAGATAGAGAATGTTTTCCACCATATAACAACATTTCAAGGATTAAAAACCACTCATCTTATTTTATTTGATGTCCACTGCACAATTTATATGAATATGAGAACTATGGTTTATCGTCTTCTAGCCCTCACCCAAGGCACATAGTGGATGCACTCTAACACATTAGAGGTAGGCACAAGTGTTCATGAAATACTTAAAATAAATCAACACAAAAAAAAAATTGTTGAAAAGTAAAGCAAAATATTACAACTAGTACTTTATATAAATAAAAGAAAAAGTGAAACAAATTATGTACATGCAAACAAATTATACATAAGGCGAAAATACATACATAATCTTTTACCATAGCAAGAATTGATAGTTATATACTCTCTAGACTAAGCATTTAAAGTAACTTTTTGAAAAGAAAAAGAATCATGCCTCTCACAATTAATCCATGTAGTATAGCATTGCTTAGTTGAATTGAGCAACCTTCCTCTATTCTTCAAATCAAAACACAAAAAAGAAAAAATAAAAAATAAATTTATATGTAAAATCCCTTCCCTTCATACAACATAATTAAAAGGAAAAAAAAAAGAAAAAAATTCCTCTCTAAGTTTGTGACATTTAAATAAAATTCATTTTTACATAACTGGTTACTCATGTTTAAAAGTGTCATAAATAAGTGTAAGTTAGACCTCATTTAGATAGGAATTTGAGCTATATTATATGATTTTTATGAATATTTTGAAGAAAAATATTCTTAATTTATTAAAATCGTAATTTCAAAATTTAAAGGAGTCATTTAGCTTGTTAAATTCTTTTTGATGATTAGAGCGAGTTTTGGTCAAATATTAGGTAACATGGAAAAGATGCGAATGCACAAGTGGCAACACGACTTGACTTATGTTGTTATCATAATGGATTGCATAAGTTGGTGTTAAAGGTTATGTTGGAAACCGATGTTATGTTATACCGAACACAAGCAAGAACATAAGTCATGTTTGTGGTTTTGTAGGAGGAAGAATTGTTGAAGTTTTAAGTGAAATTTCAGTACATGGTCGTGTTCTTTGGTCATGCATGAGATGGTTTCCTATTTTGATTCATGTCCATGTCTTTTTTAATAGATATGGTCCCGATTTGACTTGATTCAAATTCTAAAGTTAAGAGAGATGTTTCTTAATGTGAAGAGAAGATTTGTGAAGATTTAAAAGAATACTAACTTTCGCTGTATAACTATGTAACTTAACTTTCTTTGGAGACACACATATTGATATATGTGGTTTTAGAGATAGAAAGTGGAGAGAGAGAGAGAGAGAGAGAGAGAGAGAGAGAAGTTGAGATTTATAGAATTCTTGAAGATTGCAAGACTAAAGATTAAAAAGGAGTTTATTATGTTTACTTTCTGCTTTTCAAGTTTTATTGCTTTGTTAGTTTTAACTATGGAATGGTAGATTTATTTTATCCTAACATTGAAGAACCCTAATTTTATTATGTAATTAGATTTATCAATTGTTTCAATAGTAGATTAATTTATTAAATTCGTTTACATATACTTTAATTGTTTCTTAAATTAATATATATGAAGTATTGATTCAATGTTAGATTCCATATAAGTAGAGTGAGAAATCGGTTGTTTGAATGATTATGCCTAAATGAAGAGAATTGCATGCATGCCTAGAGATAAGGTTCTCCTGTATTAGATTAAATCCAAGTTTAGGTTTGAATCTAATAGAGGATTCTTTGTACATACTAATGTGATTCTAAATTGTTATTAGCTACCAAGAGATTCTAATAAATTGATCTAGGGTTATAGATTAGTACCCTTGAGAGGAATATTGATCTAAAATAGGATTTCTGCGATTGAAGAGTAAATTTATTAGGTGAAATTTTTTGATAATGTTACATAATAGATCAGTGGTAATTCAATTGTTAGAATAAGTCTTGTAATTTGACATTTAAGAAAGAGTAATCTCGATTGAATTAGTAGTTGTCATTAGTGATTTTAGTGATAGTTATTTAATTGAATGAATAATTGCATGCATAGGTTAGATAATATGATAAAAGTGATCACCAATACTTGGAAAAGATCATGAGGAACGATATACGATATTTAATTCATATATTATAAACTGATGGCAAGTATACTTACCTTAAAGTGATAGTAGAATTGAATTAGTATTGAATTTTAAATCATTAGAAAATAATCAATTGTTAATATTATTGTATACATGAAATTGAAGTAGACACATGTAGTAGATATTTGCTGTGAAATATAAACAGTGAATTCACAAGTTAAAAATGAAAAAAAGATGAGAGTTTCATGGAACTATGCTAATTTAGACCATTACAATAGAATACATCTTTAGAGCAAACTTAAAAATATAGCAACTTATATGCAGGACACTTGTTTGGTAATAGGTGATCTTAACAGAATTTCTGCGACAAAGAAAAAAGCAAGGGAAATCCATGACCTAAAGATGGTTGAAGGCTTTCATTGATATGATGTTTGATTGCCATATAATTAACATTGGATTTCAAGGCCCTCAATTCACTTTGAGTAATGGGAGAAGTGGATATGCATTGATTAAAGCCCGACTAGATAGAGGATTGCTAAATACAACTTGGCTCCAAGCATACCCTCATTCTTAGGTAACTCATCTGGTCTCCAAAGGTTTAGATCATTTCCTATTGTTATTTATGTCTTATAAACAAGACAAAAAAGGCTCCCTTCTGTTTAGATATGAATCAATATGGAGGTTTCAAGAGGTTTATAATGACGTGATTGAAAATAGCTAGAGAAAGGATAATGATAGGCCAGATTTAGTAGATTTTACGCAAAACCTAAAGGTATGTAGGAGGAACTTATTATATTGGAGTAGAACACATAATGAAAATGTGAGATAGAAAATCACATTGCTACAGCATAACTTGAAAGATTTGCAAAATAAAAAGGCTCTTGACACTGATTTAAATGAAGAAAGAAAATTGAAACAAGCATTAGAGGATTCGAAAAGACAATAAGAGATTTTCTGACATCAAATATCTCAAGTAAATTGGCTCAAAATGGGAGATAGAAACATGAGATTTTCTCATCAAACTATAAAAATAATAGCTCAAAATATAATTTTTAGCATTAAGGACAACGAAGGAAACTAGCTAAATGAGGAAGATATAATAGCCCAAGAGATGTTAAGTTACTACCATAAGCTTTTCTCTTCTATTGTTATTGGAGATATGAGTGAAGTTCTGAATCACATATAGTGAGTGGTGTCAATACAATAAAATGAGGTATTGATTTGTGAAATTACATCGAACGAGGTTAAAAAGGTAGTTTTCCAACTTGGATCTACCAAGGCTCTCAGTTAATATGGATTTGGTGGCATCTTCAATCAAACTCATTGGAACACAATTAGATCCTTAGTCATTGATGCAGTCAAAAACTTCTTTTAGTTAGGTTTTTTCCCCCCTCATTTTAATAGTACTAATATCATTTTGATCCTTAAAACTAAACACCCAGAAGAATTATCTTAATTATGGCCTATTAGCTTATGTAATTTTTCTTACAAGATAATTTCCAAGATTTTAGTCAATAGGTTCTAACCATTCTTAGATAGTATGATTTCCTTCAATTAATGTGCTTTTGTCCCTGAACAACTCATATAGAATAATGTAATTGTTGCTCATGAAGTCTTTCATTTTTTAAAAAGGAAAAATAAGTCCAAAAAATCTTATTATGCTATTAAATTAGATACAACTAAATCATATGATAGGGTAAACTAGGCTTTCTTAGAGAATGTTATGAAGAGGTTGGGCTTTTGTGAAATTTGGATACAATGGAAATGAATTGCATGGTGTCTATGTCTTATAATTTGATGGCTAATGGAAAAAGAGTGGGATCTTTTAATCCAACAAGAGGAATCCGACAAGGAGACCCTGTTCTCCTTATTATTTCTTTTGGTGGCAGATTCACTTGTCTCTTTTAATCTAAAAGGAAAATGGTTTAGGTAATTTGAAAGGGACAAAAATAAGGAGAAATAATCTTGAGCTTACACATCTATTTTTCGCAAATGACTCTCTACTATTTGTGGAAGCCACTAATAAAACTATGCATGTACCAAAAATTGGATTCCTATTGCATCTAGTCAACTAGTTGATTTTGAAAAATCCTTTATATCTTTAGTAAAAATGCTAATGACCTGGTGAAACATAGTTGTGCAGCTCTTATTAATATCAATGTGGATCAAATACCGGGTAAGTACTTAGATCTTCCTACCGAATGGAGAAGATCTAAATATGAGGCTCTTTCAATTGTCAAAACAAAAGTGGTTTCAAAATTAAAAGGTTGGTTAAGTAAAATTTTTATTCCAATGAAGGAAGGAAGTTTTAATCAAGCTAGTGGCTTTTGTTGTTCCAACTTATACAATGAGTATTTTCCATTTCCTTGTAAAATGGCATAAGGAAGTCACTAGTTTGATAGCTAAATTTTGGTGGGGAGGAGATTTATCAAGGCAAAAAAGTTCATTAGAAGAATTGGATTGATTTGACGAAGCCTAAGGTTTAAGCTTTAGAGACTTGATAAATTTCAACAAGGCACTTTTAGGGAAATTAGCCTACAGAACATTAACTAGACCCAATGATCTTCGGGTGAGGATCCTCCAAAGTATTTATTTCCTTAAATCTACGTTCCTAGAATCTATCATTAGGAGTAATCCTCCTTGGTGTTAAAGAAGCATACTAATGGGATAAGATAACATTGAAGACAAAATTATCTTGCAAGTAGATAATGACAATACAATTTGAGTTTTCAATGACCCTTGGTTAACCATTAAATTAAACTGCACTGGGCCTATGCTTATGAAAATAATCGAGCAAGAATTGATGTGATTGCAAGAAACAATAAAGGTGAGTTGATTTCTGTTTTGGCAAAACAATGTATAGCTGAGAATGCAAAAATGGCTAAGCTATCAGTAATACTAGAAGAAGCAAAGCTTGCTCATGAGAAGGGCTAGTCAAGAATTTTAGTGGAATTCGACAGTTTACTAGTAATAAGATCAATTGAACAACTGAAGACTTGCCATTGGAGATTTTTGTCTTTTGTGAATCATATCCTATCTTTTATCTACTAGTTTTGCATATGTTTTTTTAATTATATAAATAGAGATGCAAATAAGTGTGCCATTGGGTAGCTCAATGGGGAAAACTCAAAACTTTTTTTTCTTTTTAGGGTGCCTCCACCTTTATCTCTATTATGTACCCTATTGCTAGAAGTAGGGGTCTTAATCGCCTAGATTGATGCCTTTTTTCTATAAATAAAAATTATGTTTCAGTAAAAAAAAAAAAAAAGTGGATAAAATAAGGTGTTAATTGACTGTTACAAAAACAAAGGAAAGTTAATTGAAAACTAATCTAAATGTTGATACATTAAATGAACTTTGTAAAACATGGATATATCATTTGATTTTACGTACGAAACATTAACTCTTTTTTTTAGCCACTCTAAATACCAATATCTTATATGAATTTACCCTTAAACATTAATTCTTTCTAGTGTAATTTAACCTATTAAGATAATTACATGGTAACCTCTGAATAAACTAGCATATAGTTATTACATGTTTTTAAACTTATAAACCCACGAACATCAATAATGACCAAAAGAAAGAAAAAAAAAAAAGGCAAAAAAGAAATAAGGTAAACATTCCCTATGCATAGTTACAACACTTGACTTAAAGCAGCAATTTGTGGCACATTCAAAGGTAATATTATGTTCCTCATAGAATAAATTCCATAATGCAGTCAATGCAATTACACAATTATCAACAAATCAAAATGAAATCACCATCATAGAAAATGATCAAGATCTAACCCTTTAGAATCCTCAATCCAAATGAGATTGTTGTTAAGCAAATCATCATTTAATCATCCACAAAGAAAACATAATTGATAAAAACAACAATTAGATTAATAAGATATGCTCAATTGCACTTTATGAAATGGTGAAAGTGGCACACTGAATACAAACGATTGTGAATATGTATAGTATGGTTTGGCTAAACATAAATTCAAATAAACATGGTCAAGTATTATCACGCCCCAAAGGTATGTTGGTACTAACATGCATATTATGATATTATTTGATGTCTAAAACTTGTATTTTTAAAAATTGGGGAAACGTAAGAAAGAATCACATATGCATGTTAATACTAGCTTGCCTTGAAAAATGACATAATTTAACAAAATAGGATCTTTTTTGTTGCAATGATGAGAATGATGAACATAGATAAAAATACATCACCATACATAGAACTTCTAAATAATCTGAATAATAAGTTAATACATACCATAACTTGAGTAAAGTCCTCAAATTATAAAGATGATGATTAAACATCAACTAATACATATTGCTAAGTATAACTGTCCCTGCTAATATGAAATTCTTCCAACTTCAGAATCTTACTGAGGCTAAGCTCCAAAAAGCTACTAACCAAGGTCGGGAGTCAACCTGTAAAGGCTGTAGGAATGTGAGCATAAACCACAGGCTCGGTCAATAACCGGAACTTACCACATATCAAACAAGTCATTATCAACCATATACAATGCATCAATCAAATATATGCACAATTACAAGCTTGGATAACCCAAAATCCAAACAGGATGTAGATTTACGCCTTCCCATCGAGGTTGTATGAAAACTTCGACTAGTGACTCACCTACCCAAGAGTAACTAAGCATATAGAAAAACAACAATCCTCGCTTTAATTATCTCTTTATAACAAGCATGTCTTAATACTCATTTCCTGTTTCAAGGCTTAGAAACTCCTAAAGTGTTAATTATTTCAAAGCGATCATGGGTGGTGCCCTAAATGTACCAGTTAGTTCTCATGGAATCAACAGAAAAAATGTAATCTTACATAGAACTAATAGCCTTCAGGCCATAAAAAATCAAGTATTACCATAGAACTAAAATATTAACACGTAGTAGGCTGTCATGCATGTCCATTTCGTTTATAGTACCAATAGTTTTTAGTCAGGTTTAAGGTGATCAAACATTATATAGACAATCAACATAGTATAAAAGCAATGAGTTCACGAGGAATTCCATTATCACTATTATTAGTATAGCTTAACAACCAACAAATTACATAACATGAAATTCCCATAAACCCATACAGCAAATCATATTAGTATCTTTTCATTATAAATACATCTAAGCTACAAGCACAAATAATGTAATAAGTCTAAGTTACTCACCTACTTATATTGTTTAATCGTAGTTATCAACTGAGAAACCCTCAAAGTACTGAAGTCACCTATTAGATGAATAAAAATATCCATCATTGACACAGATAATCAGGATGTTGAGTTCCTATGAGTACCTAAGTGTTCTATATTGGTATTCGATCTAAATTCTATTACCTGTACTAGTCTTTTAAGATAATGATCCTATGATAAACATATATTTGTTATTTAATATTTATTTTCATTTTGCTTTTCTTGATCTCAATTGATAGCTATATTTCTATCTAAGGTGTTTGTCCCTTCCTTTAATTAAGGTCTACATCCTTTGATAACAGATTTTTATTTATTATTTCTTTGTTTGTCAATGTTATCTGTATTTATGAGTTTTAATCTCTTAATATTTTAGGGTCTCATTTCAATATCTAGTTCTATAATTATTTTTCTGCTATGTATTGATAGACTATTGGAGTTAGGTATATATATATATATTAATATATTAAACTTAGTTGATTTTTTAAAGAAATAAATATATATTTGTTAAAATGTAAACTTATTATCATATATTCCATCTTATTTCACTATAATTCACCTCGATTTTCCTCTTTAATTTATAAGTATGATTACTTCGATACTTTAATTAAAATATTGTATTTATTTGTTCATCAGATTGATAACTCCTCTTATCACCACATATGTTATCCTAATTCTATAAATGTATTTGTGTCAAAATATTATCTTCAAATTAAGCACATATCTGTAATAAGTCTGATATCCTCTATATTCATCTCATCTTATATATTTTCTTCACATTTTTGTCTAGATTCATCATTCACTGTCACTCCAAGTATCATACATTTTCCTGGAGTTCTAGCAGCCTTGTTTTCATTATTGTCTTTATTCTTTTGTACTATTACTCCGCTTATTAAACTCATATTCTGGTTTGTTTGATGAATTGGAAAATTTTGATTTTCTCAATTTTCACTGATCATTGACCGAGTTTTTCAAATTTATAAATGTTTTCTAAATCAGATTCAATAACTACGGTCTCACAGGACAATACCCATCAAATATAGCATAGATAATGATTTAGGTCGGTCCCAAAGGAATGGTTGACAGTTAGTATACTCTCAATCTCATTAATTATCTAGTCAAAGAAAGGTTTGAAATACATAAAGAAAATGAACTATGCTAAGTTAGAAATATTCACAAATGTTTAATAGGTAAAATAGGAAATAAGCCTATAACTTCTATGAAATAGTAGCTTAGGGTTACTTCACCAATTCCTTATCAGAATGATTTCTAAAGAGCAACAAACTTCTTAAAAGCTGCTTGAATGGTATGTTTATACCACCAGATTCTCTAATTTAAACTAAAGCTTATCTCAAAGTCAGTAGTTATAGATTTAGCTAAAACCAGTAGTCTGAATTTTCAATTAGACCCGCATAAAGAATAGGAATCTATTGTTTTAAAAAGACAACTCAATGAATTTTCTAAACAAGTGACAAAAAATCTTCACCCATTCTTCGGCAAGAGGTACTTAGGATCGACTCTAGTAGCAACCACAGATCTATTTAATTGAATGATCTCTCGATCTATTCAATTGAAATCAATCGTGGATCTAAAAGAATACACCATTCCTTTAAAAATCACAAGTTAAGTTTAAGTTACTAATTCCAAACACCCAATTAAATTTACTTGAGAGCGTATTTGAAATCAAACTGAATCAGGAATTGGATTCGTAATCCCTAAGCTGTAGGAGTTTATTTCTCCATGGATTTATCAAAATAAGCACAAATTAAAAGAAATAAAATAAATTCGAAAGATTAATCAATTAATTACTCAAGAATTTATAAAAATTACCAGTATTGGGTTAAATTGATTTTACCCAGAAAACAGAAGAAATTCTCAAGTAAAAAGAAATGAAAATTCTTTTGCCCCATAATCCTTCAGAAATCTATTCTAAATTAATACTGATTTACAGTATTGGTACATATTTTACAATGCACGCTTGCATGTTTATTTATAGACTACTAGGCACAGAAAGCACGGTCTACTTTATTTGACACGTAGCAGATTCGATAGATTCTTTCTAATAAAATTTGATAACTTTTTACACGTGTATATGATCAGTGAAACATTTGTCGAGAGTCGTGTGTGATTTGTTGGTCAAGGCTCGTATTAAGCTAAGATCAGGCTCGACTTTAGGAATTTCTTAAGTAATCTATGCGTTTTTGTCTATTGCTCTATCGAGGGTAAAATTGAGAGAGTCGAGGATCGTATTGTTGAGGCTCGAGGTAATTCTGATGAAGAATTGGTCTGCCAACACAATTGTCATGGGTTGAGATTTAAGGCCCAACTTTGAGACTCGACAATGTGTTTTCTTCAGAATGATGCCTAATCGCTTCGACTGAAGTCGAGTGTCATGTCGAGGCCTTACAGTTGAGACTCAATAGACCAATTTTTGCCGTCTTTTTTCTCTGTTTAGCCTCGACTATGACTTTACATGGCTCAACTTCTTCATTCTTAACTTTAATTGTTATTTTTTATCCAAATGTGAATTAAAACACTTAATTACTCTTTATTTGATTCTAAGAGCTTTAAAACAACATTGTTTATCAAAAACATAATTTTTGTAGGATTTTATAAAAAAATTCTTAGCAAATTAAGCTCAAAATCCTATGAAAAATATAGAGTAAAAATGACTTATCATATTCACAATCATTAATAGTCTTACCACTCTAGATTAAGTTCATCAAATTATAACTGTACTTTGTCTTTCATACTTTCCAAGAGAAAATTTATTTTCTTATGTAGGACATTCTATTACTTAATCCCTGATTGTTCAATATATTGAACTTCAAACATTTGCCCGTTCTTTATCCTAGCAGTTCTTGTCTTTGAGCTTTGTATTCTATAGTTGTCATAATGCATTTCTTTAGAAGATCTTTCAAAGAACTTCACTAATACATTAAATTATATGAAATTTCCATTCTATCATTATACACTAGTGTGAAAATTTTCAGGGATTACAAGTATTGCTAACATGAATTTATGCTTCTAAAATAGAACAACTTGTCAAGAAACATAGCTAAATGTGAAGTTCATGGACCCACCGTATTTCATCCTACTTCACACTAAGTTTAAGTTAAAAAAATTATAAAAAGTTCAACACATCAGGAGAACTTGATTAATCCATTCATATTAGTATAATCTCACTTTACTCACAGTTGTATCAATACAGAAAAATGAAGCAACGCAAACATATCATTTTAAACCAATTAGATTTTTTTTTCCACTTTTAAACCAATTAGATGGATTGCTTGTTTTCTAAAACCATGAAATTTGCATGTGAATGTGAATAACAGTGCACCATAGTTCAAACAATTGCTGGAGCATGGACATAAATACAACAATAATTACCATGACACAGTCAAGGAAAACTAACATCCTATGTTGTCATGTTAACAAACAACTAAGTCTATCGAAATTGATAATAAAAGCATAATTGGTTGTGTAACATCAAAAGTGCAAACCTACCCACCTTGAAAGAAAATAAGAAGCAAAATCGGGAAAAAAAAACATAATTAAGAATAATAAAGACTAATTGAGCAAGACACCTGCATTTTGGCCCTATTTCATTTCGTTTGTTTCCTCCATCACCAAAGTATAGGCAACATAGGATCAATCATGTTGTCCCACATGTGTTTACATTACATACAAGTGGTTTCTTGTAATGCAACAAGGATTGAAACATATTGTAGAAACATGTTTGCTATAATAAGGCAACGATGCGCTTGAGCATAACATATTGAATATAAAACTATAAGGTAATGGGATTAACTTACCAGTTTAGGTACCTCTTTCAACAAGTCTTGGCATCACAAGAATAGAATAACAAATATGTCGGTGGCTTTTGGCTTATATGCTGTATGTGAGAAGATAGAGCATGTCAAGCTTGGATTTTTTCGTTTCTGGCTTAAATCATTTCAATTCGATTCATATCAAATCCTAACCCATTTGAAATAGACCCTCGACTAGAATTGAAAGAAATATTCAATTTTATAATAGTAATAGGAGTCGCCATCTAGTCATTTGGGAATAATTGCAAGTTATGACCAATGGGTTTGTTGGTCCTAACTTAGCCAGGGATCTGTGATAAAAACTAATTTAAAAATTAGTTTTGAAAATACTATAAATTCTTGAGTCCGTTGAGTCCAAGGGCTATCTGATTAAAACCATATAGTTACTACTTTAATAATTTTAAATTAAAGTCTATCTTCTTAATGCTAAAAAATTCATTATGTCATATTTACATTTAAATCAATGACAAGCTATTTAGTATTCTCATGAAATGAAAAAATCATTTTAATATTTACAAAGAATGTGATGGAAAAAAAAGTCTTTTTTTTTTTTTATTTCGATGTTATGTCACCCCGGAGGTGCCTACGTACTTGCTGATCAAGATTAAACAATACATAATTCTTTTGAGAAAATATTAGTGGGTTGGTTGCTTTTAGATTTTCAAACTATTTTTAATTTAAGTTTCTTAAATTTTCAGTTTTTAAAAGAAAATAAATTTTCAAGTATGATTCTACAAGTTATCAAGTTGATTTTTATTCTTTATTTTAGAAAAACAGAATTTTTCTATGTGTGAATTTTTTTATTATTATTTGTTTTTTATATTTATTTATATTATCTACAAAATTTCACTATTAGCATGCACATATTTATTTACAAGAGCAATAACTTTTATTTACACCTATTTATTTGTTTGTTTGTTTTTTTTATAATTTCCATTTTCTTTATTATTTTT
Source organism: Combretum micranthum (assembly GCA_024138025.1). Taxonomy (NCBI): domain Eukaryota; kingdom Viridiplantae; phylum Streptophyta; class Magnoliopsida; order Myrtales; family Combretaceae; genus Combretum; species Combretum micranthum. The sequence goes on from JAMXBD010000441.1 coordinate 664,137, forward strand.
ATTTCTTTTTCTGTCTTTTCCTTTTTTTTTATTTTAACTATCAAGTTAATTAATCAATTAAAAGAAAAAAAATACTAACTTGGATTAGAGAATGGACACACGTGGATCGAATTAAGGAGCTAGACATAAAGTAGGGTTAGGTCTAGTTCGGGTTTAGATCACAGCTAGAGCAGTGGACAAGGCATCTAGTGGTGTTCAAGGAGGCAATTTTGGTGGTGCCGAGTAATTGGGAAATTTTCAGACAAGTTGTTTGGGGGCCATTATGGAGTTCAATGGGTTCATTTGTCTCGAAATGGCTGAGAAGTGGTGGTTTTGTAGCTCTTGGTTAGCAGTTGGTGGTAGTGTTTGACTGATGAGGTTACCGATGTCCTTGGATTGATTTGAAGCTATCAATTGATAGCTAAAGTTGCCTTGATGATTCTTTGAACGTCCAATTGAATTGAAATTACTTAGAAAATTTCAAAATCGAAGCTTTGAATTTGAAACCCTAGTACATTACGAACTTCAAATTTGAACTTTATGAGGTGATTTTTGTGAAATTGCTTGATGCCAGATGACTTTCTCGAGCTCGTATTTATACTTTGGAGGCCAATAAACTTGAAAACAAATTGAAAGCCTTTAATCGAAATCCATGAAATTAGGATTTTGATTTCAATCTCGACTAACGACGATTCTATAAATTTTCAATTGAATCTTGATGCATTCTAGATTTGTTCGATGAACCATTGATCCCAGGAAGCTAAATTGAGCTTCAATTTAAGAGAAATCACCATTAAAGGTAATTGGAAGCTTGTGTCACACTTCAAGGGGTATCCTAAACGTGACAATCCATCATACACAATAATAAAGCCTAAGAATGACTACCTTGTCACGCGCATGCTTCCATGTTATACACAAGGCGTGCTTCACAACAAAAGGAACACAATGGAGTAACACAGTTTACAATGGTAACAATTATAGTAGTGCAAGATGACTAAGTATCAATAAACTTAAACAAAGTAGATTACATTTCTTAAGGGCATACCCCTGCTAATTTCCATAATGATTCGGATAGTATAGCTGTTCACATTAATCTCCAAAGTAAAAATATTTATCATAAAAGGTTTTCCAAATGAAACTTCATCTTAAGCTCCTGGATCTTTCATTATAGTACCAAAATCTACTAGTGATGTCCTCATAATCTTATTCCTCAAGTAAAGTCTCAACTATTCTTGTTTCAACAAAGATCTATGGAGGTGTAAGCTTACAACATGTTTAGTGAGATACTTCTCATCATTTGCACTCATAATCATGACAAACAAGTTTATTAATTAAAGCATATGTTGTGCAACAACCATACGAACACACAAATATGTATGGTCATCCGGAAACCACATACAGAACGGATTTACCCCTCCGTAACAAGTGTTAGGGAATCCAAATTGAGGTTCCGCATCCTCTACTATTAGTCTTTGAACACTTGCTCATAGCGATTGGCCAGCATAGCTCCTCTTTAAGGACGCATTCCCTGTATGTCCATAATTTTCTCAAAAAAGAGTAGATCTACACTTCGCGGCAGGATCTTATAGGTCTTCCAGCTCTTTGCATAAGATTAGTAGCCTTCATTAATGTGACTTAACATCATGTCATGTATAATCAATTTATTATTCAACTCTAATCATATTAATTTCCATTTAGGAGAGATCAACAAGATAACATGCACTCCACAACATAATAGAAGGAACATAAAGCATTAGTCAACCTTATCAAAGTTTCGATATACTTAACATTCATTGAGTAGGCACTCATGAATCACAAGCATATTCCCATGATATCCCACATAGAAATCCATTCATATCTTTTCCTTATATTCTAGTACTCTACTGTACACACACATATAAGGTAACAAAATTAAGAGAAGAACTTACTCGTCCGTTAGAGTAGTTCATGGTCGAAATAAACTTTGGGAAAAAGGAATCTCTTAATCCTTACCATTTGAACAAAAGAAATACCCAGATTAAGTATTTCGTATGGGTTCTACTTGAATTTCCTATTCTATTTATTCTATTCACGTCATTTTCTCAGTTATGAAAGTTCTAATTTAAAACAGTCATAACTTGCTCATTTTAACTCTAAATTTCACATATGAATAGTCATTTTCTACTTATATCGGATGCTCTATCCATTTCTAAGGTTATTTTAAACATTTGAAGTCATTTAGGTTTCGAAATCCACATGGTCAGATTGCACCCAAACTTAGCCTTCAGCTCATTTTTTACAAGTTTTATTTAAGTAGACTTGCTAAGACATATTTATAATTTTTTCCTATACTTAAACGTATTAAGAACTCAAAAAGTGGTTTTTAATACATGCATGATCCTAGTAATGCCGTGAAAAATAGAAATTCTTATCAAACAATTTTTATGAAAAGTAGAAAAGTCAAGTTTATGGAAAATAACTCTTGGACTTTTAATAAAATCTCAAATCCTAGATTTTTGTAGATATATGACTTAACTAAAAATCATGGTTTTATATTTTGAATCCTTGAATATTTCATACTTATAATGGAACTTCATTTAATCAATTATTTTTAAAACGCGAACTTTATGTGTTAGTGAGGATAATATCCCAAGTTGTATTTTCTTTGAAATTTTCTTAAGTTTCAGTATTTAAGAAAAATTTAGATAAATGACTTGTTCTAAATTTTCTTTCACGATGAAAAGGTTTTTATGTGTATTTGAGAAAAGAATTTCAAATGTAGAATTTTTCTCAAGCATTCATGGCGGTCACCACATTTAAAAAAAAAAAAAAGTAGGAGGTTGATTTTGTTTCACAAGTTGCTTTTGCTTAAATGAATCCTAAGACTTCGAAAAATAGATTTAGAAAATTATTTACATAACAAAGGATTATCAGCATTAAAATTTGAAGGGTTTTCTTTATTAACATCACAATGAACATTTATGAACACGAACTAGCAAGACCAACTAACAATAAGAAATAAACAAGATGAAGAATGAAAATATAAGGAAATCAAAATAAAAATATAAAAGTCTTATAAAGGCTTTGTGGGACTTCAAAAATAATCCAGTCATTATATATTATAAATAAAAACAAAGCATAAAGAAAGAAAATTGGAAGTCTTAGATTTTTTATCAAGGCTCCTTGAGACTTGATAAATTTTCAGTCTCATAAATAAAAATCAAGATAGATAATAAAAAGCATAGGAGTCTTAGTTTGTGTCGAGGCTTCCTAAGACTCGAATTATTCTAGTCTCTTTCGGACTTGGTTTATTAACTAGTCCAAGACTAGAAGTTGACTAGTCTTATAAGCAAATAAATAAATATAGTTCATAAACAAATATTTGAAATAAATAAAGTTGAGTTAGTGAGCATTAGGATCTAAGAAATATAAATACATACATATACATATTTATATATAAAGTTAGATTAGTAACAAAACATAACATAAACATGAACAATGTGATATAAAAACAAATAAATCTTAACGAAGGGAAAAGTTGTCACATGTTGATAAATAAAAGGGTTTTATGGTCTATTATAATATAAATAATAATAAAATGGTAAACTAACTCTTCCCATCCCTCGCATAATAGAATACCTATCTTTTACAGTATCACAAAGAGACAAACCCCGAACTCTATCAAGCTTGTATCTTGTTTCAACTAAAATCAAAGCTCAAATATTTAGGTAAGTTTACTCCTTCTCAATCCTTTATCGATAAAAAAGGGTTGTCTTTTTTGAGTTTTCTTGTTGGTATTGAAAGGATTCGATCTCTAGAAGAGAATTAGGAAAACCCTAACTTTTGGTTTTGTGGTGGTTGATTGCTTGCGAAAGAAGAAAAAAATGTCGTTTGTTGCAGGTGACGTGGTTATAAAAGTGTTTTGCTCTAATATGTATGTTTGTGAGTTTTTGTATGGTTTAAGATAAAAAAGAGGAGTTTTTGAGCTTTTTCACATGTTTTGGATCGAGTTGGTGTATGGACAGGAGTCATGGTCATTAGGGATGTACATGGTATGGTTCGATTCAGTTTGCTCCTTGAATCGAACCACACCATATTTTATGGTTCGGTTTTTCTTTTCAATTCAAACCTAACCATACGGTTCGGTTCGTAATTTTTTCTAACCTAAAAGAAAAACGGTTCGATACGGTTCGGTTTGCAGTTCGAATCGTTTTTATTCATAAAATAAAAAATATATTCTATTTAAAAACTTCCATTACATATTTCTTATCACTAATGCAAATATAAACAACAATATTTGAAATTAATCATTTACCAAATAAACATGTAAAATGTATATAAAGGAAATGATTTCATCCATTATAAAATTATAATTGTGGCTAATCTCATTTTTTTTAATTATCTTGAACTATAATAGTATACTAGACTTTATACCAATATAAGACACAAAACTTAATTCAATATATGCTTCTAATTAACATATTATTAATTATATAAATCAATAAGTAACTAAATAATAGAAGTAGATTAATTAATAAGACAAATGGAAAAAAATAAGGAGTTAGAATACTAGAGGCTAAAATCTAAAATCTATCTTATTTATAGACAACATAATAATTAAAACATAATATGACAAGTTTAACTTTATTCTCATGAATGATACATATCTAAGTCATAAATTTTAAAAACAATTAATTTTTTTAATGAAATAATTAAGAATAAAAATAATATATTTAATTAAAAAAATATAAAATGGTTTCGGTTCAAGGTCCCGAACCGAACTGTGAACCATTTGCTCTTCATCAAAATGAACACAAATCGAATCATTTAGGTTCAGTTCACGATTCGAACAGTTTTTTTGTGTAGCACTAACGGCCATGATACAAGCTATGATCTCCTTCTATGTGTGGCAAATCCAGTCGATTATGGTAGTATTGAAGGACATGATTGTTGTAACCACCCCCATCATGGTCGTGATTGAGGCTATAATGAAGGTGACGTCCTCTATAACGAGCATAACAGGAGTGTATCATGTATTCTAAGATTATCATGCCCCTTATCACAGGCATGACTAGTAGAGGTATCGAGTAACCTTCTTAAATCCATGTTTTTTACCTTCTTAAACCCCTTAATCCTTAGTTTTATAACTATCACTCCTAAATCTAAGTAGTAAGGTATATCTAGACCTAGAATAGTTGTAGTTCTTAATAGTTTAAGAGATGAGATAACCTTAAAAATATTTATTTCTTTTGAAAACAAGTTTTGAGTTAGTTTTTCTTTATGTGATTAGGTGTTTCTAGCAAAGCTAGGTTGTTCGTTCCAAAAGTTGTTTCAGGTACATCCTTACCTTGGCCATTGTTTATGATTGTAGGCTCAATATCTGTAAGTGAACTTAATAATATAAGGCTTTAAAATGGTTTATTGGTTGTGTTTAATTTGGGTTTAGTATAGACCAAGAGTATCGATGCTACTAGGACAGTGCCCTGATGATCTGTGTGTGGCTTGTTCCGAGTGGGGTTGTGTATATAAATGATTATGGTAGTTTAAGAGTAGTACGGGTACGGTACCCAGGGTGTGTGAGAAGTACTCAATACCAATATATGTATATAAGTATTTATATCTACATATTTTTTTTCATGGAGTCATGAGTTACTCCAGTCTTAGGGTTACTTGCAGACGGCTTTAAACTGTGTTGTTTGTCTGGTTAATTATGATAATAACCCATGATTGCTACATATGTTACTATGTCACATGTGGATTGTATGTTGTTTGTTCATGCACATGTGGTTGTGGTTTGGTGTACTAGGCTTTGTGCTCACTCCTTTTATTTTTCAGGAACAAGTAATGATCCAATAGTCTTTGATATGTCTAGTTATGATGTTTTTGTAGATGATGGGGATAGCGATGGTAGAGCCAATTTTCCAGCTAATTATTAGATACCTAAAGCTGGAGTCAACTAGATTTGAAGACTTATGGAGTTTTAAATAGTTTTAAGATCCTTTTGTGATTCTTGAAGTTATGAGACCTTTTCATTCTGACGTTTTAAGTTTGATATAAGTTGGTGCTTGGTTTATGCTAACCGAGTTGCTCAAAAATTTTATTTATGACATAAATGTTTTAAAAGTATCATTAAATGTGAGACTTTGGAGTTATAATGTACTATGATTGTGGTTTAGTAGAATCCAAGTCTTAGCATGTTCATCTCTAGTGAGAACACTTGGCGGGCTATTAATGCTCTCGATTTAAGGTATTACAAACACTATGTGGTCTTTGCATTTCCATCCCCTAGCATATGTATCATGGGGTTTTGTTATGGAATATGCATAAAAACACACACACATGGCTATAAACATAACATGGGAATATGTTTTAGAGTGTTTAACTGATTTGCGAAGAAGATATGTGTATGAGAAAAAGAAGGAGAGGAGAAAACTTTGGAGAGAAAATGAGAGAGTTTAAGAGTGTAAGAGTAGTAATGTAAAGTGAAAAATGAGAGGAGTGTAGGTATTTATAGAGAAAATTTTTATGAATTAAAGTATGAAAAGAAAAAGAAATTAGAGAGAAAGAGAAGGGGCAACAACTGAACATAAAAGAGAGTGAAAGAGAGAGAAAATAAACTAATTAAAGAAGAAAAAGTATTAAGAAAAGTGTAATAAAGTATGATTATTAGATATGTGTAAGAGTAGGTTATGTAAGACGTAAGAATATAGTATAAGAGTGTAAGAATAGATGTAGGAAAAAGTATAGTAGAGTGAATAGTAGATAAGACAAATAAATTACTGGTAAAGATAAAAATACGTGTATAAAGCTAATACTGACGTTTTTAGTACCTGAAATTTTTTTATCTGATATTATATGAGTATTTTAATATTATTTTGGTATAAATTATTTGTCAAAATATTTTTTCTTGTTTTGCGTGTCATTGTTCGGATACAAAAACTAATCTTATAAAGTCTTCGAAACAATCGAAATTTTAGTGAATCTGATCATTTTTGGCATGTATTATATATTCAGCTCATAATTCAAGTTTATCTTATTTTTTTCTAATTTATTCCATATTTTAGGGTTTTAAAACTTGTTTGATCGAGTATATAGAGTTTATAAGGTTTAAGGTTGACTCAATTTAGACTTTAGATTCGATTTTGTTTTCGACTTTAAGTTTTACCTATAAGATTATCGTAAAATTATGGAGGTTTACAATTATAGAAAATTTTTCTTATTATTTTATTATTAGATATTATTTGGATATGTTGCCTCGATTTGTGTATTAGAGGCCAAATAGATGAATTGTTTAGCGTAGGGTTTCCAGTTAATTGATTATCGAATTTTGATTTTACTTTCGAAGGTACTTGTTTTCTGAGAGTTCGATATTTAGGATTATCTTATTCCCATTATACTCATCAAATATTTAGGGTAATCGACTCATTTGAAATTTTCTACGTTTCCTAAACTTATGATTGGTTCTATTCTATTATAGGGTTTTGTTGGTTTTAAGGTTTGAATGGATCGATTAGGTTATAGTATGTGAAATTGTTTTAACAGTGATATGTCTTTGATAAATTACTTACCTTTAGGGTTTTGAGCTTTATTCAAATCATCTGATATCTTAACGTTATGTACTCTTTATTGATCCTATCTAGGTTTTATAGAGTTCGATATTAATTTAGGTCGATTTTTAGGGTTTTGGTTTCGTTATTAGCTTTATGGTTTTATCTATGAGTATTGAAAAATCTAGATGCTTACAACTTAAGCGTTAAATCACCCCTAATTTTCGTAGCTAATTTTGACCACTTAAAACTACAAATCGAGACCAAAATGTTTCGATTTACAGTACTCCATGCATACTTTACGATTTCACCATTATTTGGTGAAATTGTGAAGAAAAGTTGGTAAAAAATGACCACCAATATAGCCATATGAACCTATTTTTGCACGTAATTAGGGATGGGATGGAGATTGAAGACAACTAAAATCATCATGACATCAACTCGATTAATGGTAGCATGCCACATGGCATGCTGGTAGGGAAAATAAAAGGCTTGCCTTTGCCAAAGATTTGAACCCCTACCCTCTCCAATACTTATTCATGATCCATTTATACATGCTGTTGACATGTACCTCAATTTGGATTACACGCAAATTTACTTAAGGCTCTACAACTGGACCTAATTAAATAGGTGACCTATTTAATTAGGTCAAAAAAATATAATGAAAATTAATATTACATCAAGCCTATATTACTTTTAATTGATATTATAAAATATTATATTAAATATTATTTATTTATTTTTAAATTTTTCACAATTATTATTTTTATTTATTTATCAATCATTTTTAAAAAGTAATTTGTGCACTTAATACATTTAATTTTTATTATAAATTGAAGCCTTAAATGGATAAAAATAGGGTGTCTATAGAGCATTAAACTTATCTAAGGAATGCCATGAGAGCAAAGGCAGTATAAGGGGACTTATCAATCCTCATCCATGTCGTGATTCGGTAATGGAGCATAGAAAATAATTGGCCATATCTCTAACTCCAATGTATTTCTTTCGTCATCGTCTTCGTGTAAATCAAGGTGAGCGAGTGCAGAGTTCAAACATTGCATTAATGGATTGGTATGTGTTGGTCCCACAAGAATAACCAAGAAGGTGGATTGGATTATTAATAAAAATTTAACCTTTTCAAAATTCAACCAAATTCATACAACTTGGTTAATGAAATGACAATGGCTTATAATCTTACTTGTAAACAATCAAACTTGATCACAAATAATATTAATTATAATTCGGATAAAATTAGGTTCACTTAAATTCTCAAAGAGTTAAGAAATTGATTAAAAGTCGAGCTACCAGTTGCTTTCTGACTTAGTCTCTGAGTTTAATGTGCAGTTAAAACAAATAAGTAAATATGCATGAAAATTAAAAAGATAAAGGAAGAGAAGAGTGCAAAATCGATTTATAGAGATTCCATCTTGAGCGTTAGTCCTCTCTTCCAACTCCAAGTTAGGGACTCGGTATTCCACACCGGTATAGTCCAATCAAGAAATGAAAGTACAATCTTATCTAATTATAATGGACTTTAATCACTCTGCTCAGCCTATCTAGCTTCACTCAAACTATTTACTGATCTATAGAGAAAGAAATATCACCTTCACTCCTTATCAATCTCTCACAAGTAATCAATATCAAATGAGGAAAAAGAATAAAAATATCCTCTCAAATTTCAGTACAAGAATGACAATATAAGGTAACAGTATTTTGCTCAAGTAAATTGAGGAAATTCGTAGACTTAGAGAGCTTGTTTTTTTTTTTTTTTTTTTCACGTGTCTTCTTTATTTAAACCTCTGTTTGTTATATATTCTTAACTTCCAATAGCTAGGAAAAGATAAAATTTTGTTCCTTATTTCTTACTCCCTGCTGTTGACGTGATTTGTTGATTTTTGTCAGTAGTTCTTCCAACGGAAACAAATAGATAAAGCTTAGCTGAAGTTACTAATTTTGTGCGCTTGATAGGGATAAGAGTTCTCGTGTATTTCAAACTTCAAATCTGGATGTTAATTGCTTTCTTGCTGTGAATGAGTCTTGAGGCAAGACTGGAAACATTATGGACTAAGTCTTGAAGTAAAACTACCTCTGATACTATTCCTTTAAAATCAGACCGTATCTTGCTGTTAAATATCTTCTTCAAATTTGAATTTGATTTAATGTAGAAATCACATCCTCGGTATCCCATAAGTGAATAACTTTATTAGATAAGCTTCTTATGATAGATATGAATTGAATTTAAACATGTCTTGAAAATCGAACTTGAACATGTGAGCTTGAACTTGCTGTCAAAAACTTAAATCTTCAAAAAAACAAAACTTTAATCCAGTGAAAACTTGAATCCCCTGATATTTGAAGCAACTTTGTAGAACATATTTGAATGTATTACCTAAGTAGATTCAACTTTGGAGCTGAGTCTTCAAATTAATAAAAGAATCAAAGAAAACTCAATCTACAACCTGTTGTTTGTAATCTGCAGATTTTGTTTGTGATAGCAGATCTACTCTTTGAGTTATACTTTGAGAAGTGTTATCTACTTGATATTCATCATGTGTACCTTCTGAGTATTCCTTGGTTCTTTTAAAAACTTTTCGATCACTTTCTAAATTACTTTCTGAATTGAATCTCTTTTAAAAGATATTTTTCATAACTTTGGTACTTTCACAAAACTTTCATCATACTTAATAAATTAAGCACTGTACACTTAATAAATTTGTTAGTAATCACTTAATCCTTTTTGTTATCATAAAAACCAATAGTGAGAGAACCCAACAGTATGTCTAGAGCATGAGTGATGAAAAGGTAGAAATTGAACACAAAGTTACACTTCGGTAAGGTACAAGAATGAATAACTTTTTGATGGTCTGTCTATTTATCTTGTCCCTTTCATTTTTCAAGTTCAAGGAGTAATAACTACCTTTTCACAAAGGTTGACCACACATCTATTTGTTTTGTCCCTTTCATTGTTCACGTTCAAGGAGTAATAAGGTTGACCGTACGTCTATTTGTCTTGTTTCTTTCATTGTTCAAGTTTAAGGAGTAACAACTACTTTTCATGAAGGTTGACCACGCACATAAAGGATTCTTTCCCCAAAGGGAATATGGGAATATAAGTTTATGTAATAGACAAAAATAATAATGATGGTATACATGGGAAGAAAAAGTTGTCAAAACACTTAATGAGGACGAATGCATATTCACTTCATCACAGTAAGACGAGAGACATAGACATGGTCGAATGTTATGCAAGTCTAGCATAGCATTACCTACATCGAAATGATTGTTGCAAATATTGACATGCATGGGCATTTATTAAAACACATGGTTACAACATGTCCCGGGATGCGTACAACTAAAAAGCATTCCAAAGTCTCAAATTTATGCAAAGCATGCTTACAGAAAACCTAGCTAGGAGGAACCATCCATGCCATTAACTGCTACTCTTTTTAGCCTTTTCACTTAATTTACAGGCAGCTATGTCCACTATCTACATTTATGCCATTGGCACTTGGAAGATAAGAGGTGGCAATGGTAACAAAGACAACAAAGGCAAGAGCAAGTGCTTGTAAACATGGATCTAAATTGTTCTTTTTCTTCTTCTTTTTCAATTAAGAACAAAAGAGAAAATAGGGTGAGAAACATACTATCATTATCTTTTGGCCACCAATAAGTAAGACAATCACTAGCATAATAGAAAGATCCCACAAATCCTTGCTCCAACCTTAGATTAACATTCTACTTTAACACTTTCATGGTAATCCAACGATAAGAAATGCTAAGAATCAATTTAACCTTATGACAATCCAAATATGTCAACTCACATTGTCTAGACATAAACACAATTCTAATATTTTAATATATTTATTAATGTATATATGATAAACAATCCAAGCATATATAATGCTCAAACTACAAAAAATCAATCCTCAATTTTGAATATGCTAAAATAATCATAACTTTATGAACTTCATTGCACGAAAGATTAATCTTCAATTCGTTTTATACATCTTATTCCTAACACAAAAGTTGAACAAACCGCAATCCATTAAGAAACTTATAAAAAAAAAAAACCAAAACCTCATGAATTCCACATTAGAAAATTCATAGTTTTTAACAAATGCGAATCCATAACTTTAAGCTAACAAAATCCAATTCAATCAACCTCAAAGTTTGAAAAAATGAAGATAAACACATGAATTCTATGATGTAAGAATGGGAGTAATGCAAACACCGATAACCAACCCAAGACATATTCTTAAGTATCTCGGTATGCTCTCGCAGTAGCTGGTGGTGGGAAGTGTGAACAATCACCTCACTGAAAATTTCATGTACATTAGCAACATATAATTAAACTACGATGAAGTAATGAAAATATTAAACAAACAATAACCGTATAGGACTAAACTATCTATCCCCTCCTATTGATCAAATGCACATGAAAAGGATACTTACCTAACATCCAGGTCCTCGTCAAACAAGTAATTGCAAATTGCAATCTGGTTAATTGATCATGGTCAAAATTTAGGTAGCTTCACTGTCTGTGGAATCATCATACGAACATGTTGCAAATATACATCTCATAGTTGGTGGATACATAATATTTTCATGCTTGTGTAAAACTACAATTAAAGAAAAAATTTGCTGGTGGATATTTTGAAAGGTTGGCCTTCTCTAATATTTTTTCATTCTTTTTCATAGTAAACCTCCTTGCCCATCTTTTTAGTTAATGTGGAGCAATATTTCCACACTTATGTCTCCTTACTGTGGGCTACTGGATTAGTATAGCCTTAAAAGTCCCCTACCTTTGTACGGACACGTGACAAGTTTAATGCTTGAAAAGGATGGAATTGAAGTTTTAACAAAATTTTCCTCCCGGAATAGGTTCAAAAAGGACATGTTGTAGTGTCATTGGCTTTTGAGTTAAAGAAAGACAAAATTAACAACACACATTGACTTTTGTTGGACCTTCCCTTACCTTAATTTATAACTCTTGGTGTCTTGAGTTACATAAAAAAACCAGCAGTGCAAGTAGATGCAGTCACATGAGTTTTCTCGTAATCAATGAATGCCTCTGCATCTTCCCGTTTATCACCACTATCAACATTTTCTAGGTATAATTGGTTTTTTATTTAGCACAAATGTCTTATATGGTCTTACACTACCTATTTTTAATACCCTTGAGTAGAAATTGTTGAATGACTTTTCTCACATAATTGATTACATTTACATCCTGCCCCAAGTGAGATAATCTTTGTCAAAGTGTGCTCTAAAAGTGCATTTGAAAATGAAAGTAGGCTTATTAGCAATTAAGCTTTTAAGTGAAATTTTGAACATGTCACATACCTAGTTCATTTCCTCTATTTGATTATTGTCTGTTGTTAGTCCATACTCAAATGATAATTGAATGCAAAAGAAGAAAAAAAATATTGTAAGTAAATTCATACATCAATGCATGCTCACAAAGAAGCAACCTTCGCTCAGTGCAATTACTTCATTTCCATTATCTTGCATTGAATATGAAAAAATCATATCTTTGATATAAATTGTTATGTTGGTGTTCCAAAAGAGATCTAACCTAATGGTGGGATGATTTCATTATTTAAGCAGCTAAACTCATTATATTAGATAGGTACAATAGGTTATTTGAAAAAGTAAAGTACTTATATGCAATATAATGCTTACTAAATGTTGTTCAAAGCCATCGACAACTTTCACTTTTCTCATGAGTTCCCTTTTCATCTGATGATCTCATACTCCACAACTTAGAATTGGTCAATGAACGACATGGGCAACCATTTGTACTTTGTTGTAGTATAAAAGCTATCAATAAAGTTGAGCATGCCTAACAAAAATCAATAAGGGTTCCAATTGAAGAATTACACATTTTGCATAAATGAAGATAATAATTGCATGCTTTTTTTTTTTTATATATATATGTAGCTCAAAGTATGAAAGAGTTACCAATGCATACCTCCAACAATGAAATACTTCTACTCACATACAAATGTTCACTAGTCCTCTAATGATAAATTCCATCACAATGTTGATCTAATAGATGTTTAGCCATTAACAATGTTATTAACTTCCATTGCTATGCTTGTGTAATTTTGGGTGCTTCAACATCTGGCGTAAGACTGCTGAAAATTCCTATAAGATATAGCATTGAAGAAGCCTTAAATTGTTCATGCTACTACACTTTCTCATGAAATAGCAAGTCCCAAAGCCTTGATAGCTTCATCTTATCTTTAGCCTAAAAAATTTTAAAATATTTCTACATTTCTTCATCTAATTCATGGCATTCATTGTCCCTATGGACTTCAATTCAAGAATTTCCATTACATATTTTGGACATATAGTAATGACTCATTCTTGCATGTGCAAATTTGCATGAATGTTCTTTAAAGTTATATAACAATACTTTCAATAGCCTCCTATTCATATAAGTAAGCTTCTCACTTAATAATTTGTTAAACATAAGTTCCTTAATCATTCTCCATTTGTCAATTCTATAGGTGAACTCCTTTGTTAATGCACATTATTTATTTGGTGGGCACCTATATCTCAGCTCTGAATTGAAAAGTCAAAACATGACATGCGAGTCTTTAATGAAACAAATGCAGCGCTTCCAATAACCTCAATTATCAATTGGCGGCTTACCTCTTCTAACTATACACCAGTACCTTCATTTTGACATCCAATGTCATGGTTGATAGGATTTTTTTGTTTTGCTATTATGAGAGTATTGCAACTTTTTTGTTCATTTAAAAAAGAGTTAATGTTATAAATAGTATTTGAATTGTGGCAAAACATGCAATCAAGTGTATGAAATTTAGTACCTAAAAGAAGCTTTCGTGCATGTCAACGGTACCTACATCAAGTTTTTTTATGTGCTAAATTGATCAATTTCAAAGTTCAGGTACTAAAATTGACCAACTTTAAAGTTCAGGTATATTTGCATATAGTGCCAGCGTTCAGATACTATTCATGACCTTAACCCTTTAAAAAACGACTCCACAAAGGTTTGCATAATAAAAAGAAGCATGAAATATACTAACAAGCATATAAGCATAACTAATATACAAGAGATAAGACATAGCGAGAAGGTGATGTTGCCTGTCTTTCCTTATAACATTTTGTTTTTCACATCCTTGACAAATAAGGATGGGAGGGGATAGTAATCCAAATCATTAAGTCGTTGATGTCCTTTACTTTGCATTTTTATTTCTTACACACACATACAATGAAATCAAACATGCTCCATAAATGAACCAAGTTTTTTACTGATTCAATATAAATTTTCATTAATAGCCACTAGTTATATGGAAACTCTATACATCGTTATTTATTTCTTTATTGCATACCTATAGAAAAATGAGCATGCTTTTCAATTAATTTGACATTAATTTTCATAAATAACCCTCTATAGTAGACAGACTCTCTTGCATCTCTATTGTATTTTCTCATACTTAAGCAATGAACTCAAATATATTTCCTAATAGGCAAGCTTTCTATTTGTTTAGTATTAATTTTCATAAACAACCATCAATTGTAAACAAATTTCTTTTGCAGTCTATTTTTCTACATAATTATGTTATGAAATCAAATCCATTTTATAAATGTTGCAAGTTTTCAATTGTTTTAACATCAATATTCATTAACTTTAGTAAAAAACAAACTCTTTTTGTCCAATCCATAGAATTTGGTAAAACAATTCCTTTTATGCTAGCAAAATCTATTTTTTTTTTCCCAATGCAAAATACACCACTTCATAACTATCAGATAATAAAAGGAAGTCCTTTCCCTTTTGTCCGACTAACTTTAACCATATTATGAAAACCTAAAAGAGTTAATTAGCGTGTTATGGTTTTTTTAGCATCACCAAGTACTATATATAACTAAAGTAGAGCTATGCATAAACCTTAACTTAGATCCTTTTGCGTAAAATTTTTTTCCCTAAGCTAATATATATACACTTAAAAATGAAGAAAATTTACCAAATTCTATATCTTTAACCAAAATAAGTAAAAGAAATATATTTATCAAAAGCTTGTTAGTAGACCTTTAAAGAACAATAGCAAGTTACAACATATCAAAGTTGCATTTTCAAAAATCGTAATATAAAACTGCAACATTGTTGGTGCCCATTCTTCAAATCATTAGCAAAGGAAGCTTGCACGTATTTTTGTGTAAGCAAAATGAAGATCACACCCATAATTAAAGAAAAAGGATTTTAACTTACTAACAAAATGTGAAATTAATGCTCCAAAATCTAAGAATAAAAGTAAGGATCGATTTCTCGTGCACGTAATGCAATTTCAAGGTTAGGGTTTTGTTTTATGTAAAAGTGGCAAATTTTGGGGTTTAGGATCATGACTAGCGTGCTTTGTTAGATGAGAGAGAAAGAAGTAAGATGAGATATTTGAATGTGATTTTATAATTATGCATATTACTTGTATAAATCCACCAGACAATCCATATTTTATTATGAGATCTAATGATTTTCAATGTGACTAAAAGTCTATTTGGATTCGTCTAATTTTCATCTGTATCTTATTTGTATTTCATCTGCATTTATATTTTTTTTGTATCTAATCTATTTAAAGTAAAAATGTTTGTTTTTCATTTATATTTATTTCTTGACAAATATTTGTTTGAAAATAATAAAAATGATATGCTAAAACAGAAAACAAAAATTGAAACAAACAGACTTGTCCTGTTTATTTCAATAAAAATGTTTTTGAGGAAAGTACTTTTTCATTTTTTTATGCTTGTTTAAGGAAAAATATGACAATTAATGAAAAATATTTTTTCCTTATTTCAAAAAATATAAACTCATTCATAACTTATTTTTGAAAAACGACTTATAAGATATAAAAGCAAAGTCATTTTACTATTACTATATGAACTTATCTACCAATCATTTACTATCAAAAGATATTTATTGTTAATTTTTAAAATATTTTTTCTTTAAATAGATTTATTTCTTATTATAATATATGTACTTTTTAGTTTTTATTCCTAAAATATGAGTTATCTTAAAATTATACTAATAAAGAAAAATATTTTTATAAACTTAGCCAAATATTTTAAAAACAAACTCCTTTTCTGAAAAACCATTTTTAACAAATATTTTCCTGAATTAAAAGTTCTTATTGGATACTTTCTTATGTTAACACAACATGACAGACCACACCACACGTGGAGCTTCTTACCCAAACCTTTTTAACAATCCCCAGGCCCACCAAATCCCCCCAAGCCCAAAAATACCCCCTAAAGCAACCAAAACCCCCCACGCGCTCCCACTTCGCTTTCACCCTCAAGCAAAAACTCCATTCGATGTTAACCGAAAAAAAAAACTCATTCGCCCACAACAAACTCGCGTCATCAATCCCACGCGCCACACCCCCATTCGGTCACACTTCCGAAGCACATCCTTTTCCTTAGCGTCCTAGTTCTCTTCCTCTTCCTCTCCCTCTCTCTCCACCTTAATTAAAAACCGAATCATTCACACCCTCCTACTCCACCACCCTTACGGCAGAGCTAAACACCATGGGCTTGTGGTTGCGATTTCGGCACTCTTCCTTCTCCGGCGGCGACGTAGCGGCGTTCAAGCTGCTATTCTTACTCGCGTTCATGTACGGCGTGATGTCGCTTATCGTTTATTCGATTGTTCATATGAAGTTCGTTGAACCGCTTGGGATAGATGCACCGCTCGATCGTTTCTCCGAAGGTAGAGCGGTTCAGCACGTTCGCGTTTTGTCTCATGATATTGGCGGTCGCCAGGTGAGTGAGTGACTCTGAGTCCGAGTCGGTTCGAAAATTTGCACTTACGTTGTTGGTAGGATTATTATTATTGGTTGTGAGTGACTGTGGTTTTTCACATTGATGGCGATGTAATTCTCTTTTGGTCCTGAATAATGTAATTCCAGTCTGTAATTTGTTCAGTCTGTCATCTAACAATTGAAATTACGAACTGACCGTACAGGTTCCCATTCTTTTCACTCTACCATGTATTCGTCTATCACTAATATTTGATATTCCGTTTTCTTAATTTTTTGACTGATCTTTGTTGTAATTGGTGCAATATAACGTGAACACGTGGCCACTCGTTATCGAAACGGAAGCTCTAATCACTAATTATTATGACCGCATATGTGTACGTACTTATAATTAGGGGGTGTTAGTTAGCGTACATATATCTGTAAATTAAAGAGAAGCCAGTACCATGTCAGCATTACTTACCATACATAAAGCTATAATTACTTGAAGAAATGGAGAAAGTTGAAATTGAATCTTCTTGATTATATATGATAATATCGGTAGCTTCTAATGATTGTCATGCAATTGCATTCATGCCATAATTACCGTCTTTGTACATGGAAAAAAGGAATTTTTGGTTTCCGTGGCCGTGCTTTTTTGTAAAGGTGTGTGAAGTTTCCTTTTTTTAGGTACTTAGCAAGTCCATTACAGTCATGGATGGGACCTTTCGTACATGTACTTAGGTATTTCTTCATGTAGCTTGCAAGTGCATATAGCTTAAATATGTTTGTGTTGATCTTCTTTTTCTTATTGTTGCGTTTGTCAAGGGAAAAAAAAGAGAGTAGGAAATGATCGCTAATTTCATAGATGACTTTTGAAAATTTTGATCATTTCCTATGATTTAAATTTTGCAATGGTCAGATGTTAACATTGTAATTTTAAGAAGTTGGGATAGCTAATGGCTTCGATGGTTGATGAGTGAAGGTAGTGGAAGATAGGAGTGTAATGGAGTTGAACCAACAAGACACATTAATCTGATTGACCTTAATTGAACTCAAGTTTGTCTCAAAAACTTAATTGAGCTTAGATTTTTTTTAATCTCGCTTAATCTGATTAACCTTGTTAAAAGAAAAAATTAAGTCAGAAAAATTATATTAAAGCTCGAACGCAATATGAAATTGATCAAAATTCAAGCTAGACTGGGTCAATTAGTTTAAAGTTTGAGCTAGGCTTGTTGAACTGCTGGCTAGCTTGCACTTGTGCTCAATAAAATTGAATTGAATTTGAGCATATATAAAGTTAATCTTGTATAGCTCATGGGGAGGATTTCTTCATTTATACCTCTAGAGGTGGGTGCTTTGCAATGGTGGGTCATAAAAACGAGGAAAAGTAATTTGTGGATTTTCTCTTTTTAATATAGTGAAAATTATGTTTCTCAATTTCCATTCACTTTCTAAAAGCTATCAGTAACAGTCTGGACTGTTATGATGCCATGTGTGATTACTAAATTATAAAAAACATTTAAGGGTCTTTGGGATGGAGTTTTCAGTGATAAACCACCTCTAATTTAAGTTATGTAAATGCATCCTTATTTTCCATATTTATTATTGGAATTGCTGTTGAAGAGTCATGGTAAATTAAGATTTAATTTGAAACCTCTCAGAATAGTATGCCTCTTAGATTGTTAATCTAACAGTGGCATGCCATGTTAACAAAATGGCCTAAATTTGAAATTAATATGATATTTTAGGAGGAATTTGCAGGGTGGCATGTGTGGACATTTAATGCAAATTGTCAATAGATGAGCCCTGTTACTTGTCTCCGTGTGGAAGGTGCATGTGTTCCTAAGAATGATTATTTGATAATTGCTCTGTTTGTGGAACTTTAAGAAGAAAGTGTATCCATGATAACTTTCTTTTGTGGTGCATATTGATTTATTTATTTTTGCGCAGGAAGGGAGTCCAGGTTTGAGAGAAGCTGCTCAATATATTAAGGGGCAATTGGAGTCATTCAAGAAGCAGGCTGGACCCAACCTAAAGTATAATTGCAATTTTTATTGAAATTTGACTTGATGCTTTGTTATTCATGCCCTTAAGAGATTTAGGCATCAAAATGCTGAGATGTTGGTATATTTTTTGTTTGGATTTGATGACAGAGTGGAGATTGAAGAGGAAACAGTGGATGGTTCATTCAATATGGTGTTTTTAGGACATAGCATATCGTTTGGGTATAGGAACCATACAAATATTGTCATGAGGTACTTGTTTATTTTTTTTATTTTTATTTTTTTCAATTTTTAATTTTTGGTTTTTTAGATAAGTTTTGGTGAGTAAATAAAATTATTGAGGTTGCAGACTGTCTTAGCCGTATGTTTTTTGCATGGAGCTTCACAATGAAGTGTGGCTTGGTGTATGATACATACGAAAGAAAGGATTGCAGATAGATAATCTCATTTTTGAAATTTTATAGGTTATAACATCTTCTTTTGCTTGTACAGTTAAGATCACATTTTTTATTTTTTTAATTATATCCAGTAGAGAGTAATGTAAGGTTTTTGTCTTTCTGTATGAGTGAGCTAGTAAGTACCTTTTTTCTATTGCTCCAATTGTCATGATGATGCCTTTGATAGATAATGAAAACAATAAACATGTAAAGTATAAAAGCTGTCCTAATAATTGATGCTCGTGTTGTGATTATAGGGTAGCATCATCAAGCTCACAAGACACTGACCCTTCGGTTCTAATAAATGGGCATTTCGACAGTCCGCTGGGTTCCCCAGGAGCTGGTGACTGTGGATCCTGTGTTGGTAGGCATCCAGAAGTTCTTGTCTTATTGGAGTTATTGCCTGTGCCAATATTTGTGATTCACAATTTGATTCTTTTTACTTCCTATATTGAAGCATCAATGCTTGAACTGGCAAGACTAATTGTTGACTCTGGCTGGATACCTCCTAAGCCCATCATTTTTCTATTTAATGGTGCAGAAGAACTTTTTATGTTGGTAAGCATTAGCACCTTAACATCTTTCCATTCCTTTGGAGATGCTAAAATCTTTTGAAGAAGGTTCCTTTTAATTATGCTAAAAAACAAATTTTATTGTAAATTTGTATTTTTCACATCCCTGCAAAATAGGCACGTCCTTCCTCTTTCCTCTGTTGTGATGTATACCAAGCATGATATGTGTTTTTACTTGAGTTTATTCCTTAGGCCCAAACCTCTCATATGACAGTATTGAAGCTAATATTTTGGTTGTTACAGGGAGCCCATGGTTTCATGAAGACAAACAAGTGGCGTGATTCGATTGGAGCTGCTATAAATGTGGAAGCATCTGGAAATGGAGGGCTTGGTATGCAGTGTGTTGGAGCAATTTATTGCTTGTGATGATATCAATTGTGAAAATTTTTTGTTAAGCAATGATTTGAGTGCATAAAGAAATAAATGGAATTATAGTATGTTTATAAAAATAAGATTTATTTGACTTTCTCCTCTTTTTTTTTTTTTAAATAGCACAGAGTGAGTCATTTCTATGCATGAATTGAACTATTCCATCTTGGCACCTGTTTTCAAGCCATTTTCTTTTTTGTTTCTTTTGTGATGAATTGAACAGATTTAGTTTGCCAATCTGGTCCCAGTTCCTGGCCTTCTCGAGTTTATGCTGAATCAGCAATATATCCCATGGCACATAGTGCAGCCCAGGTTCGTCTTTGCTTCTCTCTTATCTTTTAATTCTTCTTCTTCTTCTGCTCAGTTGTTCCTCAGATACAAACATTACCAGGCACCGCTTTATGTGTTTTGTCACACTGTGTGTGGTTCTTTTTCCTATCTGTCATGTTAGCTGCTCTATATGCATTTACTGCTATGAGGCCTGAAATTTTGTTCCTTATCTAGTGGCAATATCTTTTTGCACGTGCAGGACGTTTTTCCTGTTATCCCTGGAGACACAGACTACAGGATATTTTCCGAAGATTATGGAAAAATACCTGGCTTGGATATCATCTTTCTCCTTGGTGGTTATTTCTATCATACCTCCTATGATACAGTAGAGAGATTATTGTATGCATTACAGTGGCTAATTGATCCCAAGTTTTCTTCTCTCTCTTTTCCAACTGTTGCTCTATATTGTCCCTCATTTTACTCTCAATGAACCTTGTTGAGCAGACCTGGAAGCATCCAAGCACGAGGAGAAAACTTGTTCAGTGTAGTCAAAGCTTTCTCCAACTCTTCCATGCTAAAAGATGCTCATGAAAGAGAATCTCTCAAATCTATGGATGATCAATATAGTGATGATCGTGCTGTATTCTTTGATTATTTGTCATGGTTTATGGTGTGCAACCCTCTTTACACTCTGAAACCTGTCCTGATAAATTTAACTATATATTCTGAGACAGTAAAGTGTTTTGACGCCTCTGTAATTTTCAGGTATTTTACCCAAAAAAGGTTGCTGTTATTCTTCATTCCCTTCCCATTGTGGTCTTTTTTGTAATACCATTGGTTCTGTATTTATTAACTTATGGTTCTCATAGCTATTTCGGAATTGTCTTTGATTTTATGAAAGGTAATTATCTATCTCTAAATGCAAGTCATTAGCATATGTTTTGACTCTGTGCTTCTTACTTCCCCACATCAGGCTGTTGCTTTGCCTTGTAGGAACTTTGCTCCATGCTGTTGGAATCATATTGGGAGCTCTTCTTCCAGTTGTCTTTTCGATACTGAGACTACTTTTTGTTGGTTATTCAATGAACTGGTGAGTGTTTGATAATTTTCTCTCATACAACACTATAATTGGTACCTCTTAGAATAAAGCTTGATTAGTTGGAGATGTGGCTTCATCACCACAGCAGGGATATTGTAAGTTCTCCAACAGGGTATCTCATTTCGATTTTTTTAATCCAGATGGACCCACCATACTCTTTTATAGTACCAGAAGTACACTGTTCCTTAACCCCAACATATGGCATGTTTAATACTGACTTTTATGCTGGGCATATGTATCATCTGTTCCAAGCCTGTTAAAATAAATAGCTTACACGAGGACCAGGAAGTATTTAGTGTATAAACAAACTAATTTGTCATTGAAGTTTACAAAGGTTGTAAAAACTACACTAGGAGTTATTTTCTCTCTCATAAAATGACTACCAATTTCGATATCTTTTGTTTTCTTATGAAATATTGGATGAGAAATTATATGCAGTGCTGCTTAGTTATCATGGACAAGTTTCATTGGCTCTATTAGTATAAAGCCTGACTCCTAATAAGGCATTTTAACCATGTGAGTCACAAGTTGTAACTGCCACAGCTCCATATTCTGCTTTTGTCCGACAAAAAGTTTGTTTTTGCCCATTCCACGAAATGAGACTTTTACCAATAAAGGCACAAAATCCAGAAGTTGGAAGTCTATCTGAAAGAGATGCCCAAATGCATCTGTAATCCCATAAGTTGGCTATTCTGTTGTACTAATACTATAAAACTTTCAACCATAAACATTTGGGTGTACAAGATGAAAAAGAGGAACGTGCCATTAGGAAAGTTTTTAGTACCATCAGAACATTCGATCTAAGTTTCTTAAAGATGTAATCAGGAATAAAGATTCTTCTCCCCTCCTTTGGATAGGTCCTATTGTTTAGTTTTGAGGTTGCACACCTCAATTTTTTGGTGCAACCTCCAACATCTGAGCTTCACTGATCAAATAGTCTACTCTTTTGTTTTGTACAATGGACTATACTTAATACATGTTTTCTCATCAATACTACCAAACTTATCCAAAAAGAGAATAGTACAATAATCCTTGGAGCTTTCTAGATAAATCAAGGGATGTGAATTACAACATCTGAAGATTTTGGCACGGAGAGTCATTAAACTGGCCTATTACACACACTATGAAGGTTAAATCAGGATGGATTGATACTTTCGTTTACCAGCTAATCAGCGGTAGTGTCCATGGTAAGAAAAGTGATTATTTTGTTTAGGATCCAACTTTACATATGGATTGATGGTGTGTCCACAACTTTTGTGCCAGCATACCTGCCCCATCCAACATATCTAGTGCATACTTTTGTAGGCAATACAGATACATCACTGAAAATAACTCCTATCAACTATGGCAATCATCCTTTGTTGAAATTTGCTGGTTCATATGATGTTTCAGTAGTTTGATTCTGTCTCATCATTAGTTGCTGTCCCACTAAGGTAGAATGATTAATGTCAGTTAGTTTCACTAATTTTATTTTCACTATTCACTAACACAAGAAGCAGAAGCCAGAAAACCTGATGCTCAGATATTGCAAATGCACATGCACAAAAAAGAGGGAAAAAAAAGATCATTCATCCAAAGATAAGAGCAGATCATAAATCCAACAGTGAAGAGAGATGAACATTAGCAGGAAACTTAAAGCAAGAGCAACCTGAGACACAATCCAAGAAAAAACCAAATGCTTACAGCTACTAGATGAAGGGTGGCTGATAACAAACAAGTGTGATGAATTGGACTGGTATGGAGGTTAGAGACATGACTGGTTATAAAAGCTAATGACTGAAGATGGATGGTGGAAGACGAGCTATAAAAGCTAATGACTGGACAACACAATCAGTGGATGCACAAGGGGGATGGTGGCAAGAAGTAGAAAACCAGTGGAGATTGTGACTGACCCATTTTGGGACTCTAAGGTGAAAATGGGAGTTTCAGGTTTTGTTTAAGGAGTGGGTTCAGTTGAAATGGTTAGGGTACGGAACAATTTGGCTGAGATTGAATGGCAGGGGTTCAAGATGGGTCTAGGCAGAGGTGGCTAGGAGATGGATTAATTTGGATTGGATCAGGTTTGGGATTTCATGGTGATGCTAGGGTTAGGAGTTGGGCATAAAGGATGCTATTGATAAAATGATGTGAATTTTTTTATGAGAGGGGCTCTGATTCCATGCTAATACATAGTTTTTCGTATAACTTTTAATGCCCAAATTGGCCTGCTAGACACTCTTTTATTGGACAAGTTTACCTAACACTATGCATAAACAGTCATTAATTGGTAATTACGGAATACAAAAGTACAGTCTCCTTTACAAATTAAAAATTAGATTATAGTGGTATCAACCTTGATAAGTATTGGCCAATGCACTCAGACAAAAGGAGTGGGTAAGCCAAAACTCGCAGACCTAGGTAAGTCTTGCTATTTGGGTAACTGAATCTTTGTTATACAAAAAAGAAATCATGAATGTGTCTAGTTGATGTGCATACTGCTCTTTATTTTATTTCCAGCCAGGAAAGAGGGGATATATTTGCACAAGCTCTCATTATTCAAAATATTTGTATGCATTATTGTAGATACTAAATTGACTTGCAATTCTACAGGTTTGCACACCCATTCTTGGCTTTCTTCATGTTTGTTCCATGCTCTATAATTGGACTGCTGATTCCTAGGTTTTTTTGGAGTAGCTTTCAGCTCTCCCAAGTTTCATCCTATTCCAAGGTGTCTCAAGAGGTATGTTTTGTCAATATTTGCATGCAATTGTTATCGATTGGCTTCTTTTGGAATCAACTTTTGCATGTTGGTGGCTCTTTTAATGCGAACTTAGAATTTATTAATGATCATGCAATTGTAATTATGGTCTTTGTATGATTATTTATGAAGTTAGGTTTACCATTGTCTGATGTAGAAGAGAAATGTCAGTATACGGTTTTATGTGCTTGCTGATGATGATGTTGATTCCAGATGTTGGCATCCAATTACGTGCTTTAGCTGTGATGATGCAGGTACTCTTGGATGAAGCAAGGTTCTGGGGAGCATTTGGGTTTTATTCAATATTAACTCTGGTAATGCAATCAGACCTTAAGCATTGGGTTTCTATTTTCCTTTTTGCCAAACATCAGTTTTCTCTGTTTGCACTTAAACTTATAGCATAGCTTTTGTGAATCCTTGATATTTGCTGAATCTCTTCAGTAATTACAGGCATATCTTGTAGCTGGGCTGAGTGGGGGTTTTCTTACCTTTTTAATCTCTTGCTCAATGCTCCTTTCATGGACTGCCTTCCGCACTGCTGTCAAGTCAAGCAATCTTCAGTCATTCAAGTAAGGATTAGGTCTTTTCACCGTCTAATGAACTACCTTTGAGTGTAGTTCCCTTGCTGAACTATTTGTTGTTTTTTTAAGGAAAGAACTTTGATTCTGCTTGATGTTTCAGCAGTATAGCTATGCATAAATGTAGATAAGCTGTTGTGGTGATACACGCACCACTCAAGAAATAATCCCTTTTAAACATGTCTATAGAAGACAAAAGAAGTAAGAGTGAAATTGGTTTTTTGGTTTGTTTTCTATTACGACTGTGTCAGTAATATTTGTTACTTATTTTAATGTTGTTTTTGTACTTGTATTTAGGTTATGCCTAGTGGGGTGCAGGTGTTATGATTATAGGTGTTGGTGTGTGAATAAACCAAGTGGCATGTTAATTTGTTGTCTTAAATAGGTGGTGGTCCAGTTGTATTACAAAGAGAAAAAATAGGGAAAAGGCAGTTATGTAACTGATGCTACATATGTATTTCTCGGTGAATGAATAAGAAGAAAGGGCAGATTGGATTTTCCCTAAAAATTGTCTTCTTATGAGATCATTGGGTTCTCTCTTAATGAGTCCATATTTCAATTATTAAAATAGGTAGAAAGAGAAGAAACACTAACCAATCCTATAACATGTGGACTTTTCATTCTTTTGTTATTTCTTAACAGAAAAGCCTATGCCACTTAAATCCAAATGTGTAGTATAGAGATTCATTTCTTGCAATTTTCTGTACTTTGCATAGTTATGTAGCAAAAGCTTGGAAATTATGATTGCATGAAAAAGTTAAAATTTTATGATATTTGATGTTAACTTATTAAAGTTGTAGATTGTTGTAACAGTTGTATCCATTATTTGTAAAATAATGTTGTAGTAGTTGTGCTACTCAATGAGTTGGAGCTTCTCATCTGACAGATCCCCCCTTGTATTTCCTATAGGATATGCTTACAAGCTTTGTAATCTGTTTTGGCATAATTTTATATACGTGTACATATATTTCAAACAATCACATTACTATTAGATTGGTACTTTTTGTGTATAGTTTCATGTCGCAACCCTATGCAATAGACCCTATCTATTTAATTTGGAATTTCTAGTTCAAATTCTTGGTTTTATCTTTCTCTTTCAGGTTGGCGGTTCTTTACATCGTGCCTTTAATTCCCTGCCTTATATACTGTCTCTATTTTGGAGGGTTTCTTGTGCAATTTTTAGTTGAGAAGATGGGGATGATGGGCTCTGTACCTCCTCCATACGGTGAGATTTCTTCCACATGTTGCTTGGACTTTATATATCTGGATTTTTAGAGTTAGACCATTTCTGTGAGGTCAATCTATTAACTCGCTTGAGTTAACTGGTGGTGTGATGTTTCATACTTGTTATTTGCATGATCTGTATGAGTTTAGTTCTGGTTTTTTTTAACATTATAATTTTGGCCTTTTAGTATGAGTGGTACACGTTGCACAAAAAGCAAGTTCCACAATTAGCAACAGTTCCCTAGTATTAGACGCAATGAAAATTTAATAATGCATAATCTGGCCATTGCCAACTTTTGGAAACTGCAAGTATGCAGATTATCTATAGATTAGCTTATGGAAATTATGAAAATGATCATTCGTAACATTTGTTGTGATTGCACAATATAGAGTTTGAACCATGCCCTTATCTCTTTCCCTGTACCCACTCAGTTCTGCTTGAAGTGTTCTAGTCCTGTGGTTAAAAGAGTTGGTCTCAATGTAATCTTCTGTGCAACTTCTGAATCAGTGTGCTTGATTATGGTTGAGTGAACTCTTATAAGTAGGTTGATCCTAACATAAAAATTATGTAAGAAGATAAAGTAATGATTGGTTGCTCCATTCTTTTCAATTTATTGCAGGTTTCTTCATCCCCGATATCATTGTTGCAGCAATAACTGGAGTTGCTACTGGTTGGTGTGTGGGGCCTTTAATACCTATATGCGGTCATTGGTTGGCTAGGTCTACCATTCTACAATTCTTGTTGCAAATTAGTGTGCTTGCCTTGGCAATCTCATCTCAGTTCTTTCCATATAGTAAAGATGCTCCAAAGAGGGTTGTTTTCCAGCACACATTCCTCACTTCCGGTACTTAACCGATCCAATGATTTGCATATCTTAACCTAGGTCCTTGGCTCGAAAAGAGTGCGAACATTTGTTTTCCCATATTATGGATCTGTTTGTTGACCCTAGAAGGAGGATAGTTATTTGAATATTTCTAATTGACAGGTGAAAATCAAATTATGAGGTCCAGTTATGACTTTGCTGTGGTGGATTCCAATCCTTTACCTTTTCTTTTCAAACATGCACCTGAAGTGGCAAAGACTTTGGATATTGCATCAGAATTCTCTTATAAAGATGCTACATTGTCTGAAAGTGAGGACTGGATGGTACGTTCATTTATAAGTGATGGATGGTATATTAGTATATAACTAAGCTCTTTTCTTCGTTCCCTTTTTTTTTTAAATTTAATGTAGTTTAATTTTTTCTCTTCTTCTTTTTTGGTCATCGTATGAGCCTTTTCTTGTTCTTAATATGAATGAAGTCTGGAAATCTTTGTCCTTTTATTTGTGAGATTCTCCAAGTAATATGTTGGACTTGTTTTCCTTTTATAAGTTGACTAAGCATGGTGTGCATAGTAAGTTTATAAATGTACCTAATTAGTACAAATGCATGCATGGATACATTCACACATGCTCACAACGTATATATGATGGGTGAAATACGTGTCTACCAATTTTGTGGAAAAAAATTACACAAATACAAATTAAACAAAAATAATTATACAAATATCAATGCAAAATCGCATATGAAATAGGTATTTCACAAATTTACATATAAAATGTCTTTTGAAGATGCGATTCAGCCAAAAGTTATACAATACTGTAAATTTTCAAGGGCGTTTTATAATTTTTTTAGATGAATCGTATTGTGAAAGGGTAATTCACTTATTTTGCATGTAAATCGTATTTTTAACAGGTGATTCATATTTCTTCATGAATCGCATCTTCAACATGAGATTCACATGCAAAATCGTAAAACGCTTGTTTAATATGCGATTTTGCGTTGGTATTTTTGTAATTAATTTTATGTAATTAGTATTTGAGTAATTTTTATATGAGAGGTCGGTAATCATAAAATTTCCTCTATATATGCTAGTGTATTGTGTATTCATTGTTCATGCCAAGTTGCTCTGTGCATAATATGTTAGTATAAGGTATATATTTTGCTTGTAGAGCTCTTAGACTTTTTGTTGCGGTCTTCTTCATGGTTAACCGTGGTCTCTAGGAAAAGACTGTATAGGGTCTTTATTTTCAGTTTCAAGGAGGAAAGGCAGTATGAGTCATTTTATCGAGGCTGTAATAGTTGGCAGGGAACGCAAACCAGACATCTTGGACAATCGTAGTGGTAGACCTTTCACGAAATCTAGGGATCCCATTCAGATCTCTTGATGCAAATAATTTTGGTTATGCTTTTGGTTTTATAAATTTTTCTGTTTACCTGCATTTATTCTGTCTAGACATGTCATCTGAATTCTGAAAACATCCCTCTTGCAGGTGCTTTTTCCAGTGCCATTTTTGTTCTCAAGAAGTTTAAAATTCCTTGCAAAAAGTGATGATATTCTGCTGCACTATGAAGATCTTCCTTACCTATCCGCATACAAGCAACAGGCTTATGGGGAGGAATCTCGAAGAGTTCACTTGCAGCTTACTCTTGGGTCAGTTAATTCTCGCTCTTTGAACAGGAGCACTTGGTTTGGACATTCTCGTTTCATTTTGGTAGAGGAAAGCATATTCATAGCTTCTCGTGTCTTTCCGGTTGTCATGGTTGAATCTTGCTGTTCCAATGAGAAGTGTATATTTTACAAATAAAAATCTGGTGGAAGGACTTTCTTTTGCTCTTTAGCATGCATATCGTGATACATGGGTTGGTGTTCTCTGTTTAGTTTCTCTCCTCCGTTGATTCTCAAATGTGCTTGTGGAAGCTACATGGAGAGTAAAATTAGAATTAAGATACATACGATGTGTTTTGACTCCTTGGTATAACTATTAGCAGACATAAAAGTTGTAATCATGGATAGACACGTCAAGTAATTTCTTTTTTCTGGCCAATCCACTTCAGGTAGTTTTCTTTACACTAAAAATGGCTTGAATGGCTTTATATATAGTTGCCGTTGACCCATATATAGGATAATTAAGGTGTCACTGTTGTTTATTGTTGTGTTATGGACATACACTTCCTGAATGTTTCTGTTACTTGAAATTTGTCTTTTCAGGAATCTATAACTGCTTTGTTATTTCGTTTTTTATAGTCATCTTGTTTGGCTGTCTCCTTTATAGGTTGAGTAGACATATTTGAAGGTACTTCATTCTTGTTTGACATGGCAAACATCCCATTTTATCCATCTATATGTAATGGATGCTTGCTTATTTAAAACGTGCATATTATATTAACTAAGCCTTTATTGTCACAGTTGATATGAACCTGCAATTAAAATATTGATTATGTTTAATATAAAGTAATTACAAAAGATAATTTGTCGACTTAGGGTTAAAATGATACACACTGGAAATGAGAATGCTCCTTACTGAGACCTTATAGCTCCTTGCTTACCCTCTATGAGCAAAATATGAAAAGGATTGAACATACTCTTGCTGCTGTTCACCTCTATTTATACCATTTCTCCTTTTTATGTGCAAAATAGCTTTATGCCATTGGACTCTTAGATAAGCTATCCTATTTTTAGTACTAACTGTCGCTAATACCTAACACCATTGTATGCATTCTTTCTTTCAGATCATTGAAAGAGGTTTGGGTTGCGGTACTAAATATTACTGGTCCTTTGTCTAGCTGGTCCTTTGCTGACCAAACCCTTCCAGGTGATGAGAAAGTGTTCTTGTTTTACTATCTCTGTCATATATGCATCTATTTTGGTTGCATAATGAATCTTCTTTGATGGTAACAGCTCCCGAATCGATCGATGGTGGTCCTCCATCATATATATGTAGATTAAGTGGATCTGGAAATGATTGGACCTTCTGGTTAGAGGTGATACTCAACATTTCCCGTATTACTATCCTTTCCTTGACATTTAAATATAATTACTGTCTTTTTTCCTTTTGGTAATATAGGAATCAGGGAAACACTGAATTTGCTTGGAGTAACTTTATTTTGTCCTCTGTTAACTTTTGCTTTTGGATCTTTCTTTTGCTAGTTGATACCTGTGTCTTTTTTTTCATGATCATGTCTCAACAAATATAATCCCCAAACTAATTAAAACAGACTCCTCTTGTCGTACAAATAACTATGTCAGTAATTCCCATTCATGCATAGTTCTTAATTGAGTTGTTTTCTTGTATAACCAATGAACAGAATCATACTAGTTTTCTTGTTGTTGCAGGCTAACACTTCGGAACCTTTAAGGGTGGAAGTAGGTGTGCTCGACCAATATATGGTAGATTCAGCAAAGAACTTAAAGGCCCTATTTCCAGATTGGGTGGACGTAACTTCTTATTCTAGCTTCATGTCGTCTTATTTTTTCTAGAATTTTGTTGTGCTGAAAGGAAAAATCTGCATAGCTCCCATTTTTTATTCTTATACTTAATGATGCATGTAGGAGACGGATGAATCAATAATCGGTTATAAAGGTCCAATGCTCATTGCTTGGTTGATTGTTTTCCCTGTTTGCTTGTGAACAAAAGTGTGAAACTGAGAGAATTTCTGAGCTTCTTTCCTGATCAAGGGGCAAGTTTTACTGTTTTGGATGCCTTGCACCATTTTTATCGGTTAAATTTCCATTTAAATAACAAGTTTGTTCAAAGATCTACATCTATTATGGGAAGATGTTGAATGAAAAAAATTCCCAGAAACTGGAAATGCCATGTCTACTTTGGTTTCGACTTTCTGAGGTTTAGAACGACAAAGGTAGACGGGCTGGCGATAAAAATTATTATAGTGCAACTTCTATTCCAAAAGACTCCAATTGTAAAATAAAATAGCAGCAGAATAATTGTCGTTTTGTTTCCTTTTTAATCTTATTCTAGTTTAGTAAACTAAAGTAATAATAATATTTTCATATTGTTAGGTTATGCTGTTAATCGCCAATCTTATCCTATTATGCATCATTACTCTGAAAATGGTTTGCTTCCAAAAATCATAAGGTTGTATAATGGTGTCAATTTTTCATTTTGATCGACTTCATATTTTGATGGCCAAAAATATCAACTTCATATTTTATAGGAAATGGAGGAAATGGGCCTAAATACTACGATTGAAATTATCGGTTTTATGAATAAGAAAAATCACCTTATGAACGTCAGCCTTCTTTATTGCAGTTATAGAAAATTAGTCGTCATGTTTTGCCCTTGTGATATTCTATGAATAGCATTGTATGTTTAAAATGTGTATTGTGAAATGGAACGTTTACAGCCAAAAAAATTATTCATTCTTTGGTTTTACGTAAAACTGTTATTTTAATTAAGAGAAGTGATAATTCATAATAAATTGTTATGTATTTATCCATAAAAAATCAATGGTTTATTTTTAATTTTATCATAACTATTTATATTTTGAAATTGTTATCTATACAGTTATCATATCGGTATTATAGGCATTTGATTTTTTCTCAAGTAATTACTTGTCTTATTTTTTATAGGTTAACATTGTAATAGACATATAATAGTCATTACTTTTAATTCTCTCTTACGATTGAATGAGTTGTTAATCTTGTTAATAATGTTTTATGAAAGCACATTGTAAAGACTTCTGATGTTTCAAATTAATTTTTAAGTAAAGTAAAGTATAGTGTGTAAATAAAATATCATTTACTATATTTACTATAAAGAGTGGTTTAAAAACAACAAGACTTCTGATGTTTCAAATTAATTTTTAAGTAAACTATAGTATAGTGTGTAAATAAAATATCATTTATTATAAAGAGTGGTTTAAAAACAACTTCCTATAGTGAAAAGCTATAAAATGTTAAGGATTTATGGTAGAAGGATACTTTTAGTCTAATAGATAAACGAAAGGGTTAATATTATGAATACAATCTGAACTTTACTTAGATATTCAATTAGTCACCTAAACTTTTATTTAGCCAATTTACTATCTTCGTTAGCACACTGAACTTACCTAGATATTTAATTATCCGCCTAAACTTTTATTTAGTCAATTTACTACCTTTGTTAAAATAGCCGACTTTAGTAACTATAGCATCTTGACAAGTGTTTGTAACCCTAAAAAAAATTTACATGTGTCCTCCTCCTTCTTTGAATCTCTCTCTCTCTCTCTCCTCTTTTCTTCTTCTTCCTTTCCTCCAAATCTCCCTCCCTCCCTTCTTGGCTTATCATTACCCAAATCCTTCAAAGCTTTATTTGCTTACTCTAAAATCTTTCCTGAGTCTTCATCATCTTGGTCAAGCTTGAGCCTAATTTTCAAAGAAGCCAAAGCAAGATCGTTTTCATTAGAATGAGACTGCATGGATTTAAATGCACTAACCATCTCTTCTGAGGTTTTAGCATACTCAAAAGACTCCTTAAGTTAGGATCTTTCTTTGAGTTTTCACTATGTGGAGGACATTTGGGAAAGTTTGTCGACAAGGGTGTTTAGATTTTGAGATAAGGTTATGGAAAAGTTGTTGGATTTGTAGTTTAAGCCATGAGAATTTCGATAGCCATGAAATGGAGGAGGAGTAGTGGTAGAAAGCAAGAAGACAAAAAGAAGAAAGGGAAGAAGAGTGAGAAAAGAAAGGAGTTTTTTTTTTTTTTTTCTGGGGGGGGGGGAGTGGGGTGGGGTTGGTAAGAGATTTGGGTTTGAAGCATTGAGATGAGGGAGAAGGGATTTTGAGCTCTCTTCATGAATTTTATGTTTAAGTCTTTCTGGTTTTTAGGTCGGAATCAGGGGAAGTTGTAATGGGTATTATTATTTCTATTTTCTTTAGTATTGATGTGGATTGTTATTTGGGTAGGCCATATACATGTGTCACAATTATTAGTCATTGATTCCAATAGACAGACAAAAGTAACATAGTTCAGCCAATATTGTTTTTCTTAGGAAAAAATCATACATGTAGTAAATTGACTAAAGTGAAGTTATGGTAGTTGTTTGAATATTTAGATGGAGTATATGTAGTGTTCGTTACATTAACCTTAAATAAAAATAGAAAATCTATCTTATGCAAAATATTTTTTCAAAAACAAACAATGTATAGATTGCACCCTTTTTATAGTACGTAGGTTCAATTTATAAATTTACAAATCTTATTCAAGAATTCATTATAGTTGTATCATATTGTTTATAACTTCTAAATTGGTTTCCTATTGTAAGATGTTCGTTATTCCTATCTAAATTTTACAGGTCTCACCATTTTCTTTTTATTAGTGCAATATGCAATGCTTTAAAATTATCAACAATATAAAAAAGCTTATTAAAAGAGAAAGGGAGCAAAAAATTACCTAGATTTGTTTTTACAGTAATATTGCAGGAAGGAAACTAAAATGGGCATCACAACAAATGCGTGCAGTTCAAATTTAAGCTAATTTTCATTGTTGCTTCAGAGAAAGTAAGAGAAGTTGTAATAGATAGAGAAAGAAGGTTTTAAAAAAGAAATTAGGGTTTAGTTTAAAAAGATTTGATTTAATGAAATGGGTGGGAAAAATGTAAAAAAGGAAAAAAATTGTTAATATTGTAAGAAAAGTATTTCAAACTAAGCAAGAAATTCAAATTGTGATTTTTTTTCCAACTAAAATGCAATTATGTTTAACACACATTACACGTTTAAGCATTAAGATAGTCGGTAAGAAATTAAAATATGATGTTGGAGAAATATTAAATAATTACAATTCATTCTTTATCTAGCTTGGTTAGCTATCACAGCTGCACTAGTGTTTGCTTCTCTCTTTGTCAAAGACAACTTACAAGTGGCAAAAATGGTGATGAATCCTTTTATATCTTGAGTAATAGAATAGCTCTATAGCATTTCCAAGAATCTTCAATGTCTGCTCTAACCATATTGTAAGCTCTCTTGCAATCCGTCTCAATAACCATCTTGTACTACTATCTTGCTATTGCGACTTGTTGGCCATATCTTATAGCTAATGCTTTTGCCATTTCATTGTTGCTTGAACTAGTTGGCCACAAGCTTGTATGAGAATACTATTTGCATCTCTAAAAACAATTCCAACGGTAAACTCCTGAATTTTTTGGTAATCAAAAAATAATCTAGATCTAATATCGAAACCTAAACCCTAAAAATCGACACAAGACAAAGCCAAAATCTAAACAAGATCAAATACAAAATTTCATAATTTTAGAAAAATAGCACCTTCAAAAATAAAAAAAATATAATAATCGTTCGATTCAAAATCCTTACAATGAGCAATTCATCTATCTAATATCTAAAATGTAAATCAAGAAAGTATGTCCAAATAATGTTTAATGGTGAAATAATACCAAATAATATATATAGTAATAATTTATCAAGTCCAAATTTCCACCAATTAATCTAAACCTCTTCTTAGCATGCAAACCGAGATAACCTCACTGGATTATAATTAATGAAAAAATTACAAAAACCTAGACCCTTCAATGAATCTTAGAGTCAAAATTTTAAAATTAATACCAAAACAAAAGTAAACTGAGTCAACATATAATACTATAAGCCCTAAACTTGATTAGACAATCCCGAGAATCCTATGATAATAAATAAATCATAAAAATAGAGTAGACTTAATTTTGAATTGAAATTATAGTATAACCATAAACATCTAGATTTTATGATAGTTTTATGTAAATTTAAATATGGTTTCCAAAATTTGAACTATAGAGGTCAGAATAAGTCAGCGATAGACCAGACCAAGCAGCTTTTAGAGCCTTAAAATATGAGATAAAAACTAAAAATGAGATAAACCCAAATTACAATTTGTAAAAATAATATAAACCTTAAAAATATTAGATTGGTAAAAAATTCAATTGTTTCAGACCTTTATGAGATCAATTCTATATCCGACTACCAATATGCAAAATAATAAATTTTTTTTACAATCGAATTTTGCTAGAAAAATATTAAGAAGTTCATAAAATATCAAATACAAAATTTTCAGCTCATAAAAATATTAGTTATAGTGCATATACGTGTATTTTGTCTCTATTGGTAACTTATATTGTATTTTATTATTACTATTTATTATTGTTTGCTTGTAAATTTGCAGCAAATCATAGCTGCCATGTCTTTTCATATTTACATACCTATTTCCTATAAATTATAGCCTAAAACCTCTACTTACAATTTACTATACATGATGTTAAATTGTCACTTCACATTTGAAATTTTTTCTCTTCTCCTTCCCTCACAAGCCTCCATCACATCAGCTGCATCTTCCATGGCAACACTCCTTTTTCTTTTTATTTTATTATTTTACACACTTAAATTATCTAGAAGCTCCTCTATAAATACCTATAACTTGTCTTCCTCCATACACTTTGTAACTCCTTCCATTTTCCTCTCTTTTCTCTCTTTTCTTCCTTGTTTCTGGTGTGAACTCCTTACTATAGCCCCCTCCCATTTTTCAACTCGAACACATCTCTTTGATTCATCTTTTGGAGGTAAACACATGTTCTACACAACCTTAGTTGATTATAGTTATGTTTTCATGCATTATTCCTTGATCTAAACCTTTCTATCTTGCTTTAAACCATGAGGAATAATGTTAGAGTGAAACCAATATTATGTTAAGTTTATCAATCTTGTTAAGATCTTGTTTAAGTTGTTATATTTTGTCATCTAATCTAACCATCTATATTTACAAATATAGATAAGTATATATTCATATCTATAAGAGCATAAAGCTTCCTAACCTAACATTTGTTTATGTTTCTATTTGTTTTCTTGCTTTTATTATTTTTGCTTAAGACTTGTCTATCTCAAATCATTAAAAAGACTAGTCCATATTCAAGTCCGAAAGAGGTTGGATTATTTCAAGTCTTGGGGAGCCTTGCTACAGTCTAAGACTCCCGAATCTTTGTTTTGTTGCTTTGATTTTTTTTTTTTATTTTTTATTTTGAGATTGAAAATATTCAAGTCTCGTGGAGTCTTGTTATAGTTTAAGACTCTCAACCTTTGTTTTCTTAATTTGTTTCTTTTGTTATTCTTGGGACTGGAACTATTTCAAGTCCAGGAAGCCTTGATAACGAAGCTAAGGCATCTTCTTGTTTTGCTTATACTACTTTAATATTCATTACTAATTTTTTTCATGTTCATGTTCATATTGAGTTTGTATTGATGTTGTTATAATCTTTAAAAGATTGACAACTCCTTATATTGTATTTAACTTAAGATTCATTTTTGAGAACTTAGAGAAACTTACATAAAAATAAAATTTTGAAAACTAAATTCTTACCTTATTTTCTTGCACATACCAAAACTTTAAAACTAAATAGAGGAAAAACAAAACTTCGATTTTTTTACAAAGGTTTACTTGATAGTCATGTTTAAAAATAATAAAAGATATGGAGCAAACTATAAGTCTTAAGATTCTAGAAATGCTGAAAAAATAAGGAAGATAAAACTTGAAATTTTTTTTTTTTTAATCCAAAGATCAACTTGACAACATTGTTTTCAAGTAATGGAATTTGTTAACCAAACCTACATCTTGTTCTTTAAGTTTTTGTGATTCTAAAATATAACAAAAAGGGGATCATATTTTGACCTTCCCTTTTTAAGCTCCTAAATTTTAAAAGAATGATGATTTGATAAAAATTAGTTACAATCCATGTAGTCCATATTATTTTAAATATTGAAACTTATTTTCAATGATTAAAAACCTTAAGAAACGAATTTTCCTATAAACTCATTTAGTTGTTAAAACTCAAATTAAAACACTAAGACTATTTTTATAAAATAGAGACTTTAGCAACATCTCTATGATTGTGCATGAATTATGAACCATTATCTTATATTATTTTGATATATTATGAGTTTAATTTTTGTTCGAGAATGTTTTCTACTACTTAAATAGGATGATTTTTACAAAAGAAAGGATTTTCCAAAAGCGAAGACTAAGGGTCTGTTTTTTATCTATGTCTGTATCTTTTTCAAAATGATATGTGTAAATATGTCTGATTTGTATCTATATTTGATCTATATTTGATCTATTTGATCTTTTGATGAGAACTGCCAACATTTTTTTTATCCGAATCTATTTCTTGATAAATAATTTGTTAGAAAAAAGTTAAAAAAGTGTGTGTATTTACTCGAAAAAGCTAAACAAACAGATCTTATGCCAAGATGTCTATTGTTCACTAGTGTTTCGATGCTCAAATGACTTCAAAAGTTTGAAATAACCTTAGAAATAGAAAGAGCATTTGACATAGATAGAAATCGATTCTTGTTTGCGAAAATCGGCGTTAAAATGAAGAAGTTATAGTTATTTTAAGTTAGGATCTCTATAAACCAATTTACTACCGAAATTAAGTTTCCTAAACTAGAAGTTTGAGTCGAAATTTGTACGAAATACTCATATTGGGTATCTCCTTTGGTTAGGTGATGAAGGAGAAGACTTGCCGTTTTTCGAAGATTATTTTGACTAAAAAATTTCCTCAATGGCTGAGTGAGTTTTCCCTCTTGATTTCGTTACCTTACTTGTGCTTGTAGATAGTTGCTCTAGAGCTATAGGTACAAGATAAAATGGATATGTATAGGGTTATGGGACTATATGTAAATGCTTCTATATATGTGTGACAAAGGATGCTAAGCATATTGAAACCAACAAGTGATTGTTTAAGTATGTTATTAATAATATTATTAGTTGCTTATGCATGTATGATGCTTGTTTGATCACCCTCAAAGTATACTTTAATTACACTTGGTCCTAAGATAAATTAAATGGATATGCTTTTCATCCATCGAGTTACATATCGGAGACTGCTATTCCTACACGAAGAATTAGAAGGGTTTGAGGCCAAGTAGAGGCTCACGACAATGCTGACTCTTAGGGAACTAAGGTGTACTGATGATACATTCTAAGGATAAGCCACGCCGATCGATCGCTAAGAGTAGTGTGTGCTCAGGGACTAGCAGTGAAGATCGTATAGATCTTCAACTACCATTTCCCTACCTTTTGATATGGATGGCATAAATCCATTCCATGTATGATTTTCGAATACCCATATATAATTGTTTGTGTGTGAAAATTAATAAACTTGTTTGAAATATGGTGCGAATAAAAGGGAATATCTTACTAAGCATATTGTAAGCTTATACCCTCATAGATTTCTGTTGAAGCAGGTAACCTTGGGACTCTATTCGAGGAATGGAACAGTAAGGAAATCATCAATGGATTTTTATGCCTTCAAGGAAGAATTGAGAGCATAGATTAAAGTTTTAAATTTGAAAATTTCTTGAAGAGTAACATGTACTATGATATTATTTTGGAGAGTACTAGAACATACGAATCTATTTTGATATGTTAGAAGACATTAGCGGGGGTATGTTCTTAAAAGTTGTAACTGACTTTGTTTACGTTTAAATTATTGCTGCCACCATTTTCTTCGTCTTTGCTTTTTTTTTTTTTAGTGGCAACAAAAAAATTGCCATTGCATTGAACAAAGTATTCGGATTTTGGGAATACAAACACAACATCCACACACATAAGGGCACACAAAACAAAAAAAAAACCCTCTCTTTTCTCTCTTACATCCAAGAAGCTGGGTTGTGTGTTTGTATTGATGAGCTAAGCCATTGATCTATGCCTCTATCCACTCCATTCCAAGCTTCTAGATATTAGATAAATGACAGATGAGATCAAGTAAATGTTGTCTTTTTTGTGCACAAGCTAGGCTGCTTCAATTTTTTAGTGTAGAATTTTGTCACTTTGATTTACACTTTGTTTGACATGATGGATTGATTTAGGAGGAAAGAAAATAGAGGAGAGGACTTATTGTGCAATTTGAATCCTTCCTTATGTTTGATAATGAAGGGGAAGAAGATTGATGGGACAATAATCACTATAAAGGACAAAATAAATTACAAAGATAAATTATTTGTATACCCTTAAACGGTAATAAGTAATTTAAAAATAGAAGGGTATAAGATTAATTTGAAAAGCTTTTTCCTTCTCCTTTCTCTCATAATACTCTCTATTTTGGAGGGAAAAAATTATGGGGCCCATGGAATTTATTACATCATTTTTTCTCCCATTATTTTTCATTTTCAAAACAAATAAGATAATCGATTTTAATCCCCTTATTTCCTCCTCTCTATAATCATTCCCTCCTATACACAATCGTTCCCTCTTAATTCTCTTATACCAAACTCATGGCTCAAAGATTGTAATGGCTATTATAATGTTCACTTGGTGTAAAAACTAAAACAAGTATTATTGAAATAAAAAGTAAAATATCTAGAATATTTCTTATTTTTATTAAAGAGAGAGAAAAATTGTATAGGTGATATTTTAAAAATAGATATATTTATGACTAAGTTGGAAAATGAACAATGATAATTCATGGGTGCGGGGACATGGATTGCTATTCATCATTTTATTTAATAACAATTCATTATAAATTGTCATTCCCTTCAAGTAAATATCAAATAGTAACTTTACACAGAAAGATAAAGGAATAAATAGTTTTTCATATCAAGTGAACGAATTGTCATGGCTTGTTCATTTCGCTGAATGGAATAATGAGTGAATGAAATTCCAATTCAAACGGATTGTAATAAGATTGGTGGAAAATATAAAATAAATAATTAATGAAGTAAAAAATAAAGTATCTATGATGCCTCCTGTAATATTACAGAGAAATGATAATTGTATAGGAGTTAGTTTCAAGACAGGGGTATTTATGATAAAATTGAAAAATAGACACATTGCTATTCATCATTTTAGGTAATATTTATTCCTAATGAATTTTCATTCATTTCAAGTGACTACTGTAATATCAATTATGTCGAAAGAATATGTTATGGACTTCTTTTTATTTTTTTAGTTAGGATCCATGGATCCAGTCGATTCTGACTACGGGTCAAACCTTGGCAAGTACATCTCTGGATCCAACATGATTAAATTGGATCCATGATTAAGTTGGATTGAATCAA
Source organism: Combretum micranthum (assembly GCA_024138025.1). NCBI lineage: Eukaryota > Viridiplantae > Streptophyta > Magnoliopsida > Myrtales > Combretaceae > Combretum > Combretum micranthum. The sequence goes on from JAMXBD010000441.1 coordinate 704,546, forward strand.
TTTGGACCTTACCCTTGGACATGCCTACCAACAAAAATTGACTACTAGTTAGGAAAATGACATCTTTTGTGCAATTATAATTCATACTAGGGGCTTATATTTACATGGACCTTTCGTGATTTGCACCGCTACGTATATAATATACAATATATATACACACACTATAATGCAAAACCCATATTCGACTAAAATACATACTAGTCATGCACATTCATTATCCTATCCATTTAATTATTTGTCAAATCATCTACTTTAACACTATTTTGTTTTCCTTTAAAACATTATATTCATATAAAAGCCCATCAAGTTATCCTCTAAATTTGTGCATGTCGTTTTCAAATTTCTTAAAGGCAAATGTGTGAAGTGAAGGTAAGATAAAAAACAAAATCTTCTTAAAACCGATATGTTGTGTTATCAAACAATGTAATCACTGATAAAAGACATTATTTTTTATAAAAGAAAATAAATAAATAAATAAACAAATAAACAAATAAAAAAAGGACAATAGGAGAAGTAATGAAATATCAAAACAACATAAGCAATGGTCAGTGGGCCCTCTTGAAGGAACCATGCTCCCCTCCTCCTAGTAGCCCAGCCCTTTTTTTAATACACGAACCAGGTTAGGGTTTCGTTGAAGCATTACTACCTATTTTCTTGCTAGCTAAAACCCTAACTTCTCCACAAGTCGGACACAAGGTCGGCCGCCATGGTAATATCACTTTCTTCTCTTCCTTGGATTCACTTGGGTTTTCTTAACACAATCTATATCGTGATCTTTCTTTTGGTTTTTGATTTCTTCAGGTGAAGTACTCAAGAGAGCCCGACAATCCTACCAAATGTACTCTCTGCTTCTCCTCCTCCTCATTCTATGTTCGTTTTAGGGTTACGCATATGTTTATCCGCGTTTCCTGATATCTTTCATGTGCGTTTTGGATTGTGATCTGTTTTGTAGCTTGCAAGGCAAGAGGATCGGATCTCCGTGTTCATTTCAAGGTATATGAAATTTTTTTACTTCTTGTCCAAATTAGATATCTGCTGATTGTTGTAATTAGTCTTGGTTGATTTGGAGATGGTTCTTGCTGCATAACTAAGGTTTACTTAGGTTGTTTGCGAAAAGGGATGGAAATTTTTTTGAATATGTTTGGACGCTAGATGCTATCTCCGTTTTGATATACTAGGATTGATTCCCAGTTTCCGACCATATTGCTCTTTGTTTCAGAATGGAGGGTTCTTTTTAGGTATTGATGTTATCAGGACCGAGATTACTATACCATGATTTTGAGCTTCTAAAAAAATCTCATGAAACAGAATAATTGTTAGAATTGTAATTGGAATCTGGATGGCGTTTTGTATAATGTTGGGGGTGCTTCTTGTTGAAAGAAGCAAAGACCTGTTATCTTTTCGTAAATTGATCTCAGTATGTGCTGCAATGTTATTAGGTAAACCTATTGCTTTTTTTTTTTTTTTTTTTTTTGCTTTTGGGTCATGTGTGCTCGAAGGTTCAAAAATGGTGTTATAAATAATTACTCTTAACACCATCTGTTAGTCATTGATGAGCAAGTATTTATATTGTAAAGTTGATACCATTTTTTCATTTTTTGCTTCTTTCCTTTGATATTTTTGCATTCCTTACTGTTGATGCTGTTATTGGTTCATATTTCAGATTTATATGAAATCATGAGCAATAATTTGGGTTAACAATCTGAGCTTGATTAAAACATACCTTTTGCTGTGGGTTTTGAGGTTAATGGAGAGCAGTAGACATTAAGCCCGATTAGGATCCTTTTGACAATATATATATACTTTTTGTTTTTCGTTTTGGGTGAAATATATTTGGACAACAATGTCAAAAGTAGGACTTGCTGTTCTTATCAACCTACAGAGTAGTAAATGCTGGGACACTATGAAGGTTCATTCCATAGCTTTTTTTTTTCTTTTTGGGTTGCAAATTTTAACTTTGGTCTATTGATTGGAAGTTTAAGTTTCAAATTAGATGGATTTTGCATTCTGTCTGTGACAACCCTGAAGAAAAAAGCAGGGCTTCATTGCCTTTTGTGGATGGAGTTCTCGTATACTTCAGGAAAATAAATCTCATTGTTATTGGGTGAACCTCTGTATGTAATGGTGACTGAAGGTTCAGTTAATGATGAGACATCCAAATTTGTGAGTTGCTTCTATAGCATCTGGCAAAATGGTGGTGTACTTGCGTGTATTGAGTTTTTTGTATCATTTTTAACTCGAGGTTGCAGATTTTTGACCGTTTAAATTATCCTGTTTTGGTGACAAAATGTGCTTTACTAGTTTGGAACTGCTAATGCTTATGCTTTGTCTATATTCTTGGGGTATGTATTAACTTGTAGGCAATTCTCATATTTTTGCAGAACACCAGGGAAACTGCTTTTGCCATAAGGAAGTTGCCGCTGGCCAAGGCTAAGAGGTACTTGGAGGATGTTCTGGCCCACAAGCAGGCCATACCTTTCCGACGCTTCTGTGGTGGGGTTGGAAGGACTGCCCAGGCTAAGAATCGCCATTCCAATGGACAAGGGCGATGGCCAGTTAAATCTGCCAAGTTTATCCTTGATTTGTTGAAGAATGCTGAGAGCAATGCTGAGGTGTATATCCACATATGTTTTGTAATCTTTATTAAAATTTTTCTAATGAATTAATACTGATAATTCATGAACTTCTCTCCAGATGAAAGGATTAGATGTGGATGCTCTCTACATTTCTCACATTCAAGTGAACCAGGCACAGAAACAGAGACGTCGCACATACCGTGCTCATGGAAGAATTAATCGTGAGTTGTGTCATTTTTGAATTGACTAATTATTCATCTGTTTGTTATTTCCTATTCTTTTATCTTTGTGGATTCTAATATTGGGATTGTGCAGCTTATATGTCATCTCCATGCCACATTGAATTAATTTTGTCCGAGAAGGAAGAGCCTGTCAGGAAAGAGGTAAGTGCATTTATTTCAAGATTGAAGATGCAGGCAGCCAATTCCTTTTGTAGATCTTAACTATATTCCTTTGTTTTACAGCTGGAGACTCAGTTGGCTGCTGGCTCTAAAATGGCAAAAGAAGCTGCCTCCTAAATATCAGTTGTACTAGCGATTTGCTCAAAATAGTCCTGTATTTTGGAGAGAATTTTGTTGCCTTTGACACAGGATGTACTGTGCAACTCAGTTATTTGGATACGTGATGCTTTTGCTTATTTTTGGCTGTTTCTTCTTAAATTTGAGCCTTAATTTTGAGATTGTGAAAAAAGTTTAACCATTGCACTGCTTTAAAGGCATATGACTGGACATTATTGCTGGTCAGTTTTGATCTGGGAACTGATTCAATCGGCCATAGGCGGTTCTAGAACCGAGAATCGGCTTGGGGTTGGTGGGTTCAAACTGGCCAAACACCCTTTGGTTATTGCAGTTCTAGCTGGTTTAGCCTCCTAAACCTCATGGTGAGGCAGTTAAGGAACTGCTGGTTCTTAAACTTGTTGGGCAAGGCAGTTTCTGATCGAAAAAATAAAAACATATGCCGGAAAAGGGAAAAAAAAAAAAAAAGAAAACTAAAAAAATGATTTTAAATTAGAAACAAATTTTTAAATTATCTTTACGTATTTCTTCTCTGTTGATAACTGGGTTATGATCAACATAAATAATAGATACTATTGAAATCATGTGTTGAGTTTCTTAATAATATGAGATTTTTTTTACATGTTTGTTGGACTTATTGCATATTTTGTGACCTGCTGCTTTATATATATATAAATGCATTACTCTAAAGTTTCTTTTATCTAATGGGTTAAAAACATTTCTTGTTAGACCAATATTTATTTTAAGTTAAAAGGTTTTTTTGGCATCTTTTATTTAAATGAAGAAATTATTTAATATATTTTTTTAAATATCATGGTTTGGGTTTTTAAGGAATTGGAATTAAATCATCGGAATGATGATTTTCATGAATACTGAATCGGTTGTTAAGGTTCGGATTCTGTTTTTGCCATTTTGGAATCAGGAATCAGCAGGTTCAGTTCGGTTCCTAAATGGATTTGAACTGTAACGACGACTATGTTGATTACTTACAAGGCTAAAAAATGTGGACATACTCTTAAGCATTAGAATAAAAGAATAGTAAATAAGGTTCCTAGCATTCAGTCATAAAATAATTTCATTTAATATTATTTGTAGAGCATCATTTCAAGATAAGAAAGATCAAATAATAGAAAATCATATAGTAATTCTATTTCCACCATCTTTAGCTGAAAAATCCAAGCAAAGAATAATATTTGACGTAATCAACAATTTTGTTCAGTGGAGTTCAGCCAATAGGGCAGCCTTGTTGGATGGTCTTGAAAAATTTCCTTTTTCTTTAAGGCGAAAGTGAACTAGGAGCAGTGGAAGAAAGAGAATATTTTGATGTTTTTAAATAACACTTTAGCTTTCTTTTTTAAAAAAAAAAGAGTTTCTTTTTCCTTCTTTTTCAAGAAGGTTATTAGGAATGATCACCCCACCCTGGACCCATATATGCATGATTGTAAGTTCTCACCAATTGTATGTTATTTAAAGATTAGAATCTAAGGCCTTAATCAATAAATAGTTTTATGAACCAATAAAATGAGACAAAGAAGGATAGAATGGGTTCGGTTCGTTCACTAGTGCTGGTGCGTTAAAATTTTCCTAAATTGTTGTTTTTGTTTCTTATTTTTATAGTGCCTATTTTTATTTATATTTTAGTTAATTGAGTCATATTTTTAATGTTTTCTTTTTGTATCTTAATATTTAAGATAGTTACTAGTTTTGTCCTAAATTAAGGTAATCATCTAGTGTTTTATTTACTTTCTTGTTGTTAGGAGATCTACTCTATATGGACAACTAGAATTTTTAAGAGGGACGTTATTTAAGGAGTCCAGTTTTTTCTTTCATGACAAATTGTCATTGACAGATATTGTCATATATGCTATTAAATCTTAATGAATATTGAGAGTTTGCTTTATTCATAATTGCTCTTATCAATTGTTTTGCAATTATGGTGACCATTGTTAATTGGATTTTGATTCTTTTAGCAACTGTAAATGGGCTTAATGAAATACAAATATTATTATTTATATTTATACTTAACTTGCGGGCTAAATGATAACGTCTAGTGAGTCCAATTTAATTATTAGGATGATCAAGAGAGATTTGGCATGGTAGGCTTGGAGTAAGGTTCTTTGGACCGACTTGTTTGTTCTTTAACCTTTTTCAATTTGGCTCATGCGTTAAAAAGGACTCATATTGACCATTGACCGTCAATGTGATCCAATGGATGACGTTGATGGCCAAATTCTATAAATACCCCAAGTCCCTTCTCATTTGAGGAAGAAGAAGGGAGATAAAAAACAAAAAATACTGAAATGCTGCTGAATTTCTGTCTCAAGAGATCAAAACACTTGTTCATCACTACTTGTAGGGTTTGACACTTGATAGCTTCTCCATTTGTCAAAAGTTTGTTTGAGATATTGAGGTTATCTACTCCTCCTCCTTGTTCTGCTTCTCTCTTGATCATCCTTTGGCATGTCATTACAAGTCACTCTTCGCAGGCTACGAGTAGTGATACTCATGCAGTACGTATGTGGCTTCTTTCCTAGAATCCATACATCTATATTTCGGTGACTCTATTGGGGGCTAAGGATTTTGGCACAGTCATGATGGCACCTTTAAGAAGAAAGCAAACTAACATTAATGACGATGCAAATCAAGATGTTGGCAACCCTAACCACAACATGATTGATCTAGACATGCCAGCATTGGAAGATGTTAACTCTAACATCAATAGCAATTCTACTGTCGATGTGCAAGGCGTTGTTTCTGACAATGCACAAATAAAGTGTGCCATATAGGAAAGCAGTGAATAGATGACACGAACCATACAAGAAAACTCTCAAGCCCTAAACTAGTTCTTGATTACACTCATTTGTCTCATATGAGGGACGACTGCTAATGTTGCTGCACTCTAAGCTATAGCCTTGCCAGGCCTCACCCTAGTTGCGTAGCAAGGCACCTCCTCTTTATGTTAGCCCGCTATTACTCTCACCATTCAGTGGATACTCTTCAAGGAGCGAATGTGCAAACCTTATCATTGCAGGTTGCAGCTGAGCAGCAACTAACATCTGAAGCAAACAATATAGGATCTTAGCTTTGTGGGTCCTCATCTTCACATATTCCTTCTTGCACAAACCTAGATGAGACTCCTCCTCCAATTAATCTTGATCTTGCTCAAGCTTCAACTCCTCCATCTGCACCAATTGCGTTAAGTGCATCGGCTGCACCAGTTGCACCAACCATACCGGTTGCACCAGTTACACCAACCATGCCGGTTGCACCAGTTGCACCATCAGTGTCTGCATCGAAGGAATCATTTATAATAAAGGAAGACTTAGATATTTATTTGAAGGAGATTCAAGCTAAGTCTTCTGCGAGAGTGCTGGACTTGAAGCTTTTGTATCACCAACGAATTGCTATGAAGCCTTACCCAAAGGACTATGTTAGTCTTAGATCCATGTTATTCGATGGTAAGAAGGGTAATGCTAAAGAACACATGCTAGAATTCATTGAAACATTGGAAGTCTACAGGTTTGATGATGACTTGAAGTTGAAAGAATTTTCTAAGTTTCTAATTGAAAAGGCATACTCCTGATATGTAAATCTCCCCCCAAGGTCAGTTAACTCATGGGGAACCATGTGTAAGCTATTTTTAGAGAAGTTCTTCTCTACTCAAGAGCAGGTCACCATCATTGATATGGGAAGAATACGACAAAAAAAACCGAAGGAAGATCTTATTGACTACATCGAGCGTTTCAGAGAATGCTCTTTAGATATTCAAGATGTCTATGATGAGATGGAATTGGTAAAGATCTACATCCGAGGGATGTTTACTGAATACGTTGTCTACCTTGAAAATCTTAATTTATGCTCCTTTGCTACTCTTGTTGAGAATGCGCGAAGGACTAACAACTCCGTATCTAGACAACATGGAGAAGGTGGAAGGTTTGGAAAGATAGCTACAAACGTTAGCTCAGTCCAGGAAGAAGGTTCCGGAGATAGCAAGAAGCCAATGAATGATAAGCCGAAGAGCACTCACTAGTGCTCTCATTTCCTTGCCTCATGGGAAAGGTTGATGTTGTGCTTGACTAATGGTTGAGAGATGGAAAATTAAGCTCTCAAGGGTCAAACGCCTTCCCAATGCAACTGAGAAGAATGATCTTAAGTTTTGCAGATATCATAGGACCGTGGGTCATCCTACTAAAGAGTGTTGGACACTCAGGAAGATATTTAATGACTGAGTTTGTAATAGAGAGCTTATCCTTAAGAATAGTGACATACGCAATAATCCACTCCCCACACATAATACTTAGCAGGGTATAGCAAATGTTGTCATTCGCAATTTGAGGATTGAAGGGGAAGAAGTGCTGCAAATCAAAGCACAAGAAGAGAAGGAAATGCCGATTGATCATGACCAAGGCGCAGGCTCAATAATGGCTGCCACCTTAATGAAGACTATTAACTTCAGGAAGTTTTTTTGACTTATTAGGGTTTGATGAAGAAGTGGGGCTTGCATTAGCAACTACACTCACCTAGATCTCTAAAAAATAGTATGGGGAGTGTAGTGCAGCACAACCTGTATAAAGAATGGCACGTGCACATGAGAATGCAATAGTATTTACAAAAGCAAACATGTGCATGAAGAATCCCAACCATAGTTGTCCATGGTATGCTAAAAGCATTCTCAACAGACACCACATCAAGAAGACATTCATAGATAATAGTGCCTCCATAAACATCATGCTAATGTCTACATTTAAAGCCGCAAATATAGACATGAGACGACTGGTAAAGCAACCCATTGCTTTTAACAGTATCATGGACTCCACCATGAACACAATGGGATATTTTAATGTTGATTTTAAAGTTAGGCCAATTCAGGGCTCCACATGATTCCACATGATTGATGCGCACGTATCTTACTGCTTTCTTATTAAGGAAGTGGCTGTACAATCACAACCTTATACTTTTAATGTTGCATCAATGTATAAAGGGTCACTAGAAAGGAAAAGATGTATTCATTCTTGCTGCAAAGAACCCATTTGAACACAATGAGTCATATCTTGTTGAAGCTAGTTTCTTCGATGAGTATACTGAGGATAGAGAGACAACTATCACAAAACCCTCCATCATAACACTACCTACCTAGCAGGAGACTAAGGAGAAACGACAAAAAAGAGAGGAAACATCGCTCTTGTGGAGGTAGGAAGAAGCAGAAGCAAATTAATGAAGTTAAAAGTTTTGTTAAACCTGACAGAAAAAGGATATACTACTTATGATAGTCTACGGGATTTGAAGAAGCTTTCATGCCATCTTCAGATCCCATGATGATATAAGAAACCCAACCTGCACCACCCCCAGCTGCAAGATCAAATGAAACCTTAACAGAGGAGATTGAAGAGTTGGACCTAGCAGGACCATGAGAGTCTCTGTGACCCATCTTCATTAGCAAGAGCCTCTTGTAGGAGTTCAAGGACCATTTAGTGGAATTATTGAAGAGTTACAGAGATGTGTTTGCCTGGACATATAATGAAATGCTGGACTAGACCACATGTTAGTGGTATATAGATTGAACATTGTACCCAGGCCAAGCATATGAAGCAAACAACGTATCTTTCGTAGGAATTGAAAGTTCAAATAAAAGAAGAGATTGAAACTTGCTTCGAGCTAGCTTCATCAAGCTAATCGAGCACCCCACATGGTTGACTAATATCATGCTAGTAAGGAAGAAAAGTGGAAAGATACACGTTTGTGTCGAGTTCCATGATCTCAACAAGACAAGCCCAAAGGATGATTTCCCACTTCCTAACATAGACATGCTAGTAGATGCTATAGCGGGCGGGCCACGAGCTATTTTCAATTATGGATGGTCTTAGTGGGTATAACCAAATCAAGATGGCCGTTGGAGATGCCAAAATGCATCGATTTCAAAACATCAGTGGGAAACTTTTACTACATCATCATTCCTTTTGGGCTTAAGAATGTAGACGTTAGTTATCAGAGGGCAATGACTTCACTTTTTCATGACATGATGTATGGCTTCATGGAAGATTACGTGATGACATAGTCATCAAATCTAGGCAGGCACTTATCACCTAACACATTTACAAAAAGTGTTTGAAAGATGTAGACTTTACAAGTTGCGTATGAATCCATTGAAATGGATGTTTAGAGCATCCTTTGGAAAATTCTTGGGATTTGTTGTTCATTAACAAGGGATTGATGTTGATCTATCTAAGGTACAGGCCATACGATCTATGCCCTTCACCAACTAGTCCAAAGGAACTGAAGACATTTTTAGGGAAAGTCTCATATATCAGATGATTCATACTTGGGTTAGTAGGAATTTCACATCCCCTACAACATCTCATGAAGAAGGGAACTACATTTTAGTGGAGACAGCCTCAAGAGTAGGCAATGCAAAAGATTAAGGGGATAATTACATCCCTAAAAACAATGACCATGTCAGTCAAAGGCTTGCCAATGATCCTTTACCTGACATCTACAGACAAATCCATTGACACCTTACTGGCTCAAGAAATTGATGGTACAGAGCGTCCAGTATACTCCCTCAATTGCTCTCTCCAAGGAAGTGAGATCAATTATCCAGCATGTGAGAAGCATTGTCTCGTGTTAGTCTTTACAATACAGAAGCTCTGCTACTACTTCTTGACACACAAAGTTAACCTTGTTGCTAACTTTGACCTTATAAAATATCTACTGTCATGACTAACCTTATCCGAAAGGATAGCAAAATGGCTACTCTTGTTATCTGAATTTGATATCATTGTCATACCACCTAAGGATATCAAGTCTCAAGCCTTAGCTGATCTCTTAGCACAATTTCCCACTATAGATGCAACTCATGCCATGAGTCAGATCTTGACAGAATTTGTTAGTACCCAGCCCAACTGTAATAGCTCAACCCTAATTGAACAACCCTAACTCGTCACTTTACTGCTCTGCTCTACTCCTTCACTCTCTAGCCGCACAATTGCCTCTGTTAGGGTACTCTTCTCTTTTCTCACTTAGGGTTCCTCTCACGTTCTGTTCTATATAGGTACTCACTATCTTACCATTTCAGAAGGCAAACTCTCCATATAAACTCAGGGGTGTAATTTGTTCGCCCCTTCTGTATTCTTTTTTTTACTATTTATCTTTGCTGTTACATGTTGAGATTCCTATTCTGTTACATGTTTACAACTTACTATCTTAACTAATCTACTGTTTACAACTAAATCTAATTGTTTACAACTACCTAACTGTTTATAGCTGCATATAACTACTATTTGTGAAATACTATGTAATCTTGTAACTTTTGAGGTGTTTTCCTTGTACGACTTGTAACAATTTCCCCCTTTGTTTGAAAAACCTTGTCCTCAAGGTTTAGACCTGGATACTGGTGGCAAATGATTGATAAATCTTCCCACGAAGTGTGATCTGGTAATAGACCCAACCATTGAACTAAGATCTGATCCACTAGAAAGCCATTGCGTTGAATTTGTCGAGTAGAAAATACATGCAAAGGTCGGATAATCAGATGATTATCAATTGCATGTTCTGGTAGGGCCAAAGAAGTAGCCACATCCGGATTTACCTTCTTCAATAAGGAAATATGAAACACATTATGAATTCGAGAAACCTAAGGAAGTTCTAATTCATAAGTTGAGGCACCCAAGGTCCATAAAACTTCTTAGAAAGTTTATTAGAAGAAGTTTCAACACCAAAATCTGTCAATGTGGTTGTAACTTGACCAATACCAGTCACCAATCAACAACTCTACATCACTTCTATGCTTATCAGCATAAAATTCATTCTATGTTGAGCTCTTTGTAAATTGCATCTCAATTTAGCAAAACTTCATCCCTTATTGATAACTCATTATCAACCGCATCAAATTTAGAGACACCCTTAATATAAGTGGGAATGGAAGGAAGGGATCATAAACCACTTCAAAAGGAGTAGTGTGCTCAGCATGATAAGAACTATTGAACGCAAATTCGGCCCATGCCAAAAATTTATATCAAGTCTGAGGATGATCCAGCAAAACATCGTAAATACTGTTGCAATGTTCTGTTCAATACCTCTATCTTCCCATCACTTTCAGGGTGATAGGCTGTAGACATGTGAAGTTTGGTACCATTGAGCTTAAATATTCCTTGCAAATGACTAAAAAAAAGGGATCCCCATTAGAAACAATCGTACTAGGAAAGCCATGATGTTTGATAACTATCTCGAGAAACAGTTGAGCCACTTTGATAGCTGTAAATTTGGTCAGTAGTGGGCCAAAATGATAATACTTAGATAATCGATCAATCACTACTAGTATGACACTATAATCGTGGGAAACTGGTTAGGATGTAATAAAGTCCATACTAATATCATCCCAAATGCAGAGAGGTATTGGCAAAGGTGCTAATAACCCTACTGGAGAACGTGTAGAATACTTGACTTGTTGACAAGTAATGCACTTGCGTACAAAATTTGCTACAGTAGCTCTCATTCCTTCCTAATAAAACTCAAAGGCTAATTTGCGAAATGTTTTCTCCTGTCCAAATTGGCCAGCTGCGGGTGTGGCATGATACTCATATAGTAAGTCTGGTATTATACCAGATGGAGGCACTAGAAATAAGCGATTCCCAAAATAGAGCAAATCCTTATGCTACTGTAAAGGCCATTTAAGAACTCTTGCCCTCTGCCATTGCTGCAATTGTCTCCTTGAATTCTGGCAATTGAGTATATTCCAATCTCATCCTGTCCACCAAAGAACAAGTAGGAACAGATAAGGCCATGAACTGATTATCTTCATGTTGTCTAGAAAGAGAATCTGCCACTTTATTATCAATTCTTGCCTTATAGACAATAGAATAATCATAACCCAATGAGTTTGGAAAAAAACTTTTGTTGTTTGGGGGTCTGAATCACTTGGGTCAGAATCTCCTTGAGACTCTTATGATCAGTACAAATAAAAAAATGTGAGCCAAGTAAATATTGCCTCCACTTCTTAATAGCCTCCACAATTGCAAACAATTCCCTCACATATGTATATGCTTTTTGCATATGGGAAGGCAATTTCTTGCTAAAGTAAGCAACTGGGTGAGTCTTGCAACAAGACTGCACCTATACCCATGCCTGAAGCATCTGTCTCCACTATAAAGCCCTTTGTAAAATCATGCAAGGCCAATACAGGAGCACTTATTAAGGCTTCTTTCAATGTCTGAAAGGAGCTTAAAGCTGAATCACTCCATTCAAATTTGTCCCGCTGCAACATATCTGTTAAAGGTGCTGCTATAGATTCATATGTTAGAAATTCTTAGATTTTACAAAAAAAAAAAAAAAAAAACAAATCTTCATGTAAAACTAATTTCCAAACCAAGATCTTCTAAACATGATAGAAACAATCAAAATTATAATGGTTTTGATACATACCGTTGTCCATGATTTTGAATTCCAATCAAGAGAAGAAAATCTGTTCGATTTTGTCTTGGTGATTTTCTCCCACTCTACCTTTCTCTTTTCTGTTTCTCTTTTGATGGTGGAGAATGAAAAATTATTCTGTAATGAAAAGTCATGATACTTTTTTTTTAACTGTCACATATAAATAAGGAGAGTGGAGGGATTTGAAACCCTATGACTCAAAATTACCATTATGCCCAAATGACCATCATATTGAACCTTTCATATTAGAGTCATACCATAAGTCACATAGGCCATTAATGTTAAAATAATTTAACAATCTCCCACTTAGCCCATGTTACGACATGATGAATCAATAACCAATAAGAGTGCACCATATTTAGAGTTCATCAAATCAGAATTCTCAATTGAATTAAAATGGTTGGATCATGGCGGTCACACATCTTTTAATGACATGATTCCTTCCATGTATCACATGATCATTATAATTCATAATAACTTAACCGAGGAACATTAAAACTTTAAATTGTCATTTCCAAATATGCTACTAGTTATCTCATAAACAATAATTGTATACAACTTGATATAGATAACAAAAGAGCAAGCAAAACCATAACTTTAACTGAATTCATAAGTATCATAATAATACGAGCAGTACAAACATATGTATATATATTTATACATTAACCATCAAATCCCCATCCTTTCAACATGTCTAGTAAATGTTTTCGGTAGCAAACCTTTAGTTAACGGGTCTGCTATCATCAGTTCAGTACTAATATGCTCAATTGACACTCTTTGGTTTTGCACTTCTTCCTTAACAGATAAGTATTTCAAATCCATGTGTTTCGTATCCTTAGAATACCTATCATTCTTAGAGAAGAAAACAGTTGCAGAATTATCACAATAAATTCTTAACGGCTTATCTATACTGTCGACTAAATCAAGCTTTAAGATAAAATTCCGCAACCACAATGCATGAATAGTGGCCTCAAAGCATGCCACAAATTCAGCCTCCATAGTGGAAGTAGCAATGATAGATTGCTTCCCACTCTTCCAAGAAACTGCTCCTCCAGCCAACAGAAACATGTAACCAAATGTAGATTTCCTCAAGGCTACACATCCAGCATAATCTGAATCCTAATAGCCCACTACTTCAAGATGACTTGACCTTTTATAAGTAAGCATATAATCCTTGATGCCTTGTAAGTACCTAAGAACTTTCTTTACAGCTTTCCAATGATCTATTCCAGGATTACTTTGATATCAACCTAACATTCCTACAACGAAAATGCATAGGGAATGGATTCCACCGATTTTCATTCCAAATCATTCTTTGGACATTGCAATTCACTGAACTTGTCCCCTTTCTGAATTGGAACTATTCCTGTAGAGCAATTTTCCATTCTAAATCTCTATAATACTTTATTGATATAGCTTTTATGAGACAATCCTAACAATCCTTGTGATCTATTGCGAAATATCTCTATTCCTATCACATAGGATGCCTCGCCCATATCTTTCATTTCAAAAGTTTCAGAGAGAAATTTCTTTACATCATGTAACAAACCCATGTCATTAGTAGCCAAAAGGATATCATCGACATATAAGACCAATATAATAAACTTGCTCCCACTGACCTTCATATAGATACACCGATCAACGGTGTTCTCTACAAAACCGTATGATGTAATGGTATAATTGAACTTAATATACCATTGTCGGGAAGCTTGTTATAATCCATATATTGACTTCTTTAACTTACAAGCCAAATTTTCTTATCCTGTGGTTATGAAACCTTCAGGTTGGTCCATATAAACTTCCTCTTCTAAGTCACCATTCAAAAAGGCGATTTTTACATCCATTTGGTGAAGCTCTAAATCATAATGAGTCACCAAAGCCATAATAATTCTTAAGGAGTCCTTCTTAGAAACTGGAGAGAAGATCTCTTTATAGTCAATGCCATCTTTCTGAGTGTAAACTTTACCAACAAGTCTGACATTGTATCTTTCGATGTTGCCGTTTGAGTCTCACTTAGTCTTAAAGACCCATTTACAGCCAACTCGTTTTGATCCTTCAGGCAACTCTACTAGCTCCTAGACTTTATTTACATCCATTGATTTCATCTCTTCCTTCAGGGCATTGAACCACTTTTCAGAATCATTACATTCCATGGCTTGTCTAAATGAGACTGGATCTTTATCAATGCTTAAGTTAGATTCGTGTTCAAGTGAGTAAATCACATAGTCATTCGATATAGCTGGTCTTTTCTATCTCATAGACCTCTGTAATGCCATTTCTTGTGGTGTCCCTTGCTCATTTGTGACTTGCACATTGTTGCTTGGTTCACCTCTAATATGTTCACTTTGTGTGTTTTGAACATCAACTTGTCGTTTCAGCTTGTTGCTTGACTGTGATGCAACAAAAGGAACAACAACCTGAGTAGAAACACTGGGTGTAGGGGTCTCTTCTTGAAATTCTCTAATATCCACCTTTCGTGATTCCCCACTCCCACTAAATTGACCATTTTCAATGAACCGAGCAATACCAGACTCAACTATTCTTGTACTGTGGTTAGGACAATAAAATCTGTACCCTTTTGATTTTTCAGGATAGCCAATGAAGTAACCACTAATGGTTCTTGCATCAAGCTTTCTTTCATGTGGATTATATATCCTTATTTCCGCTGGACAGCCCCAAACATGAAGGTGCCTTAAACTGGGTTTCCTACCTGTCCATAATTCATAAGGAGTCTTAGAGACTGCCTTACTAGGAACCCTGTTCAGCAGATATGCAGCAGTTTTTAATGCATGCATCCATAAGGATAAAGGTACAGTGCTGTAACTTAACATACTCCTAACCATATCCATAAGTGTACGATTCCGCCTTTCAGCCACACCATTTTGTTGTGGTGTACCAGGCATTGTATACTGTGCACATATGCCTCGACTTTCAAGGAATTTTGCAAATGGACCAGGACATTGTCCACTTTCATTGAATTTACCATAATATTCACCACCTCTGTCTGATCTCACTACTTTCACCTTTCTATCTAACTGCCTTTCAACTTCATTAACAAACACCTCTAGGATGTCAACTGATTGTGACTTTTCATGCAGTAGATATAAGTAACAATATCGTGAGTAGTCATCAATAAATGTGATGAAATACTTTTCACCACCCCATGTTGGAATGTCAAAAGGACCACAAATATCAGTGTGTATCAATTCAAGGAGTTCATTACTTCTTGTGGCTGGATTCTTTGATATATGTCTAGTTTGCTTACCTTTTATGCAATCAACACATATATCCCAGTCAGTAAAATCCAATTGAGGCAAGATTTCACCTTTCACCAACCTCATTACCCTTTCTTTGGATATATGACCTAATCTTTGATGCCATAAGAAAGCAGAACAATCATTGTGTGCATTACGTTTGTTACCTATACTATGCTCAACAAGAAACAGAGATTCAGCATACATAACATCAAGATTAAAACGATATAAATTATCAACTAAAGTACCAGATCCATAATAGTACGAATGTCTATACAATGAAAATACACCGTTTCCAATCTTAAAGTTAAAACCTACTTCATCCAACTTTGCAACAGAAACTAAATTTCTAGCACATTCAGGAACATAGAGACACTTTTCTAGATCCAGGCGACACCCAGTATCCAAAATCAATCTGTATGTCCCAATTCCTTCTATTCGTGCCTTCATTCTGTTTCCCATATAAAGAAATTGTTCAGTTCCTCTTATGGGCTAGATTGAAAGGAATCCCTACATAATATGTGACACATGAATAGTAGCCTTAGAGTTTAACCACCAAGTATTATTAGGCACTTCAATTATATTTGATTCAAAACATACTGATATACAGTACATACCTTTCTTTTTGAACAAAGCCTTTCTTTTTAGACAATCTTTCTTGAAGTGACCTGTTTTCTTGCAGAAAAAACACTTTTGATCCTTATGGATTTGACCTCCACCAACTTTCATAGAGGCTTTGTCCTTCTTCTTACCCTTCTTACCTGGCTTAGACTTACTGCTATCAGCATCATTATGAACAGTGAGATGAGCAGAGTGATCCTTCATCTTCTTTAATCTCCCTTCTTCCTGAACCAACATGGCCTTTATTTCCTAAAGGTTCCATTTTTCCTTAATGGTATTGTAATTCACCTGGAACTGACCAAACTCAGGAGGAAGCGAATTGATGATGAATTGAACAAAAAAAGATTCACTCACATTCATACCCATTAACTTCAGTTTTGCTGCTAGATTAGCCATGCATGTCACATGATCATGAATGGGCTGTGACCAATCAAATTTCTTGGTTGTTAGCTCACTCATTAGGCTCTCTACAATAGATATATCTGATTGAGAGTATTCCTTAATTCTCATTATAAATTCCCTTGCATTTTCCGTCTTAGGTATCGATGGCTTGACATTTTCAGCTATCGTCATTCGCATCAAGTTCAAACTCAACCTATTAGACCTTTCCTAAGTCTCATAAAGAGACTTGTCTGACTCAGTACTAGTCTCAGTGATGGCTGCAGGCTTTTCATCAGAAATAATTGCTAGGTCCAAATCCAAAATGCCCAGTTGAAATTGGATCTGTTCAGACCATTCCGCATAGTTTAGCTCATTGAACTTGATCATTCCATTGCCCAAAGCGAACAAATTACTAGAAGTTGTAAATGTAATCCAAATATACATATTAATGCTTTGAGTAAACTTAAATGGATTCAAACAAATGATAAACTTTAACTATGTATTTAAGGTCACCTTTGGGTGATACCTTAATGCATAACTTTAATCAATAATGATGCTTAGATAAATATACTTTGATAGATCAATCAATCATACTTAAGTCAATATGTATGTTATCTTTGGATATACAGCCATATTCACCCAGTATATCAATGAATCTCTTTTAGTATCATTAATTATAAGCAATGATCCATCTTTGGATGATCTCCTAGCCTTATGATTAATGATTACAATTGTTCATTTCAAACTTTTATATCATTTTATTAGCATCTAAAGAAGATGAACAATTGAAATTCACAATTAAATATTTAAATCCTTCCAAGCTAGGCCACTTTGGTGACTAACAAGCTTTTGACATTTCATTTACACTAACATAATCTCAACAAACATCAAACTTTTCAATCATTAAGATCATTCAAATTAACAAATATCAATAAACTATCGTTAATGCGGAAAATATCAGAAATATAGCACATATATATATTTGCAGATATTTGTTTTTATTTTCCATGTTCGTGAAGCATACACAGACCAAACTATGTTTGGAAATAGGAACACATAATTCAACGTTCGTTAAATGTTCGTACTCGTACACTTCCAATTCCGGTCAAATCCAATTCCAGGATTCAAAATCACGTCATGTTAAATCCCGTTGTCTATATTTCATTTTCGAAATCAGGAATATTTCATGGAAATTATATTACGGAAACATATGTTCCTTCATTCATGTTTTATGAAATATTATTGTTTTGAAACGGAAAACATGAACATTACATGATATCCTGGTAAATTCCGAAACGGAAAACATGAAAAGCAATAATTCGTTAATGCAAATGTAGGAACATTTCGGAAAATTAAATTGAATAGGTTTTCCATACCCGCTCTGATACCAATTGTTAGAAATTCTTAGATTTTACAAAAAAAAATCTTCATGTAAAACTAATTTCCAAATCAGGATCTTCTAAACATGATAGAAACAATCAAAATTATAATGGTTTTGATACATACCGTTGTCCATGATTTTGAATTCCAATCAAGAGAAGAAAATCTGTTTCGATTTTGTCTTGGTGATTTTCTCCCACTCTACCTTTCTCTTTTCTGTTTCTCTTTTGATGGTGGAGAATGAAAAATTATTCTGTAATGAAAAGTCACGATACTTTTCTTTTAACTGTCATATATAAATAAGGAGAGTGGAGGGATTTGAAACCTTATGACTCAAAATTACCATTATGCCCAAATGACCATCATATTGAACCTTTCATATTAGAGTCATACCATAAGTCACATGGGCCATTGATGTTAAAATAATTTAACATCATACCCTTAACAAATCATCTGTAATAACTAAGAAGACCAAGAAAAGCTCGTAACTGCTTGATATTCATGGGCTGTAGCCAATGCTGGACAGCCTCTATTTTCTTTGAATTTGGAGATACCTTATTGGCAGAAACTATATGGCCCAAATAATCAATTGTAGATATCCCAAACGAAAATTTATTCTCTTTAAGATAAAATGTGTTGTCAATCAACATTTGTAACACTATAGAGAGATGTTCCACATGCAATTCAGCCGTCCTACTATAAACTATGATATCGTCAAAAAAACAAAACAATGACAAATTTCCTTAAGTATGGACGAAAAATGTCATTCATAATCAATTGGAATGTGGCAAGAGCATTACTTAAACCAAATGGCATAACAAAAAATTAGACATGACCATCATGAGTACGAAATGCTGTTTTTTCTACATCCTTGGTATCTATCCTAATATGATGATACTCTGCTCTCAAGTCCAATTTAGAAAAAATAATGGCCCCAAACAATTCATCAAGCAACTCATCAATTGTGGGTATAGAGAACATATCCCTCACAGTGACTTGATTCAATGCTCAGTAATCTATACAGAAACGCCAGCTGCCATCCTTTTTTCTTAACCAGTAAAACTGGATTAGAAAATGGACTATTACTTGGTTCAATAACCCCCTGCTCCAGCATATCTTGAACCTATTTTTCAATTTCTTGTTTTTGAAAATGTGGATACCGATACGGTTTAACATTCACAGGAGCTGTCCCTTTTACTAAATGAATTCGATGTTGGATTTTCAGTAATGGAGGCAATGATGAAGGTGTCTCAAACACTTTCGAATGTTTAACTAGCACTTGTTGAATAGCAGTGCTACTAGAATACATTGAACATGTGTTACAATCATCTATCTGAGTCACAATTTGCAAGCAAAATAATACTGAATTTGTAGACACCATTTTTTATGAGCTGGTGGTGTGTAATATGATGTGATTCATCAAAAAGTTCTCCTATGAGTGTAACGTGTCGTCCTACTTTAAAAAATTGCATGGTTAATCTGCCATAATCGATGGTAATCTGTCCTAAGTGTTGTAACCATCGTACCCCCAAAACCAAATATGCTCCATGAACAGGCAAAACATAAAATGTCTGAATGAATGGAATTCTTTGAATAATAATTGCTACATGAGCACATTTACCTTGACAATCCAATTTACCATCATTTCCAGTCATTACTTGAAAATTAGGTGAAGGTAAAACTGTTAAACCCAAATATTTCACAATTCTTGGTTGCAAGAAATTGTGAGTACTACCAGAATCCACTAATATAGTCACTGATTTACCATTGATTTCACCTTTAAATCTAATCGTCTTTGGAAAAGAAGCCCTGGATAATGCATGAAAACTTATAGCAGCAGTATTATCTTCCAAATGCATAAAATCCTCACAATTCTCACTATCATGATGATCCTCGACATTATCATGCTCATCATTACCCAACAACAAAAGAAACTTGGTTTTACACTTATGATTTCTATGGTATTTCTCAGTGAAAACAAAGTCCCTTCTCTCTTTTCTCATTAATTTCAGCCTGAGTCATATGTCGAATAGGGATGGATGGTTTAGGTTGGACAGAATTGGAGGTGAAATTCTAATGTGATTTATTTGGTGGGTCAGTGTTTGATCTGGTGTATGGTTGAATTGTTAATGGCTTAGAAAATGAAGAAGAGGGTTGAAAAGAAGATTTGGCAAAGAAAGGTTTTGTGTGTGTAGGAAACCGATCATGGAGTTTGGCTTCATGAAGTCTGGCTAAGGCCCTGGCTTGAGTTAAAGATGATGCTTTTGATAATTGTAGTTCTTGTTTCAGTATTGGTTTTAGGCCTGATATAAAACAACTAATGAGAACTGATCGAATAATCCAATTACCTGATTAGAAAGGGACTTAAAAGTTACTTGATATTGACTTACTGAATCGGTTTGCACCAATTTGAATAATGCACCTTGTGGATCATCATATTGTGATGGACCAAATCTTAACTCCAGTACATTCTTGAAAGATGACCAATTATTCAAATGATTATTCAAATGCATCCATTGGTACCACTACTCTGCTTCAGCTTCCATTGCAAATGATGATATCAAAATTCGCTGAGATTCATCAATCTTATAAAAATTGAAAAATTGATTAGCCTTGAATATCCATGCTTGCACTCCTTGACCCCCAAATTTCGGCAATTCCAACCTGATCCCCTTACAACATTGTCCTGAGAATTTGAACATGATGACTCAATATTAAGACCCTATTGCTGTGTTACTCCTTTAGTTTGATTCACTTGTCCCTCCAAAGATTCCATTCGTTGGGACAATTCTTGTAATATAGTCTGAGACTGCTTCTCAAATTTTTGCTGCTGCTGTTGAAGAATAAGAAACATGTTCTTGATGGCTTCCATGTCTGATGCATTGGCTGAAGTATGAGTATCCGATGCCATGGTTCGGGAAAGAGAGCACCAATGTTAGTAGCCCAGCCTAACTGTAATAGCCCAAACCTCAATTGAACAACCCTAACTCGTCACTTTACTGCTCTGCTCTACTCCTTCACTCTCTCAGCCGCACAATTCCCTCGGTTAGGGTACTCTCTTCTCTTTTCTCACTTAGGGTTCCTCTCACGTTATGTTCTTATGCAGGTACTTACTATCTTGCCATTTCGAGAAGGCAAACTCTCCATATAAACTCAGGGTGTAATCTGTTCGACCCTTTTGTATTCTTTATTTCATTATTTATCTTTGCTGTTACATGTTGTTACAACTTACTATCTTAACTAGATCTATTGTTTACAACTAGATCTAACTGTTTACAGCTGTATATAACTACTATTTGGGAAATAATATGTAATCTTGTAACTTTTGAGGTGTTTTCCTTATACGACTTATAACAGAATTCGATATGAACTTAATGATGGTAGAATTAGACGGAGAGTGGTAAGTACAATTTGATGTCTCCTCTAGCAATATTTGATAAGGAGTTGGGGTAGTGTTGACATCTCCAACAGACCAGGAGATATCCCATTAAGATTATTAAAAGCATGAAGATGTTCAAGAATATCAAGATTATTGAGAGATCAAGACTATCAAGATTTTACATGATTTAAGAAGATGCGACTTTAACACTATTGATTGAATGCATGACATGAGTATCAAGGGGGGCAACGGCGAAAGCTTCATGTTTCAAGACTGCATGGTATTCAATATTTAAAATACTAAAGCCTCCTTGTGTCGACGGGAGATTGCGAAAATAGGAATTTAGTATGAGAAGATATCGCAGTTTCCTACTCACGTTTCATATTTTAAGAAGGAAATTAGAATTCAAAGTTACCCTATCAATTTATTGTGTTACTAAAACTATGGTCGAGATTCGTACTAGGATTCCATGTGGGATTAGGAGAAATAATTCATGATGTCGTGGAGTCTCTGAATTTGGTGTTCCGTGAATTTGCTAAGTCAAGATCCTTCAAATTAAAAGACAAAGCAATTAAGTGATGCTCTATACGATATTAATAATATATGTATATATACATACAAAGGACAATGAAGAATGAGTGTACCTTATAATGATGGTTCTTGTTGTTAATCACTTTGTTATTGCTGTTGCTGCTTTTGCTTTACGACGATTTGCGGGCATTGGTGAAAGTGAGAGAACTGGTTTTGTTAATGCGTTAAGCACGAATGGTGATTAAGTTGTCCCTCCCCTCTGTCAGTAAACAATGAAAATGATGGAAATCGGAGGATTTATGATGGAAAGGAGAGTTCAATATTTACACAAAGTAGAGGATTGCAAGAAAGATATTAATAGATATATTATAAACCAAGTATGGGATTTATCTGTCATGGGTATCTTTCAAATGATCTCCGGAACGATAGGCTAAATTGAGGATTTAAGAAATAAGATTTGTATAAGATGTTCTGTTAATGCGAATTATGCAGCCAAGAGTCTCGGTGCGCTTGGATTGCTACTTGTGCCATGTTTTTGTGTCTTTTTATTGTTCCATTTGAACTCTGAAGGACCACAACTACGTTAAAGAGCAGTTTTATCCAAAACGAGTAGATATATCTGTGTATATATACGAACGGATGTGAGGTTGACATATGGCAATATGTCATGGAGATATATATGCATGCAACGGTTCATGAGGGAAAGTACTTGGCTGGAAAGCGTTACCGGATAATCTTGAAAGGAATTTCCCCATACAAAGATTATTGAAAGGGAAAGAACAAGATACGGGGATGGGATTAAAAAGACATGAAATTATGTACCTGATATTGATTTGAAAAGGAGAAGACGTATTTAGATATTGATTTGGAAAGGAGAAGATATATTGCAATATTGATTTGGAAAGATATGTATTTGAGTTGTGATATTGTCTTAAATTATTCATAAAAAAAGGAAGAAAAAGATCAAATTATGATTCATTGACAGTGGATATTGACGTGTGTGGCAATATTTCACCATTGAATGGGAGTTGATTTTTTTATTTTTGATATATATTAAAGTGATTCGGAAATACTTGCTGAGATGGGGCTTACATTTGACGCACAATTTTTGGAGGGGCATAATATATGATATATATTATGGATACATAAGGGAGATTCTTGATCCCATGTCCATACAATTGTTATGGATCAATTTATGGAAAAACTAATTTACGGAAAGAATTGTTTGAAAAAAACTAATAATAAGAGAGAGAAAGAAAAAGAAGAAACCCCAAATGGACTTGATATCACATATGGAGTTATAGAATCCATAATGTGTTAAAAGAAAATGTATTGTTTTAAGTCTACTTAAGCCTAAAGCAAATCACTTATAGGGGAAAAATGATTGTTTTCTATGGATTACTGGGCCCTTAACATATATCTATTATCAAGGGAAAATTGTTTTGCAACTTCCCTATCTACTCTTGGCTATTTACTATTATGAAGAGGTACAATGAGCACGTGAAGAGTCCAATATTCACAATATGGATATCTAATTGGTCCATGGATTAATACATATGTCAGGTAGTTTTATGGGGCAAGATCATTTAGAGAACTATAGTATGATGTGTGCGATTGGAGTGCTGTAGCAACTTTGCGCATTACGATACAACTTTATGCAATGGGGATAATTGCAACAATAGCACTTGACTTTTACTCGATAACTCAATTCTAGTAAATGAAATCTTCAACTCTGTGAAAGAAATTGTTAGCATCATGCACCAAGTATTAATTAAAATATGCATAAATGCAAGTAATGCCTAAAATACTTGAACCTGGTTCAAAGAATTTTGGTCAGGGGCAAAATGTAAATCGGCTTAATAAAATATAAATATTATTATTTATATTTAGGCTTGACTCGCGGGCTAAGTGATAGGGCCCAGTGAATCTAATTCAATTATTAGAATGATTAAGGGAGATTTGACATAGTAGATTTGGAGTAGGGCTCGTTGGATCGGCTTGTACATTCTTCAACTTTTCTTAGTCTGGCTTATGTGTTAAAAGGGACTCATCTTGGTTGTCGATTGTCAACGTGATCCAATGGATGACGTTGATGGCCAAGTTCTATAAATATCCCAAGTCCTTCTCATTTAAGGAAAAAGAAAGGCGATATGTATATATACATATATATATATATATATAAACACTGAAGTGCTGTTGGATTTCTGTCTCAAGAGGTCATAACACTTGTTCATCATTACTTGCGGGGTTTGACGCTTAATAGCTTCTCTACCTGTCACAAGTGCATTTGAGACATTGAGATTGTCTACTCCTCTTCCCGGTTCTATTTTTCTCATGATCATCCTTTGGCGTGTCATTACATGTCACTTCTTACAGGCCACATGCAATGCAATACTTACGCAGCATGCATATGACTACTTCCCTCGAATACATACATATATAGCTAACCTATGAGAGTTTCACAAATTGTGTGATATGGATTTGCGCAAATACAAAACTAATTTGATTTGATTATTTGTAGTCCATATTGAATAATTGATTCCATCTATATCCTTTATATTTTTCTACAGCCTATAAAATGTAAAAACTATAAAAATGTCACTTTATTTTGTAAAACCTAAAATTCAAAGAATTCAGCGCTTTAAATATGCATTCATGTTTCATGATTTATTTAGATAATAATGTCGGGACAATTTTTATTATGCAATTTTTCCAACTCTTTCTATATTTGCAAGCTCAAAGCCAATTTTAATGGGATTTATTTTCAATCTATTCTAAAGTTGATAAAATATATGAAAACTTTAGTTTTGACAAAACTTAATTTTATTAGCTCCTTAAACTTTGTTGTATCCACGTAGGTTGAGAGATGTTTAGTTGCGAAAAAGCCAACAAAAGGAACTTCATGGAAAAGCATACATTCTCTTTTTAATAGTCAACTATTCAGCTTTCGCCATAGAAATCTTATTTGAGTTGACCTAATGGGGTCATTTTTTTGATCATAGGAAGAGTTCCTACAAGCCTTATTACAAATGATAATACAGCATATTTTCCAGTAATG
Organism: Combretum micranthum; assembly: GCA_024138025.1. Taxonomy (NCBI): domain Eukaryota; kingdom Viridiplantae; phylum Streptophyta; class Magnoliopsida; order Myrtales; family Combretaceae; genus Combretum; species Combretum micranthum. The sequence goes on from JAMXBD010000441.1 coordinate 729,667, forward strand.
TCTTCTAGGGAAAAGAAATTTGGTACTTCGGTTGTTGATCTGGGGTGAAAAGACCAAAGTGTTTCTCAGTTTCAGCACCATCTTTTTGATTCTCATCGAACATGGCAAACAAATATGTGTCTATGGCTTGACCAGGTCTCCTAGGAGTCCCTTTACCCACATGATCGATTAAATTCTTATAGTAGGTTATTGCATTGTCTATTGTAGCTGTTGTGTCACCATCTGACGGCCATCCACTTTCTGACACCACGATTTGCAAACTTGAACCATCAAATTTTTCCATAGCAGCATACACTGAATCCAACAGCGCATCAAACAAGTTTTGGTACTGGTATGAACCATCATTTACTACTGTTCCCGATGAGGTAAATAATGCATATTCGAGATGGATGTTTGCTTGGTTATAAAAATAACTAAAGTAAGGATAAATGTTAGCAAGAAGTGGGGAATTGTTATTCTTTAGGAAACTTATAATTGGACCCATATATGCAGTGTCACTAAATGATGCTGCCGATGGTGGATCAGAGTTCACTATAAGGCTTGAGTGTATTGCTGTTGAAACTTTGATTTTACCTCCTAAATTGGCTGTGTTGATTTCGTTTTGGACATTTTGCATGGCTGGAAGTACATATTGGGAATATCCATCACCAGGAAGGACTTCGTTACCAACTGCAATGTACTTGAAGTTGACGTCAGGGTAGGCAACAACGTTGGCTTGAATCCAAGCACTTGCACTGGAAGCAAGTTCTTGAAGCTTGTCCTTAGGAACATCAAGGATGAGTTCTATGTTGGATCCACCTAATGCTTTTAGAGTGGCTTGATTTGGATCATAGATTCGCATTTTTTGGATGTTTTTGGCCTTATAGAGTGCAACTACATCTGCTTCAGATGGCAAGTTGTTGCCATTGCGTCCATTGCAAATGCCCACAGATTGTGCACCTTCCATAATAAAAATGGCATAGAATTAGTGCAAAAAGATTTAGTATAATAACTAGAATAGAGATATAATTTTTTATCATTGATAAAATTTCTTTTGTAATTAAGTTTGTTGTATTGAAACTAACAAGTTACAAACAATTTTCATGGATTTTTTAGTTCATCATTATAATTGTATGGTATTATAGTATAGTGGTGGTGGTGGTGGCCATGAAGGCAGGGTTTATGATGATGTTGGTGGTGCAATAGTTATGGTGGTGGTACATTGGTTTGATGATGGTTGAGTAGTGTCATAATTACAAGAAATAACCAATATAAGCAATAGACTTAATGGAAGGTCAAACAAGGAACACAAGAGAATATATATGCTATATTAATATTTCAATGAAACATGAAAACTTTTTAAAATGGTGATGCTCTTTATAAATAATGCATTGTAATGGAACATTGGTGGAGTAGTTTTAACAAGGGTCCCTCGAAATTATAAGGAATAACTACAGGTATAACTAACATTAATAGAAGGTAAGTAAGATAAAAGGATTCAAGAGAAACATCTTATAATGATATGGTTTTTAATAAATAATGTATTGTCAAATAAATGGGAAAGGAGGCTACCTGAAATCTGAGAACCTGATATAAGAACAATCCATAGCACTAAGGCAACAAAATAAGTCTCTCGATTCATTGTATGCGATAAGTAACAACTTTAGTTTTTGTTATACATGCATTCCTGAAGGACTAGTATATATAGGCAAGTGATATCGTACCAAGAACTCAAAAAGGACTTGGCAGTCTTCCCTTCAAAAGATCAACAAATTTTTTCGGGTCAAGCACTCAACAGAAAAACCAAACGCGTTTTTATTATTATTATTATTATTTTTTTTTTTTTAGAAAACTACGTCTAAATTTCCTAGTTTTTGTAAATTTATCTCGAAACTCAATAAAAATATTCCTAGACAAGGATGTAAATTGAAAAATCCATCTAAAGAGATAAGGCAGATCAATGCTTCCACCTTCAATGGTGGGAAGATTTTCCTTGACAATGACCTTTATCTGCATTCTGAGAAAATTCAAAGTTTTATAAACAATTCCAGGACGACTATCTATCTTTTCTAAGAACGCGGAGTCAGTGGGACTATCCCCCGTAATGCACGCTGTGGAAGTTTTTCATTCCCTTCTATGCCTGTGTGATAATGTCCATGTCTAGGATGGACTTGTGGGTTGACTGCATTAAAGTAAATTTCTTCCTTAACAGATGAAGAGATAATTGTCAAATTTGATATCTAAATTTTGTATAAAAATTCACTTTAATATCCAAATTTTGAATTTGTCAATTTCATATATAATCAATTTTTTTGACTATTTTTACTACCTCTTAACATTACTTACTTTGTTTGCTGACATAGAAGAGTTAACATATTATTGAAGTAGACTACCTATATTGTTTCGTACTAATAGACTGTTTCTTCTACACTAGGAGATAGAGCAAACGATATTAATTGAATAGTAAAAATAATCATAAAAAATTTGATTGAATATTTAATTAACTAGTTTAAAGTATAAATACCAAATTGAACTTTCTGTGCAAAACTGAGTATGGAATTTAACAATTTTCCAATATAATTGGATAATGTATATATTAGTAAATACTTGCCATGCACATATATTTATCTTAAAAGACTAAAGATATTATTGGGAGTTTTTCTTACTTTTAAAAAGCAAATTCACTAAATTAACCTTGAAGAGAGATAATATCCAATTAGTAATTAGAATAACTTAAGGATAATTAATAGAATTTTTTTTAATCTTCACTGTGGAGGAATTTTGATCTAATTCATCCCATCCACTTGGGGAGTAGTAGTAACAATGCTAGACTACAATTTCATTGACAATAAATACAAAACTATGACAAAAAATTCATGGAGTTGAAATAAGATGAGTATCGATTTAATATAATATATACATTTTGATAAATAATAAATAAAAAATAGATATTAACTTTATATTCTAGAGATATTCACTTTAGGATCAAAATCCTCTATTCTTAGATTCAATTCACTTAGGTCCTTTTTTCTTTTTTTGGCCAGTTGATTAGAGGACTTAGCATATCTTCAGAAGGTGAGATGCAATCTCACCAATCGGCTCTGGGGGATGTTGTAGTGATTTGAGTACGAGGAAATAATAGGTGCAAAAGCAAATGATTACGTCTAACAAAAAAGGGAGAAAGGAAATTTCTCTCTTTTGTTAATATGCAGTTGAAGACACTCATTGATAAATTATGAAAAGAAAATTTTCATATTTTTAAACATAAAAACATATATATTTTACAAAAAAGTAAACGCATAAAATATGAAAATCTTTGTTCTTGTAACACTTGATAAGTGTTTTAAAATATGCATCGATATACAAACATCATTTGCTTCAAGATTTGTAGCTGGTCTTTTGATATTCTTTACATTGTCTGATTATATGTATAGAGGGTTAAAATAAACAAATATAATTGACTTTAGTAACTCCTTTATAATACAAAATTTGATTAAATTTTGGTACAATACAGAGAACTGTCTGCATACGTAACAAATTGTTGGCTAGAGGCTGATGCATGGATTTTTTTTTTATATTTAATTTTTTAAAATATATATTGCCAACTCTAATCATTAAGAATCGATAGGAAGAAAATTATATTCTTAACCGCATTAGAATTCCTAAAAATAGTTAACTTTGTACTATATGAACGTTAGATATGTTTTGATTTCTATTTGTTCCTAAATAAAAGTTTTGAGTTTATGGTATCATGAATGTGTGTATTTTTGACTTTTGATAATTTAGTGTTCTATTTTTAAATTTTAGTAAATTAATATTTGTATTTTCAAAGTATATGCGATTTGGTATTTTTGTTAAATAATATTTGAAGAATATTTATTATGATGATTAGATAATAAAAAGCTTGACAAAAAAAAAAAATGCCAAAATCAAAAGATGCGGCACCAAACTACCAAGAATTACAAAAAATTAAAATAAAAAAACTTCATCTATCATTATCCTATTATAAGATAAATATCCATTGAATATCTTTTAAGAGAGATACTAAATTGTATATGCTTTGAAAGTTCATGTATTAAATTACCAAAATATAAAAATGAGACACTAAACGGTAAAAAATTAAAAGTATAAATATTTGGCATGCTATTATCCCAAAATTTTGGATAATTGATATTCAATGAAAAAAAAGATAAAAGTTTGGAAAACTTATAATAAAGTGACTAGCACATGCAAATTACAATCCCATTAGACATAAAGATAATTGGATAAATACGTTTTCTATATTTAAATTACAACTTCATCAAAAAACCTTTTATATCTTAAGTGAACCAATTTATATATCTATATCGAATCAATCAAGTTATCTATGATTCAAGCAATTGATTTTTTAATGTGTTATTTCATTTGTAGAGATGAAATTCAATCTTAGGCTTTGGCTTAATAACCAAATAAACTTGATTCTTGTGGTTAGATGATTATAGGATAATTGATAATTAGTATGATGAACATAAAATAAGACCCATTGGAATCAACCCTAACCCTTATTGCTCATGCACTCAAGAAGGCTCTTAATAAGCATAAACTTATAAGGAGCCCAACGTGTAATCTGTTTATGAAAGGGATTCACCTTAACCATCTTATTATTAGTGCAATCTGATAGACATATCAACAACCAAATTCTATAATTATCCTAACCTCTCTTCATTTGAAATCATTTAAATTTAGTAGAAAGATGCAGCGTGTGCAATTAAAGAATTGTTAAAAAAAATAAAAAAGAATTAAAAATGAAAATATTTTGCTATTATTTATAGAAAATCTTGAATTTTAAAAAGAGATAAAAAAGGATATATATCTAAATCCTAAAAGAATCCTAAAGAAAACATTACAAGATATTAAATCTTATTTGAAAAGATAAATTTCCAAAAAAAAAAAAAAAATCCTATAAGATATTAAATCTTGTTTAAAAAAATATCGAATCTACATCATTCTTAGAGATATAACCCGATTGGGTTTTAGACAGACTATATGACAAAAAAAACCTAACCCAATATCTTATAGAGTCTATCAAACTCAATCCTATAATTTTATAGGGTTTTGATGCAATGTTCAAACCCACCTTATAGAGTTTGATCTAGAACCCCTAACCAAGCCCCATAACCCTATAACCTTATTTTTATTTCAACCTATTTTCAAATTTTAATAACAAATTTAAGAAAATCGGGTGCTTCTAACATAAGTTTCATATACATTCAAAAATGAAAAGATACATTTGGAATTGATAAAAAATGTTGTAGACCACATTCGTTATACAACATTTAAACACATAAATATATTACTTTTGTCATCATATAATATCTTAAAATATAGTTAAATTAAATCTCCTACTAGGACTAAAATATAACAAACATTAAAAATTATTAATCTCCATAGCAAACATGACTTGAACAAAATTTAGTAAAAAGTTATAAAGTTCGTCACTAGTCCAGTAAACATAAATGAAAAAACATCATTGGGAGGTAGAAAAGATAGTAGCTCATTCATGTCTTATTTCCTCTCTTACTCTTTTAGTAATGTTTTTATCTATTTGTTTATTTTTAAATTATAATACTAGGTTGTTGGGTCCAAACCCGACCCTATAACCCTATAGGGTTTTTATATATATCCAAATTAGATGGGTCGGAAACCCTATAACGGTCTACCTGGTCACATCTCTAATCATTCTCTCCCACTAAAGAAAAACTCGACCTCAAGTTTTTTTGGATACAATGGCTTGTCATCAAGATAAAATGGATAGATATCCGCCACATTAAATGTCTTGGATATGTCTATACCATTAAGCAGTCCCACAACATAAGCATTGTCATTGATTTTCTTGTCAATTTGATATGGCCCATATATCTTAGATCATAGCCTATTGTACTTGCCAATTGGAATCTTTCCTCCTAAAAAACACTATCTTTTGATCACCCACAACAAACAATTTCTCCTTGTTATGTTGATCAGCTGCTGCCTTATATTTTGCATTTGATTCCTTAATCCTTTGTTTCACTTTTATTGTAATCGTTAACCTTTTTCCATATTATTTGCGGCAACATTGACATTTAGAACTCTAGGTAGTTTCACTAAGTCTATGATATGCTTAGGCATTTTGGTATACACAATAGAACTGACGATCTCCCTATTGATTTGTGAATGATATTGTTGTATGCAAATTTTCTTTGCATTAGAGCAACATCTCACCGTCTCTATTTATCACCACAAATGCTGTGGATCAAGTTACGTGAAGTTTTATTTGTAGCCTCTACCTATTCATTAGTTTGTGGATAGGCGGTGCTACTATATTTGAGAAAGAAATCAAACATTTGCCATAAAGTCCTCCAAAAATGACTAAGGAAGTTGTTGTCTTTGTTTGATGTAATTGATTTGCGTACGCCATGCAATTGCAATACCTCTCTAAAAAGCAGTTTGGCTATACCTTGAGCACTAGCCACTTTTCTACAGGGAATGAAATGTGCCATCTTTAAGAACCTATCAACAAAAAAAAAAAAAACAAAATCCATGTTTCGTTGTGTTCAAGGCGAGCCAAGCACATAATCCATAGACATATCCTCTTAAACATTGTCAAGAATCGATAATGGCATATACAAATAAAAATTCTGCAACCGACCCTCTGTTGTTTGACACACATAGCAATGCTGCACTATCTACTCACATCCCTTCTAATGTGGGGCCAATAAAACCTCTCTTAAACAATAACAATGGTCTTACTGCGACCCAGGTGATCTATTAAATTGCCATCGTGCAAATCACGAATCAACTTCTCTCTTCAATAAGTGTTGGTCCCTCTTTTACAATCAGGGATGGGAGGTTGAATTGATTATAATAAAAATTTAATTTTTTGCCTTTAAAAGTTTATCCCCTTTGATAAAAATGTAAGAACAAATTAAGCAAATAAATAAAATAGAACTTGCAAGAAATTAAAAGAGTAAGGAAAGAGAAGTTAGTAAAGCTATATATAGTGGTTTGACCTTATGCTTAGTCCACTCTTCCAGCTTTGAGCTGAGGATCCCACATTCTACACAGGTATGTTCCATTATATCTAATAAAGTCAATTTACAAGATTATACAATTCACTCTACTCGATCCTCATAGCTTTCCTCAAGCTAAAACTGAAACTACAAAACCTAATCTTGTAAACTAAATAGGATAGAAGGCAACAACAAGTTCCTTCTGTCAACAATCAATTAAGTGGAATCCAAAGAAAAGCTTAAAGAAAAATGTAAGCTAAGTTCAGTGCAAAGATGGAAAATTTCCAAGGGCCTTTTTAGATGAGAGATAGAATGTGCTTGTTTTTCTTGTAATAGAAATTGAAACCTTCTCAATTTATATTTGTTGCTGCTCAATAGCTATGGATAATGTTGGATATTTTGTGCCATTTGTTTGTTAAGTATCTTCCTGATGTTATGGAGATATTTTCCTTAGCTTGAAACTTGAAATTCGACTCATCCTAATCCATTTTGATCTTATCCAACTGATGTAGATAATGTAAATCCCACAAGATTAGGAACAAGATAGCCTTGACTTCTTTTGAATGTTGTAGTACCCGATAACCAGCTTATCTTTGAGAAAAACTCATGTAATACTTGTTAAAAACGAACCTTGAATCTGCTTGGATGAATGACTTGAATTAAATTGAAGTTGTCTTGATAAAAACCTTAATAAAAACCTAAAATCTCCTTGTATATTAACCAACTTTAGTGGAACATATGAGTATATTACCAAGATATACTGGTAATATACTCATTTTCTCGGAGTTAGGCCTTCTAGATACGATTTGAATTGATCTAGAAAGACTTTGATTAAAACTAAATTAATCTGTAGTGATACTGTGCATAAATTGTCCTTCTATCTAAAATTGTAGAAAACCTTCTGGATAACCTTTTAGATACCTATAAAAACTTCTGTTTTTGATCTTTTCTTATATATGCCTTTTGGAACAACTTATGGATGTCTTTCTTTGTTTGAAGCAATTAAAGAATGTTCTATACTTTATGACTTGTCACTTATCCATGTTAAACCAAGATTCTATAGATCCCTCTGAATTTCTTTTTCTTACATTAATCAAATGCAGAAAAGTTGTTGTACTTCCTTTTATATTATTTGTCATTATTTTATACTTAAAAAACTCAAACTAATCTTACACACTTAATAATTCAATTAGTTTTTCTTTAACTATTTTCTTACAATCAAAACTTAATTTATAGAGAATAACAATAAGAACAAGGAATACAAAGTTGGTTCCCTTTCATCAAGTAACCATCATGGATGTGGGAATTTGCATAGGGTTAGTTAGTCATGCATTTATCCAAAACTTCTTTAAAATCTTCATCAGACTTATACAACTCTTTCAATTGCTCGAATCCCACAATCACACCACTGGAAGTGATAAGCAAATTAGCTTTCCTGCTCAAGGTATCTGTTACTTTCTTTTGCACCCTTGGGTTAGGAATTTCTATAGAAACTACACCTATCTAGCATGCATATCCTTGCTAATCCAAGTCTGGTTAGTTGGATGTTTAATTTGAGAGCATTACAATTTGAATATAAAATGAATTCATGCCTAAAAAAATAATGTTCCCACATTTTCAAAGCTCACACAATAGAATAAAGTTCTTTATCATAGGTATGCCAGTTTCATCCATCATTATACAACTTCTTACAAAGAAAGGCCCCTAGTCGCTTCTCTTGGGAAAAAAGTGCTCTTATCTAGCAAAGATAACGCTAGAGCAGTACAAAACTTCTCCTCCAAAACTATAAAGCTGGTTTTAGATTCATCGCTCCACTAAAATTTGCCCTTCTTCAAACTCTCTGTCATAGGGTTGCTACGATGTTGAAGTGCTTGATAAAATGCCTATAAAAATTGGCTAATCAAAGGAAACCCCTTAATTTAGTTACCGTTTCCGGTATTGGTTATTCTCTAATTGATCTCACTTTCTCTTCATCAACACGAATCGCTTCTGCATTAATAACAAAGCTAAGAAACAATAACTTTTTGTCCATAAATGTGCACTTCTTTAAATTTGCATAATTTTATTCCCTAAGACTCTCTCATTATCCTTCTTATGAACTCTTACATCTAGATTCAACTATAAACTCGAAGATGAGTTTTTCTCGGGTGGGGGGGAACGATGTAGACATGATTGACATTGATTATATGGATCAATATGATAGACATAACCGAAAATAAAATCTAGATATTTCTTGAAAATAATACATAGATTTTTCTTTAGACATTTATATAGATTTTCATTAGATGTTTCTTAAGATAATTTTAGATTTCCTTAAAGTTTCTTTAAATTCTCTTTAAGGTGATGTTATTAAGATTCACACATTTTATAAATAGTTTTTTTAATCAGAAATAAAGTTTTTTTTTTGAGTTTTTCTATGGTCTTCCATCATTTACATTACGTAGAAACATCAATATATTGTTGAATTTCTATGTGAAAGGATCAAATACTTGTTTGTGGTTAGAAACACACTTTGCTAATCAATTTTAGTGGACTTTGATGCTTGATAACGTTTTCGACTGTTACAAATGCGTTTGAACTAGTTGAGATTGCCTACTCTTCATCCCTACTTTATTCTGATTCAATCATTACTTATGTGCCATTGCTCTTGGGTTACATGTAACATAGTATTCACACAACACTCATGTGATCACTTTAATAAAGGGAATTCCCGAAACATATATGATTTAATTAAATTCTCATATAAATATACGTTTATTTAATTAAATTCAAAACAAAAAATAGATAATTTTTAGAGTAGTTTGCTCTTATCTATATTTTCATTTGCACATGGTGGCGCATAGTATATGTTTTAGTGGCGGTTATAACGAGGCCAGCGTCGTTACATCATTGAATGATTCATATTTATTTCAACTGTGATAGAAATTATTAATTTTTTTTAACACTATTTTTTTTATAATGAATTTAAGCATGATATTAGTAGTGGTACGGTTCGGTGGTTGGACCATAAAAGTTCCCATTTTCTAATGAAAAATGCTACACGGAATTGCCCATAACGTCAGTCATTAATACTGTGTTTGGCAAGGATAGTCTTGGCTTTTATTCCACGGCATCAAAATTAAAAAAGAAAAAATAGACTCCTTGACAATATCAAGCGATAACCAACTAGTCAACAAGGCAATTAAACTTGGCACATGCAATGTGTACTTTTGTTGAAATGTCGAGTCAAGAAATTGTCGGATCCTCGGAAATAATACGACTTCAAAAGGGTCACGCATCCTCACATAACGTATTTGACGAATACTGATAGGCAGTGACAATTCTATCAGTACAGTATCGGCTTCCTATGTATAAACCGGTGGCTTTCTTGACCATTCTGGTGTTGTTAGTGTGGCTGTTCTTGCCTTAAGATCTATTATTTATTATAATAACATATCAAAGTCTTACATGATTTAATATGAAATGACAAGACTCCAAATACTTTTGAAGAGTCATTGCTCTACTAAATACAAGCTTATTAATGTTCCATACTCTTCCTAGTTCCTTTTTTTTTCAATTCCCCCCCCCTAAATAATATGGTGTCTTGTATGTTATAACCAATCATCTAAATATTAAAATAAATATAGTAATTATAATATTAATTATTTTAATACTGTAATGATGATTAATATGATATGAGTTGTTAAATAGTCGGAACCAATCTCGTCAAAATTAATCATGAGACGATAAAATTTTCTTCCTATGGGTGTGTGATTTTGTTCGAGAGAGTTATTATTTGCTTCCATCTCTCTCAATCTACCAATTATAGTTATTGATATTTGTTCTAATTTTTATAACACTACATATAAAATTATTGAAAAACCATCAATAGTTATACAAAACCCAAACTAAAACCATCGTAATTATATCATTCTAGCAGATCACACACTCGCCTTGTGGATGAAAAATTGAATAGGAAAATGAACTTTTATGATTAACAACATAGCTGGAAATATGCTAATTCTATGAATAAAATGAATAAATAAAACAACTCTACGCAAATTCCATCAAATATTAACACATAAATTGTTTTCCTCTTTTAAAGTAAAGCTCTTGCTTTCTCAAGTTGATATACCTCATTAATTATCAAATTCTTTGGCATATCTGGATGTGAGCATGAGAAATTCATGGTCAAAAATGCTTTTTCTTTTTTAATTTTTTTCATTGCAAGATTTTTATTTTAGGTGGTAAAAAACTGATTTGACCTTACATTAAATGCCATTAACATAAAATCAAGTAAGGAGGGAAAAAAACTGAAAAAATTAAGTGCACCATTACCAAAAGTAAACAAAAGTCTCATTGCATTTACCAAAATTGATAGACTCTACTGTCAAAACATCAATTACCATTTTAAGGGGAAAATTTATCCTTTGGCAGAAAAAAAAACCTACAAAATTTGTCTATAAATAAACCCAAGTAACATTTGAGCTCATTGTAAACATAAAACTTGACATCTTACTGCTTTTTAAATTAAAAATTTGAACATCCTAAGGTTATTATTTTTTTGTCATTATAATGGGAATGGAGAGTCGAACCTAATACCTTTCACTTTAGAGATCAGGGAGATGCTACTAGACTATAGTGCCATTGGCAATCCCAAGGCTATTTCTTCATATAGAATTCATAAACACAAAACTCAAAAAACAAAAAGGAAAAAAAAGTCCTCAAACCATCAATCTTAATGAAACCACAAATTCAATTTCAAAGCTAATAAAAATCAACACTATACCTAAAATTTCATCAATGGAGACCAAATGTACAAAGATTTAGATGTGATATTAAAAAAAAAAAAAATCAATATAATACCTTGTGAAATATAGTGTGAAGAAGAAGAAGATGTATGTTATATCTCAAAGAAATAGGAAATTACCACAGTATGTGAAAGATTGTATAGTGGGACTTAAGAGGACAGCTTAAAGAATCAAAGTTAACAAAAATAATAAATGGTTTCAATAATACAACTTGAAATAACAAATTCAGATCATACAACTACCAACTAACTGGAACTAGAGTTGCCATATATAAATACAGAAAGAAATAATAAGAGTTTCTAAAGTTTTTCAGATCTCTTAACTTGAGTTCTTCCCTTCTTCTTCTCTGTTCTAGGAGCTAATATGGAGCTCAAATTCTAGTAAAATCTTTATCTTTTCTTTTTTTTTTTTTTTTTTTGGTTACCTCATATCATTCAAGAAAATAGACCTTTAGCTAGCTTTGTAGATAAGAAATGTTTCACGAGTTAAAATCTTGAATCACTATATACTTTTGACTACTTCATGTTGTTAAAGCGAAACCTTAAATCTTGCAGACAGACATTTGAAGATCAAGGAGGAAGAGAGATCATACCTTTGCTTTCGATAACCATTTGCTATGAGGCTAGGGCAAGATATCTTCACAGTTTTTTTTTTTTTTTTTAGTATTTACATCAATTCATGTTGTGAATGTATCGTATATTTGTGATGGGCTGTCTTTCTTAGAGTAATTGTGTCTAAATGGACTGTGGTTTGTGGACTTATTGGGCTTTTAAATAGTGGATAATATCAAGATTGATCTATGATAGTAACAATTGGTGCTTTTCATTGAATTTGTGGTGATAATGACTAAAAATACTAGAGCATCAGCAAAATTTCAAGAACACTTGGATCAAAATAAAACAACCATTGATAAGGTGATGAGTGAATTTTAGAGTTTTAAAGATTCTATGATTGGAAATATGCAAGCATTGATGCATCAATTTAATATGCTATCATAATCTTTTCAAGCTCAGAATGCTAATAATGGGAATTAGAATGTGTGTATACCACCACCATTGTCATCTTCTAATGAGCTGCTAAGGATGGTTTTAATCATTACTCGAAAGCAATCAAATTAGAGTTGCTAGGATTTTCGAATGGTGATTTAACTAGTTAGATTTTCACAGCCACTCAATTTTTCTATTTTCATCATGTTCCAGTAGAGGAGAGGGCTAAGATGGCTTCTTTTGCTCTTGATGGGGAAGCCTAAGAGTGGTTTTAGTGGATGCTTATGAATCAATTAATTGATATGTGGTATGGATTTTGTAATGCTCTTAGACATCGATTTGGACCATCTCCTTTTGAAGATTATCAAGGGAAATTATCCAAATTGTTTCCAACAGGACCACTGCTACAATATCAGCATGAATTTGAATCATTGTCCAACAAAATTCAAGGTCTTTCAGAAGAATATTTGAAGAGTTGCTTCATATCAGAGCTCAAACCTCTGATTCGGCAGGAAGTGTTGGCATCTCAACCAATAAGTTTACTACATGCTATTAGTTTAGCAATGTTATATGAATGTAAATTTGAGAATATTATTTCATAGTTATCGAATACTCAATCCAAGTAGGTGATAATGACTCCACGGAAGTCATCTCCAAAGCCTTTATTACCTGCCCCAGCAATAGTAGAGCAAAGTGGCAAATCGATGGAGCATAAGGAAATCAAGGAGAAGTCAATTAATACAAATAAATTATCAGCTGCTTAATTATTGGAAAGACGGGGAGAAAGGTCTTTGTTATAATTGTGATGAGAAGTTAAACAAAAATCATGTTTGCAAAGCAAAATTTTTGTGATGGTAAGTTCAGATGAAGGGCTAGAGGAACAACATTTAGCTATGGTAGAAAACAAATTGGCATCAACTATAAAACAAGATGTAGATGTTGATATTGAGATTAGTGTGGAAATATGTCCTCAACTTTTTCAGGAAAGTAGTTTTTTAATTTTTTCTGTATTTAAGATTATGATCAAATTGTATTTAAGTTTTTGGTCAAATTTTTTTCTTTTCAAATTTATTGTTTTCTATTCCTCTTAGTTAGGTTTCCTTTTTTGTGTTTTTGGCCATGCATAGTTAGAGCCATATGTGTATATATTTGTGTAACTTGTAAAATTAAGAAAGCATACAAGATTCTTTATTTAAATTGCATCTCTTTTATGGTATCAGAGTCGAAGGATTAATTGTCTCTTATGGCTAAAAACGACATTGAAATTCTTTTGATGACAATACTGTTCACTTGCGTTTGACAAATCTATGGCATGTTTTGTAACACGGTAAACACTACTAACCTTAAATTCTCAATCTATCAATCAATATGCAGATCCTTGGATCATGATTCTGAGGCCTCTGATCACATGACAGGTGGTTCTAATCTTTTTTATTCTTATGTCCCTTGTTATAAACATATCACTGTTAAAATTGTTGATGGATCTTTGACACTGGTTGATGGAATTGGTGACACAAAATCAAGTTTGAATCTAATTCTCAAATTTGTTTTTCATGTCCCTACCCTAAAATGCAATATGATCTTTGTTAGTAAATTAACACGTGAGAATCATTGTGTTGGTAACTTCTTGTTTTCATCTTGTCAATTTCAGGACCTATCATTGGGGAAGACGATTGGTAGTGCTAGGATTCATGATGGTCTCTATTACCTTGATAATGATCAATCAAAAAGTCAGCAAATTTTTATGTTTGGAGTTGCTTCTACACCTGTTTCTAGTATTAATGAAAATAATGTTATGGCATCATAGACTTGGCCATCCTAGTTTTTCATATTTAAAGCATCTATTTTCGTCCCTATTTAATGATAAAAATCCTGTTTTTGTTTTAGTGTGAAAATTTTCAATTAGCTAAGCATACTCACATGTCTTTTCCTCTCAAGCTTTACTTACCTTCCACACCATTCTCCTTGATCCACAATGACATATGGGGACCTTCACCACTTGCCATGGCAAAAGATGGTTTCTTACTTTCATTGATGATTACACGCGAATTACATGGGTATATCTCCTACATAACAAATCTAAAACCAGTCACATATTCAAAGTTTTTCATAAGATGATTCAAAATCAATTTCAAACCCAAATCCATGTTCTAAGAACTAACAATGGAAAAGAATATTTCAATTCGATTCTTGTTGATTATTTGTTAGAAAATGGAATCCAACACCAAAGCTCTTATGTTGAGACTCCACAGCAAAATGGAGTATCAGAAAGGAAAATCATCATTTATTGGAAGTAGCTTGGGCTCTCATGTTTGCAATGAGTCCTAAAGTACCTAGAGGGGATGCCATCCTAACTGCTGCCTATCTTATAAATCATTTGCCAAGTGTCCCATCAATTTTGAAACCCCCTTGTCTATTCTCTAAAAACCTATTAGTAAGTGTCTAAGTCCAATACACTTCCATTAAAAACTTTTGGTTATACAACATTTATTCATATTCATGACCACCATAGGAGTAAATTGACCCTCGGACAATCAAAACTATTTTCATTGGTTATTCTCCTACCAAAAAGGATATCGGTGTTATTGCCTATAGACCAGAAAAACATATATTCTTGTGATGTCACATTCTTTGAAAATACACCATATTTTTCTCCAACTTCACTTTAAGGGGAGAAATGGGATGAAGCTCATTGTTCTTAGGATACACTTAACCTTCCTCTACTAGATGTTAATGTGGATGCAGGTGTCTCTATTCCTGACTCAATTAAGATTAGTCTTCCTATAGTTGATCCAACTTTACCAGATCATATAACAGTATTGGAAAGGGGGGAGAATCAACATCTTCAATGCTTAAACAACAAGAGCATCAAATAAATAAAGAAATCATGAATGCTACTAACAGTCAAGATTATGAACCGATAGTAAAGTTCATTCTCACTCACCAATCAAGTCAGGAAAATCAAGTCCCATTCTAGATCCAGATATACCAATAGCATTCATAAAGGTGTTAGATCTTGCACTCATCACCCTATTTCTAAATTCATATCCTACTCCAATCTATCTTCTTCATTCCATGCTTTCACCTCGAGTTTGTCTAGTGTTATGATTCCTAGGTCCATTGAAGAGGCGCTATCTGTTCCTGAGTGGAAAGCTGCTGTTCTTGAAGAAATGCATGCCTTTAGACAGAACAATACTTGGAGCTTGGTGGAATTGCCACAAGAAAAAAGTATTGTAGGTTGTAAATGGGTTTTCACTATCAAGTATAAGGCCAATGGTTCGATTGAAAGACATAAGGCATGACTAGTGGCCAAAGGCTTTACTTAAACATTGGAATCGACTATACTAAGACCTTTGCTCCTATTGCCAAGCTCAATACTGTCCGGATTCTTCTATCTTTGGCTGCAAACTCTGATTAGCCCCTACATCAACTTGACATAAAAAATGCTTTCCTAAATGGTGAACTTGAGGAGGAAGTTTATATGTGTCAACCTCTAGAATTTGAAGAAAATCTAGGGTGTCAAACTGTTTGCAAACTTAACAAGGCCCTCTATGGTTTAAAACAGTCTCCACGAGCTTGGTTCGATAGATTCTCCAAAGTCATAAAAGAATTTGGCTATATCCAAGGACAAGCTGATCACACACTATTAAGCATGCTGAAAAAGAGAAAACTACTATTATTATAGCATACGTTGATGATATAATTGTCATTAGGAATGATAAAGAGGAAATAGAAAGAGTTAAGCAAATGATGGCAAAGGAATTTGAAGTTAAAGACCTGGGAGCGCTGAGATACTTTCTTGGAATGGAAGTTGCAAGGAATAAGGAGGGGATTTCTGTCTCTCAAAGAAAGTACACTTTAGATTTATTATAAGAAACTGACATGCTAGGATGCAAGCCAAGCAAAACAACTATTGAACTCAGGAACAAAGGAAAAATGTTTGAAGGAAGGCCGGTTGATAAAGGACAATATCAAAGACTAGTTGGAAAACTCATTTATCTCTCACATATAAGGTTGTATATTGCCTTTTGCAGTAAGCTTGGTGAGTCAGTATATGATGCACTGTGTCAAGGTCATCTAAATGCTGTGTATAGAATCTTAAGATACTTGAAGCAAACATTTGGGAAAGGCTTGTTTTTCGCAAAGACTAACGATCGGAAAGTGAAAGCATTCATGGATGCTGATTAGTCTGGATCAATTGATGATCACAAATCAACATTTGGTTATTGCACGGTACAATGGGGAAATCTGGTGACTTGGCGTAGCAAAAAACAATAAGTGGTTGCTAGGAGCAGTGCGGAAGCTGAGTTTAGAGCTATGGCTCATGGAGTTTGTGAGCTTGTTTGGATAAGAAGAGTACTGAATGAATTGAAGATTGGATTTAAAGGACTTATGCTGCTCTATTGTGATAATAAGCCAGCAATTAATATAGCTCACAGCCCTATTCATCATGATAGGACCAAACATGTAGAGAGTTTATAAAAGAAAAACTTGATGGAAACATTTTCAAAGTTGAATATATGCCTACATCTCATCAACTAGCTAATCTCCTCACAAAAGGATTTTTAGAATAGACTCATGAGTTTCTTGAAGGCAAGCTTGGTCTCATGAACATCTATAGCCAAGCTGAGGGGGAGTGTGGAAATATGTTCCTAAACTTTTTTAGGAAAGTAGTTTTTTTTTTTAATTTTTTTCTGTATTTAAGATTTTGGTCAAATTTTTTCCTTTTCAAATTTATTGTTTTCTATTCCTCTTAATTAGGTTTCCTTTTTTGTTTCTTTTGCTATGTATAGTTAGAGCCATATGTGTATGTATTTGTGTACCTCGTAAAATTAAGAAAGATATACAAAATTCTTTATCTAAATTGTGTCTCTTTTAATTAGCTATCAAGCTATGACAAGGATCATGGATCTTAAAACTTTTCGTATGAATGGACAAATGAAATCACATTCATTATTTATTCTAGTAGACTTGAGGCACTCATAATTTCTTGTAGGCGAGTGCTGAAAATAGCTGAGGTTACCAATTTTAATAGTTAAACCATTCAAAGTAATGGTTGATAATGGGGAATACATGGAATGTGTAGGATATTGTAAGCAAGTGAAAGTAATAATCCAAAACATTACTTTTCATTTTGATTGTTATGTTATGCCTTTAAAGGGAGTTGACTTGGTATTGAGATTGGAATGTTTAAAGCTCTTAAGTCCAATAATTATGGACTATTCTAATTTGACAATGCCATTTCGTTTAAGGAAAATAGCATAAAGTTAAAGTGGATTAACAGATCGGATTGTATATTTTTTCATTTGAAGGCTCAGATGAGTGGTTCTTCATTGGATACCACCAACAACACAACCTTGCAAGCTTTGTTGGGCAGATTTCTTGAAGTTTTTGCAACATCTTCATCATACCTCTTTGAGAGATGTCCAGAATCTGATTCATCTAAAAGATGAATCAGTGCCACTTAATGTTTGACTTTATTGTTACCCTACTTTTAGAAAACTGAAATAGAGAAATTAGTGGAAGAGATGCTTGATTCAGGGGTAATTCAACCAAGTGCAATCTCGTATTCTTCTCTAGTTTTATTAATTAAAACAAAGATTGGACATGGTGTTTCTATGTAGACTACAGAGCATTGAACCAAGCTACGGTGCTAGCAGATTTCCAATTGCTACCATCAATGAATTATTGGATGAAATTATGGGGAGTTGCTTTGTTTTCAAAGTTAGATTTAAGAGTTGAATACATGATACCATCATGTCCAAAAGTTTCCATCGGATGTTCATAAGATAGAGTTTCCAACTCATGAAGGGCATTATGAATTTATTGTCATGCCATTCGGTTTATTAAATGCCCCTGCAACTTTTGTCTATTATGAACAAAATTTTCAGACCATTTTTATGGAAATTTTTCATCATTTTTTGATGACACACTTTTCTACAATAGAACTTGGGATGATAATTTGCAGCACTTGGAACAGGTTTTGAATTGTTTATGAGAACATACATTTTATGTCAAACAATTCATGTCAAACAAAGTAAATGCTCATTTGCACAAACCAGCATTGATTATTTAGGACATGTGGTCGTTATGGATGGAGTGAGACCTGATGAGGAGAAAATCATAGCCATTAAGGAATGGCCTACACCAGTATCAACCAAACAGTTAAGGGGTTTCTTGGGATTGTCTGGATATTATAGATGGTTTTTCAAAGGGTATGCTATCATCGCATCACCATTGACAAATTTGTTGAGGAAAGATTCTTTTATATGGAATCGGGAGGCTGAGATGGCTTTTCAAGCTTTAAAACATGCTTTAGTCACATCACCTATTTTAGCATTGGTAAATTTTTTGGAAACATTTATAGTATAGATAGATGCCTCTGGATTTGGGATTGGAGCTATTTTGCATTAAGGGCATCAACCTATAACTTTTTATAATAAGAAGCAAAGCATGCGATTGTAGAAAGAGAGAGCATATGTGAGGGAACTTATAATAGTAGTTGAATCGATAAAAAAATGATGTCATTACTTATTAGGATGATGTTTTATTATTAGAACCGATCAAAAGAGCTTGAAAGAAATCACGACTCAAACAATACAAACTCCAGAACACGATTATGAGGTGCAATATAAGAGGTGTTGAAAATAAGGTTATTGATGCACTTTCCAGATTACATATATTAGATGAAGCCTTATTAGCTATTACTATTCCATCCTTTGGCTATATTATTGAGTTGAAGTACTTTATTGAAAATAATAGTGAGTACAGGAGTTTGAGTGAAGTCTGTACTATCGGCTAAACTCTTAAATGGCCTTTAGTAACGAATGATGGTCTTTTATTTTTGGGCAACGGAATTTTCTTATTACCTAATACTCCCATTGTTCTAGAGTTATTATGGGAATTCCATTGTTATCCTATAGTAGGACAATTAAGAGCCAAGACTTTTAAGCATCTAAATGCATCATTTTTTTCGGAAGGAATGAGAGCTGAGTAGAAAATTTTATTAGCAATGCCATGTTTGCCAACAAGTGAAGTACTTAACTACATCACGGTTGGACTCTTGCAATCTTTGAATATTCTTTAGAAAGTATTTGAAGAAGTTTCCATGGATTTTTTTACTGGTCTCCCATGTTCAAAAGGGTATTTAGTCATTTTTGTAGTGGTGGATAGGCTTACTAAGTATGTGCATTTTGGATTGCTTTCAGCTTCTTATATAGTAGTAAAAATTGCTGAGCTTTTTGAAGATATGGCAATCAAGCTACATGGGATTCCAATTTCGATCGTTACTGATAGAGACATAGCTTTCATCAGCAAGTTTTGGAAAGAAAATTTACGATTAAGTGGGACCAAATTTAATTTTAGTTTTGCACACCATCCACAATCAATGACCAAACTGAAGTGTCAATTGTTGTTTGGAACATTATCTGAGAGCATTTGTCATGGATTGTCTGGTTTTATTGCCTAAATACTTGCCTTAAGCAGAATTCAATTTTAACACTAGTTTTCATACTAGGGCTAAAATTACCCCCTTTGAGGCATTATATGGAAGAAAAGTGGTTGATTATGTTAGGAATTCCATTTCCATTGAAGTAGTAATGAGGAACTACAACAAAGAGATGACATTTTAAAACTTTAAAAGAGAATTTGAGTTAAGCCTAGTTGAGGATGAAGAATTTTTTTGATCAACATAGATTTGATAAATCTTTTAATGAAGGTAACTTGGTTTATGCCACGTCAAAACCTTATAGACAGTCATCATTGAAACAACGACCTGTTATAAAGTTGGCTAGACATTTCTATGCCCCATTTCCAATTTTGGCTCGAATAGGTCTTGTAGCTTATAAGTTGGAGTTGCCAAAAGGATGGTTTTTCATGTATCCATACTAAAACAAGCTTTTGAGGAAGAATGGGACACAATGGCATTACCATCAAATTTAGTGGCGAATGATCCTTTGGTGCAGCCATTAGCAATTTTGAATGATAGAGTAATACTAAGACATGGACAATAAGTGAAGCAACCATTGGTTCATCGGCAATCCTTACTATTTGAGGATGCTACTTGGATTGATTTTGAGCCAATTGTTTGAGATTACACACATTTTCACCTTAAGGACAAGGTGGATGTTTCTTTTGGGGAGCAACATGTTATATCTCAACTAAATAGGAAATTACCACAGTATTTGAAAGATTATACTATGGGATATAAGCATATAGAGGATAGCTTAGAGAATTCAAAGTTAACAAAAATACTAAGTGGTTTCAACAATGTAACCCAAAATAATAGATTAGATCATACAATTACCAATTAACTGGAACTAGAGTTATAGTATATAAATACAGAAAGAAATAATAAGAGTTTCTTAGCTAGAAAGTTTTTTAGCTCTCTTTACTTGAGTTCTTCCCTTCTTCTTCTCTATTTTAGGCGCTAATCTGGAGATTGAATTATAGTAAAGTCTTTACCCTTTTTTTCTTTTCTTTTTCTTTTTTTTTTGTTTACCTTGTATCATTCAAGAAAATAAACCTTTAGTTAGCTTTGTAGAACAAAAATGTTTCACAAATTAAAATCTTGAATCATTATATACTTTTGACTACTTCATATGGTTAATAGTGAAACCTTAAATCTTGTAGACAGAGATTTGAAGATTGAGGACGAAGAGAGATTGTACCTTTGCTTCCGAGAACCATCTATTGGGAGGTTAGGGCAAGATATGTTCATTGTTTTTTTTTTTTAGTATTTTATCGTATCATGTTGTAAATGCATTGTAGAAAACTAATAACACTTAAGAAAAAGGTGATTATAGCCAATATCGATTTCTTTTCAAAAACTTAAATCCTAGTTCATACACAATAACAATTATAAAAGACAATAATAATAAATTGAGAGATAGGGAAAGGAAAGCTTGCACCGGAATATAACGTGGAGTTTAGTCGGCCCCCTAATTTCCATGGTCCATAACAATTGCCTCCTTTAATGAGGGACTTCACCTCTTTATTCAATAACAAACAGATTGCCTCAATAGAGGACTTCACATATTAACAAATAAATACTTGAATTAAGTCTTTACAATCCCAAATGCACTAGACTTAACTCAAGACTTCACCAATAAGCTCGCAACAAATTACAGTATAGTGCATTTACAAAGATAGTAATAAAAGAAAAAAGAACTATACTAAGTTTCTCACTCTCAAATAATACAAATTGTCATACAACTTTTTTGATGTTTAAAAATGATTTTTCATACATAAATTAAGCTTTTATTCACCACAAAAAGTCTTTTAAGACTTCTACTTATGAGCTCTCAAAGTATGCTATTTGTTGCCCCCTAAAATAGTTACCAACGGTCAAATTTAAAAGCTCCAAACGGCTAGTTTTTGGTTGTACTAGTGAGCCGGTCCAAATTTCCAATAGCTAGCTGGTCTAAGTTGAGCTGTCGGCCTCCCTCTCGATTTGTTTTGATCATTTTTCACTTTTTTCTAGTTTGGACCAACTAATAACTCTGACGTGATTTCATGTTTTGCCCATAACTTTCTCATCGGAATCCGTTTGAGGTGATTCAAGATGCTATAGAAAGCTTAGAGAGAGCTCTACAACATTCATGTTTTGATGTTTAAGAGATTCTAAAGGAATCAAGGTCTAAAATGTGCTATAAAGAGATATAACAATAGAGCACAATAAAAGCAAAAAACACATATATGTTTTTCGTGTATTTTGTTCATCCAAATTGTGTGACTATTTAAGTGCAACTTAACACAATTGAGATCTTAATTGTGTAACTAATTTCTTCATCAAAATTCACATTGAACACATAAGTTCAACATATATCGTATGTGTGTGATAGGCTGTCTTTCTTAGAGTAATTTGTGTAAATGGATTGTGGTCCATGGACTTATTAGGCTTTTAAATAGTGGATAATATCAAGACTAATATATGATAGTAATGCCTTGAAAAAAGATTTATCCTTGATAGAGGAATTTAAAGCTCCTGATTACTACTTTTCATTATGAATAATAATTTGTCACCCATAACACTTGGATAACTACTAAAAGAGAAAAACATTATATATAACATCCATGTAAGAGATGGTATGGGTTTACTTAGGTTATTTGCGAAAAAGGGATGGAAACTTTTTTAGAAGAAGTTTGGATGCCAGATGCTATCTCTGTTTGGATATGCTAGGATTGAATCCCAATTTCCGACCAAATTGTACTGAGTTTCAGAATGAAGGTTTCTATCTAAGTATGGTTGTTATAAGGGTCGAGATTACTATACCATGATATTGAGCTTCTAAAAAAGTTTCATGAAACAGACTAATTCTTAGAACTATCTTAGAATTATGGATATGTTTTGTGAAATGTTATGGGTTCGTCTTGTTAAAAGAAGCAAAGGCTTTTTTGTCTTTTCGTCAATTGATCTCTAGTTGGTGCTGCAATGCTATTAGGTGAACCTCTTGCCTTCCCTTCCCCCCCCCCCCCCTCCCCCTCTCTTTTTATGGTAGAGTGCGCCAAAGGTTCAAAAATGGTATGACAATATATTTGCTCCAAACTGTTACAACCCAAATAAATACAAGGATCAAAACTAGTTGAAATAAAACTTTAAAGTAGACAAAGTAGTTGTAACAGTTGATTTGTTTAGAAAATAGTTATAGATAACAAATCATACAATAGATTTGTAACTGAAAAAAGTCAAACAACTATCTTGTATCATCTATAAATACATGAAAATAAGAAAGGAAAAGGTTATAAGATAAAACCCATTCAAGTAATCATAAAGTGTGATGTAGGAGTTTGTGGCTAACTCGAAGAAGCCATATTTCACCATTTTTGTGTACCTTATAGAAGGATTAGATCCAATCAGTAAATAGCAAACCCTAATTTCAAATTAGGAAGAAAGAAAGGAAAGTCGAGAATTTTACCTGAGAAAGAGAGAAGCGGAAAGGAGTATTAGGATTAAAGTAAGCTCGATATACTGATATTATGGGAATTTTGGGCTGGGTCGGTTTTTATTCCTAACATTTTGGTGCTCTTGTTAGTTGAATTTCCCTTGTAGAGTTTTGAGCGAGTCTTAGGGATTCTTGACTTGATCTTACATGTTCTTGAGCTTTCATAACAAAAACTACAAGTAAATGTAAGCAAACAAGCAATATGGAGGAGATAAAGAAAATGTTAATGGATATTCAAGAAAATTTAAGAAAGATGAATGGAAACATAAATAGAATTGATAGGAATCATATTCGAGGAGTACTATCTTAGAAAATGTTAAATCGAGAGTCGTCAAATTCCATTTTAAATGAAGCTTCTACATTTTCATCAATGGATCAGCATAAAAAAAATTCAATATCAGAGCGTACAACATCATCAGAAGTCAAAAGGTTAGATAAGTCAGCAAGAATCATCAATAGCATCACAATTTCAATTTCCATCATCTGAATTAGAGGGTATCCATAAACTAGTAAGTGATACCAAATTCTCATTGCAATTTGTCAATTTTAGACTAGATAGATTGAGACTCAATCAGCCTTGTTTTGAGATATTGTAAGCATCGTCATATACTTTACTTCATCCATCTATATTGAATATAGTCAAGCAAGAAATTCCAAGATTTTCGAATCAAGATCCACTTTTTTGGGTGTTACAAGTAGAGCTGGATAAATGGGCTATGGCCCGCGGGCCAGCCCGTTTAACCCACTTTAAAAACGGGTTAGGACCAGCTTTTTTTAGCCCGTTTAAAAGTGAGTTAATTTTACCCAACCCACTTAACCCGCGGGCCAAAGTGGGCTGGCCCGGGTTAAGTGGGTTGACCCACCCAACCCACTTTTATAAAAATAAAATAAATAATTATAGGGTAAATATGTATTAATGAAGGTTATTCTTGAGATTTTTTTTTACTTGAGATTAAATTTATGTGTTAATTATAACAAAGCATGATAAATTGATGCAAAATATATTATCTAATAAGTTATTTTAGAAAACTTATTTTTATATAAAAAGTAATTAAAATAATAATGAAATTAATCATTAATATATATAACCTTATAAAACTCTTTTTTTTTATTATATATATCTTATTTAATTAGTATAAATAAGTTAAATGGGTCAACTTGGCCCGTTTAACTCACAAAATATATAAGTGGGTTAAAAGGGTCAAAAAGCGGGCTGACCCGTTTAACCCACTGGCTAAAGTGGGTTGGGTTAGGGTCAGGCAATTTTGGCCAGTTTTTAAAATGGGCCAAAATTTTTTGGCCCGTTTAACCTACGGGCCAAAGTGGACCGGGCCGGGTTGGTCCGTTTAACCCACTTGCCCACCTCTAGTTACAAGTGGAATTTTTCTTTGATTACTTTCATATAGATGAAAAGTACTATCCTAACCTGTATTTTTTGTTATGCAAAATCATGCCATGATGTGGTATAAGTGTATGGAGGACGTCAATCATTTTCAAACATGGGACCATTTTATTAAGTTCCTTTTCATTTATTTTGGACCATTTGAATATGATTGGGAGGAAGATGGATTTGTTCTTATTAAAAGCTTAGAAAGGATAGATTTAGATGGTGATGGGGCAGAGAGTCAAGCAAAAGATTTAAATGTTCAATATCAAGTGAGCAAAATTGAGTACAATGGAGGACATGATGCTTGATTTTGATGATTATGTTGAGCATAGGATGCATGAGAGTTCACATCCTTGTGGGTTTGAATAATTTAAGGATGTACTAGTTACATCCATGGCTGAAAATGTTAGGCATATTTTTGTTCTTACCAAGAACTTTGGGGTTGTTGCAAAAGCAGAAGATGGTTGAGCTGATTTAACATGGCATGGTGACAATCCATTTGATCCTACAGTAGCCGCAGAAGGACATAAACCATATGTTTTAATAGAAGAAGCTAAGATTGTTGACAAATATGATATTATTAGAATAGATCAAGTGATGTGAGATCAAGCAGTGGAGCTTGTTGGATTTTTTTCTAAATTGGCTCAGGGACATATTCTCATTCTTACATGACCTACTGCCTACGTACTCAGTAGTATGGGCAACCAACACTAATCTTTAGTCCCTAGATCATCATTGCCATTTTTCACTGATTTAAATGGGTTAGCTTAGTAGGAACTTGGTCATCACCTTACAATTACTGCCAATAATTTGGTTTTTCAGCATAAATTGGGTGGCCATCATTTGATATACTCTATCCTCTCATCATCACCATTATTAGCATACAGCATTTGGAATGGGACTTAAGACTTTAGTCCTCTGATCAACTTTTATAGACCGACAAGATCAGCTATTGTGTTTTAATAATTGTCTGTGGTATACCTAAGTTCAAAAGAAGAATTCAATAAACATGAACGAAGCAACAAAGTGCTCAAGACATTTTCACAAACATACATAAGATCAGATTATAACAGCAACGAATGGGTATCTCAAATTCTTTGTTCCCCCACAACAAACTCTGGATATTTATTATAGACCTTGAGGACAAGGTCTTTTTCAAGTGGGGGAGAAGTTGTTACAACCCAAACAAGTACAAGGATTGAAAGTAGTTGAACTGAAATTGTAAAGTAGCCAAAGTAGTTGTAACAGTTGATTTGTTTAGAAAATAGTTGTAAATAACAAATCATACAATAGATTTGTAACTGAAAACAGTCAAATAACTATCTTGTATCATCTATAAATGCATGAAAATAAGAAAGGAAAAGAGTATGAGATAAAACCCATTCAAGTAATCATAGTGTGTGGTGTAGGAGTCTGTGGCTGACTCAAGGAAGCCATATTTCACCATTATTATGTACCTTGTAGAAAACATTAGATCCAATTAGTAATTAGCAAACCCTAATTTCATATTAGGAAGAAAGAGAGGAAAGTCTAGAATATAACCTGAGAAAGAGAGAGGTGGAAAGGAGTATTAGGGTTAAAGTAAGCTTGATATACTGATGTTGTGGGAATATTGGCTGGGCTGGTTTTTATTCCTAACAAACACCATCTGTTAGTCAGTGATAAGCAAGTGTTTATGTTGTAAATTGGAAACCATTTTTTCATTTTTCGCTTCTTTCCTTCGATGCATTCCTTCCTGTTGAGGCTATTATTGGTTTAGATTTATGTGAATATCATAAGCAATAATTTGAGTTGTAACAATCCGAGCTTGATTAAAACATACCTTTGCTGTGGGTTTTGAGGTACATGGAGAGCAGTAGGAATTAGGCTTGATTGAGATAATTTTGACTCAATTTTTTTTCCTTTTTGTTTTTCTTTTTTGGTGAAATAATTTTTGACAACGATGTCAAATGTATGACTTGCTATGTTCTTCTTTAGTTTATTCAATAGAGTAGTAAATGCAGATTTATGTTCAATAAATGCTGGGACACTAAGCTTATCTTTTTGTAAATTTTAACTTTGTTTTATTGATTGGAAGTTAAGTTTCACATTGGATAGATTTTGCATCTTATCTGTGACAACCCTGAAAAAAAGCAGGGCTCCATTGCCTTTTGTGGATGGAGTTCTTGTATACTTCAGGAAAATAAATCTTGTTGTTATTGGGTGAACCTCTGTATGTAATGGTTGCTGAAGGTTCTATAAATGATGAGACATCTAAATTTGTGAGTTGCCTGTATAACATCTAGCAAAATGGTGGTGTATTTGCATGTATTGAGTTTTTTGTATCATTTCTAACTAGAGGTTGTAGATGTTTGACTATTGAAATTATCTTGTTTTGGTGACAAAATGTGCTTTACTAGTTGGAACTGCTAATCCTTATGCTTTTGCCTATATTCTTGGGGTATGTATTAACTTGTAGGCAATTCTCATATTTGTAGAACACCAGGGAAACTGCTTTTGCCATAAGGAAGTTGCCTCTGGCTAAGGCTAAGAGATACTTAGAGGATGTTCTGGCCCACAAGTAGGCAATACCTTTCCGATGTTTCTATGGTGGGGTTGGAAGAACTACCCAAGCTAAGAATTGCCATTCTAATGGACAAGGGAGATGGCTAGTTAAATCTGCCAAGTTTATCCTTGATTTGTTGAAGAATGCTGAGAGCAATGCTGAATGTATATCCACATATGTTTTGTAATCTTCATTAAAATTTTCTAATGAATTAATACTGATAATTCATGAACTTCTCTTCGGATAAAAGGATCAGATGTGGATGCTCTCTACATTTTATATTCAAGTGAACTAGGCACAGAAACAGAGACGCCGAACATACCGTATTCATGGAAGAATTAATCGTGAGTTGTATCAGTTCTGAAATGATTTATTATTCATATGTTTTCTCTTCCCTATTCTTTTATCTTTGTGGATTCTAATATTGGGATTGTGCGGCTTATATGTCATTTCCATGCCACATTGAATCAATTTTTTCTGAAAAGGAACAGCCTGTAAGGAAAAAGGTAAGTACATTTATTTCAACATTGAAGATGTAGGCAGCCAATTCTTTTTGTAGTTCTTAACCATGTTCCTTTGTTTTACAGCCGAAGACTCAGTTGGCTGCTAGCTCTAAAAGGGCAAAACAAGCTGCCTTCTAAATATCAGCTGTGCTAGCGATTTGCTGTTGAAGTAGTCCTATTTTTTGGAGAGAATATTGTTGCCTTTGACATAGGATGTACTGTGCAACTTAGTAATTTGGATATGTGATGCTTTTGCTTCTTTTTAGTTGTGTCTTCTTAAATTTTTTCTACTTCACAATGTCTGGAGCCTTAATTTGAGAATGTGAAAAAAGTTTGACGATTGCATTGCCTTTAAAGGCATATGAGTGGACATTATCATAGGTCAGTTTTGATATAAGAATTGATCTAATCTGCCACTGGCAGTTCTTGAACCATGAATGGGCTTGGGGTAGGCAAGTTTGAATTGGTCAAAACCCATTTGTTCTGGCAGTTCTAATTGGTTTAGCCTCCTAAATTTTGTGGTCAGGCGGTTAAGGAAGTGCTAGTTCTTAAACCGATTGGGTAAGGCAGTTTCGGACCGTGAAAATAAGAAAAGAAACATATGAAAGAAAGTAAAAAATAGAGACAAAAGAAAACTAGGAAACAAAATAATTTTATTAGAAACAAAATTTTAAATTATTTTTAGGTATTTATTCTCTATTGACAATACTTTATGTGTTATTATCAACATAAATAATAAATACAATTGAAATTATGTGTTGAGAACTCTTCTTTCTTAATCATGTGAGATTCTTTTCATATTTGTTGGGCTTATTGTATATTTATAATCTATTGGTTTATATACACACACACACACATATATATAAATGCACACCGCTAAAATTTCTTTTATCTAATGTGTTAAAAATATTTATTGTTAGAACATTATTTATTTTAAGTTAAAAATTTGTTTTGCATCTTTTATTTAAATTAAATAAAATTATTTATTATTTTTTTAAATATCATGGTGTGAGTTTTTAAGGAATTGGAATTAAATCATGGGGATGACGATTTTCATGAATACTGCATCAGTTGTTACGGTTCGGATCCCAGTTTTTCCATTTTAGAAGTGGGAATCAGCAAGTTCAGTTCGATTCCTGGATGGAATTGAAGCGTAACGACGATTATGGCAACCACTTAAAAGGCTTAAAGAAAGTGGACATACTCTTAAGCATTAGAATAAAAGAATAGTAAATAAGGTTCCTAGAATTCAATCATAAAATAATTTCATTTAATATTATTTCTACAGCATCTTTTCAAGATAAAAAAGATCAAATAATCTAAAATCATATATTAATTCTATTTCCACCATCTTTAACTGAAAAACCCAAGCAAAGAATAATAACTGATGTAATCGATAATTTTGTTCACTGGAGTTCAGCCCATAGGGCGGCCTTGAATCTTCTCACCTTAAATTAAGGTAATTATCTAGTGTTTTATTTACTTTCTTCTTGTTAGGAGATCTATTCTATATAGACAACTAGAACTTTTAGGGGGAACGTTATTAAAGGAGTCCTGTTTTTACTTTCATGACAAATTGTCATCAGATATTGTCATATAGGCTATTGAATCTTCTCACCTTAATGAATATTGAGAGTCTGCTTTATTCATAATTGCTCTTATCAATTGTTTTGTAATTGTGG
The DNA here is from genome assembly GCA_024138025.1 of Combretum micranthum. Taxonomy (NCBI): domain Eukaryota; kingdom Viridiplantae; phylum Streptophyta; class Magnoliopsida; order Myrtales; family Combretaceae; genus Combretum; species Combretum micranthum. Next base: position 759,510 of record JAMXBD010000441.1, read on the forward strand.
TGAACAATGTTAATGAAATTTCGGTTCTTTTAGCAACCTAAGAGAGTTTCACAAATTGAGTGATATGGATTTGTGATTCATATATGCAACTAGTTTGGTTTCATTATTTGTAATCCACATTGAATAATTGATTCCATCTATATCCTTTATATTTTTCTAGAGCCTATAAAATGTAAAAACTATAAAAATGTCACTTTATTTTGTAAAACCAAAATTTAAATAATTTAGAGCTTTAAAAATGCACATGTGTTTCATGATTTATTTAGATAATATCGTCGAGACAATTTTTATTATGCGATTTTTCCTAACTCTTTCTATGTTTGCAAGCTCAAACACAATTTTAATGAGATCAATTTTCAGTCTATTTCTAAATTTGATAAAATATATAAGATCTAATGAAATATTTATTTTTGACAAAACTTAATTTTTATTAGCTCTTTGAACTTTGTTGTATCCATGTAGGTCGAGAGAAGTTTAGTTGCGAACAAAGCCAACGAAAGGTACTTCATGAAAAAGTATACATTCACTTTTTAATAGTCAAGAATTCGGCTTTCGCCGTAGAAATCATATTTGAATTGACCTCATGGGGTCATTTACTTTGATCATAGGAAGTGCTCCTACGAGCCTTATTACAAATGATAATGTAGCATAATTTCTAGAAATGTCGTCTAGGGAAAAGAAATTTGGTACTTTGGTTGTTGATCTGGGGTGAAAAGACCAAAGTGTTTCTCAGTTTCAGCGCCATCTTTTTGATTCTCATCAAACATGGCAAACAAATATGTGTCTATGGCTTGACCAGGTCTCCTTGGAGTCCCGTTTCCCGCATGATCGATTAAATTCTTATAGTAGGTTCTTGCATTGTCTATTGTAGCTCCTGTGTCACCATCTGACGGCCATCCACTTTCCGACACCACGATTTGCAAACTTGAACCATCCAATTTTTCCATAGCAGCATACACTGAATCCAAGAGTGCATCAAACAAGTTTTGGTTGGTATGGATCATCATTTACTACTGTTCCTGATGAGGTAAATAATGCATATTCGAGACTGATGTCTGCTTGGTTATAAAGGTAACTAAAGTAAGGATAAATGTTAGCAAGAAGTGGGGAATTGTTATTCTTTAGGAAACTTATAATTGGACTCACATATGCACTGTCACTAAATGATGCTGCTGATGGTGGATAAGAGTTTGCTATAAGGGCCGAGTGTATTGCTGTTGAAACTTTGATTTTACCTCCTAAATTGGCTGTGTTGATTTCGTTTTGGACATTTTGCATGGCTGGAAGTACATATTGGGAATATCCATCACCAGGAAGGACTTCGTTACCAACTGTAATGTACTTGAAGTTGACGTCAGGGTAGGCAACAACGTTGGCTTGAATCCAAGCACTTGCACTGGAAGCAAGTTCTTGAAGCTTGTCCTTTGGAACATCAAGGATGAGTTCTATGTTGGATCCACCTAATGCTTTTAGAGTGGCTTGATTTGGATCATAGATTCGCATTTTTTGGATGTTATTGGCCTTATAGAGTGCAACTACATCGCTTCAGATGGCAAGTTGTTCCCAATGCGTCCATTGCAAATGCCCACAGATCGTGCACCTTCCATAATAAAAATGACATAGAATTAGTGCAAAAAGATTTAGTAAAGTAACTACAATAGTAGTATGGTATTCTAGTATAATGGAGGTGGTGGCCGTGAAAGTAGGGTTTATGATGATGCTGGTGGGTCAATAGTTATGGTAGTGGTACATAGGTTTGATGATGGTTGAGTTGTCTCATAATTACAAGAAATAACCAATATGAACGGTAGACTTAATAGAAAGTCAAACAATGAACACAAGAGAATATATGCTATATTAGTGCTTCAACGAAACAGGAAAGATAAACTTCTTAAAATGGTGATGCTCTTTACAAATAATGCATTGTAAGGGAACGTTGGTGGAGTAATTTTAACAAGGGTCTCTCGTAATTATAAGGAATAACTATAGATATAACTCATTACACCAATAGAAGGTAAGTAAGTTAAAAGAATACAAGAGAAACATCTTATAATGATAGTGTTTTTAATAAATGATGCATTGTCAAAGAAATGGGAAAGGAGGCTACCTGAAATCTCAAATCCTGATATTAGAACAATACATAGCACTAAGGCAACAAAATAATCCTCTCGATTCATCGTATGGTATAACTGATAAGTAACAACTTTAGTTTTGCAATACATGCTTTCCTAATGGACCAGTATATATAGGCAAGTAATATTGTACCAATAGAAAATCCGACGTCGTATTATTATTATTATTTTTTTACTATTATTCTTTTTTAGAAAACTAGGTTTAAATTTCCAAAATTTGTAAATTTCCTCGGAACTCAAAAAATTGGTAAACAAGGATGTAAATTGGAAAATCCATCCAAAGAGATAAGGCAGATCAACGCTTCCACCTTAAATGGTGGGAAGATTTTCAATGTTTCATAAACAAGTCCGCGACGACTCTCTATCTTTCCTTAGAACCTTGAGTCAGTGGGACGGACAATCCCCCGTAATGCACGTCGTGGAAGTTTTTCATTCCCTGTTATGCCCGTTTGACAATGTCCATGTCTAGGATGGACTTGTGGGTTGACTACATTAAAGTAAATTTCTTCCTTAACGAGATAATGAGATAAGTCTCAAAATTGATATCTAAATTTTGTGTAAAAATTTACTTTAATATCTAAACTTTGAAAATATCAATTTCATACGTAATCAAATTTTTTATGGTTATTTTTATTATCTATTAACACTACTTACTTCGTTTGCCGACTTGGAAGAGTTAACATATTATTGAAGTAGACTTCCTTCGATAGTGTTTGGTACTAATAGACTATTTCTTCTACATTAGGAGACAGAACAAGCGATATTAATCGGATGCTAAAAATAGTCATGCAAATGTTTGATTAAGTATTTAATTAACTAGTTTAAAGTATAGATAGCAAATTGAATTTTCTGTCCAAAGTGGAGTACTGAATTTTACATTTTCCCAGTATAATTGGATAATGTATATATTAGTAAATACACACACTTGCCATGTAGATATTATCTTAAAAGAGTAGTAGCCCGTTCACTTAACATGATTCATTCGCTAATCATTTAATATAATGTTGCAGTTACAGTGTTTTCTTGAGAGGAATGATTATTCATAATGAATTGCTATTACGTAAAATGATGAATAGCAATTAATGTCACACTCATGAATCTTAGTTTAATGTTTTATTTTGCAACTTTGTCATAAAATACCCGTGTTTTAAAAATATCATCTATACATTTATCTTCTTTCTATAATAAATAATAATTACTTGTCTTACTTTTTATATGAAGTGAACATAGTAATAGACATTACAACTCTATCATATTCTCTTTGAATTGGAATTACATTCCTCCATTATTCTATATGGCAAAGTGAACGAGGTATAAAGATATTATTCGAGAGTTTTTCTTACTTTTAAAATGCAAATTCACTAAATTAACCCCGAAGAAAGATAATATCCAATTTAGTAATTAGAATATAATTTAAGGATAATTAATAGATTTTTTTTTGTAATATTCACTGTGCAGGAATTTTGATCTAATCCATCCCATCCACTAGGATGAGTAGTGGTAACAACGCTAGACTACAATTTCATTGGCAATAAATACGAAATTGTGAAAAAAAAAGTTCATGGAGTTCAATTAAGACGAGTGTTAATTTAATATAATATAAACATTTTGATATACATAATATATATATATATATATATATAAAACCTTATATTCTAGAGATATTCACTTTAGGATCAAAATCTGCCTATTCTTAGATTCAATTCATTTAGGTCCTTTTTTCTTTCTTTGGCCGAAGATCATTTAGGTCTTTTGATTTGCATATTAAGAGCTTAAATTGTTACTGGGAGAAGCAGGTTTTATGTTTGGTTTGTAAGAAAACTTGATCGAAGTCCTATACGTATTTAGTTAAGCAAACGTTTATGGTTATCTTATGTAGGTTGTTTAAATCCAAATCGAAATTGTTGCAAATCTTTTGATATTCTTTACATTGATTATATATATAGGGTTAAAATAAACAAATATAAAGGACTTTAGTAGCTCCCTAATAATACAAAATTTTATTAAATTTTGGCACAATACAGAGAACTATCTGCATTTGTAACAAATTGTTGGCTAGAGACTAATGCATGGAATTTTTTTTTATATTTTACTTTTTAAAATTTATATTGCCAATTCTAATCATTAAGAATCGATCGGGAGTAAATTATATTCTTAGCCGCATTAGAATTCCTAGAAGTAGTTAACTTTGTGCTATATAAACGTTAGACGTGTTTTGATTTCTATTTGTTCCTAAATAAAAGTTCGAGTTTATGGTATCCTAAGTGCGTGTATTTATTTTTTAATAATTTAGTATTTTATTTCTAAATTTTAGCAAATTAGTATTTGTACTTTTAAAGTATGTGTGATTTGATATTTTTGTTAAATAATTTTTAAAGAATATATTTATTTTGATGATTGGATAATAGTAAACACTTGACCAAAAAAAAAAAAAAAAATCCCAAAATCAAAAGATGTGGCACTACCGAAAATTACAAAAAATAAAAAGTAAAAACACTTTATTTGCCATTATTCTATTATCAAGATAAACATCCATTGGATATCTTTTAAGAGAGAAACTAAATCGTATATACTTTGAAAGTATATGTACTAAATTGCTAAAATCTAAAGATGAGATACTAAATTATCAAAAATTAAACATGTAAATATTTGGCCTGCCATTATCCGAAAGTTTGGATGATTGATATTCAATAAAAAAAAAAAGATAAAAGTTTGGAAAACTTATAATAAAGCGACTAACACAATTACAATCCCATTAAGCATAAAGATAACTGGATAAATACATTAGTATTGTCTATATTTAAATTACAAATTCATCAAAATCTTTTATATTTTAAGTGAACCAATTTATATATCTGTATTGAATCAATTAAGTTATCTATAATTCAAGCAAGTGATTTTTAATATGTGTTATTTCATTTGTAGAGACTAAATTCAATCTTAGGCTTTGGCTTAGTAACCAAATAAAATGAGCAAATTATACAACAAGGTCACAACGTTTAGGGATAAGTTCATTTAAGATCATAACATTTCAAGTGGTTAAAAAGAGGTCATAACGTTTAGAGAAGTGAGTCAATTTAGGTCATAACATTTTGAGTGCTTAAAAAAAGGTCACAATGTCTACAGAAGTATGTCAATTGAGTTCACCATTGACACGTGTCATAACGTACCGGATTTTTTAAATTTTAATTTTAAATATTTTTGTGTTACATATGTCAATGGTGACCTCAATTGATCTATTTTTCTAAATATTGTAATATTTTTTTTAACCACTTGAAATTGTGACCTTAAATGTAGTGATATTCAAAAACACCTAATGTTTGGGATAACTAAACTGAAACCAGAAAACCAATTCGGAAAAAGCGGTTAATAGGTCTATTAGTTTTGGTTTAGGACTAGCATTTTTAATTTTCCACTTTTTGGTTATGGTTTCGGTTTAAGAAACTAGAAACCGAAACCAATGCCGATGGTTTCGATTAACCGATCCATATCTAAAAATATATATAATTTATAATATACTTATATAATTATTTTTTTAAAAAATATAAATACTCAATAGCCGGATGTTGAAATGTGAAACCTTATTTTTTTTTCTTTAGCCATAGCCATCATGTCACATTCATGTATGATGAAACCCTAGACCCATAAACCTTTTTTCATTTTCATTTTCATTTTCATTTTCACTCTCTTCTTCGTTGCACTCGCACCATCAGTCCATCATGTTCAAGTATTCTCAATCTCCTATCCCTCACTATAATCCGCCCTATTAAGTGACCCATATCATACATTGGTGTTATAATTTGGATGGTCACTGAGCTCTGGTTGCATATGTATGAGCTTTTGCAATTGTCTTACATTCTTGATCTACAATTTTTAATATAATTATAAAAAATGCTTTAATATTTTTATGGACATATTGAAAAATACGGTTAATTACAAATTTTGCATAACTATTATGTTAAATGGTTAAAATGAAAACAAAAAAAATTACCAAAAAAAATGAATTGGTTTAGGATCGAATATTAAAAAACTGATCATTATGGTTAAGTCCAAAAACAGGTCAATGGGTTGGTAAATTGCACTGTAAACACTGCTACTTAAATGAACTTACCCTCAAACATGGTGACCTTTTAATGTAATTTATCCTAAATAAATTTGAGTCTTTCGGGTAGGTGATCATGAAAGAATTGATAATTAGTACGATGAGTGTAAAATAAGGCCATTGGAATTAACCTTGCCAATTCCAACCCTTATTGCTCATGCACTCAAGAAAGCTCTTAATAAGCATAAACCTATAAGGAGCCCACATGTAATTTGTTTATGAAAAAGATTCACCTTCAATCATCTATTATCAATACAATCTGATTAACAATATCAACAACCAAATTCTATAATTATCCTAACCCCTCTTCATTTGAAATCATTTAAATTTAGTAAAAAGATGCATCATGTGCAATTAAAGAATTACAAAAAAAAAAAAAAAAAATGCAAAAGAATTGAAAACTCAAAATATTTTGTTATTATTGATAGAAAGTCTTGAATCTTGAAAAGAAATTAAAAAAAAAAAAAAATATATATATATATATATCTAAACCTTAAACAAATCCTAAAGAAAATCCTATAAGATATTAAATATTATTTAAAAGGATATGTTTCCTAAAAAAAATCCTACAAGATATCAAATCTTGTTTTAAAAGATATATTTCCTGAAAAAAAATCCTAAGATATTAAATGTTTTTGTTTTAAAATCAAATCTACATCATTCTCTTCCACTAGAGAAAAACTTGACCCGATTTTTTTGGATACAATGACTCATCATCAAGATAAAATGGATAGATATCCACTAAATTAAATGTTTGGATTTACCCATATCATTAAGTAACCTCACAACATAAGCTTTGTCATTGATTTTCTTCTTAATCGATATAACCCATATATCTTTAGGTTGTAGCTTGTTGTACTTGCTAATTGGAAATCGTTCTCCCTCATAAACACTATCTTTTGATCGCACACTTAAATGAGTTCTCCTTATGATGTCAATCCAGTTACTGCCTTATATTTTGCATTTGATTCCTCAATCTTATGTTTCACTTTTGTTGTAATCGTTTGCCATTGTCCATATTCTTTCCTACAACATTGACATTTGGAACTCTTGGTAGTTTCATAAAGTCCACAATATGCTTAGGCATTTTGGTATACACAACAGAAATGGTGATCTTCTTGTTGATATGTGGACAAGATTGTTGTATGCAAATTTTGTCTACACTAGAGCAACATTTCATAGTCTCAATTTATCATCACAATTGCTGCGGATCAAGTTATCTAAAGTTCTATTTGTAGCCTCTGTCTACTCATTAGTTTGTGGATGGATAGTGCCGCTATAGTTGAGGAAGGAATCAAACATTTGCCACAAGTCCTCTAAAAATGACTTGGGAAGTTGCCATCTTTATCTAATGTAATTGATTTGCGTACTCCAATACACCATGCAATTGCACCACCTTTTTAAAAAGCAATTTAGCTATACCTTGAGCATCATCTACTTTTCTATAGGGAATGAAATGGGCCATCTTTGAGAACCCATCAACAACAATAAAAACAAATCCATGTTTTGTTGTGTTCGAGGCAAGCCAAGCATAAAATCTATAGATAGCTCCTCCCAAATATTTTCAGGAGCATGTAATGGCTTATACAAACTAAATTCTACAACTGACCCTCAGTTGTTTAGTAATATGGCAATGCTGCACTGGCATACTCATGTCCTTCTTAAGTGAGGCTAATAAAATCTCTCTTAAACAATAGCATTGGTCTTATCACTACCTAGGTGACCCATTAAATTGCCATCATGCAAATAATGAATCAACTTCTCCCTTAAATAAGAACAAGGAATACAAATTTGGTTCCCTTTCATCAAGTAACCATCATGAATGTGTAAATCTACACAGGGGTGGTTAGTCATGCATTTATCCAAAACTTCTTTAAAATCTTCATTAGACTCATACAACTCTTTCAATTGCTTAAATCCTACAATCACACCACTCAAAGTGATAAACAAATTAGCTCTCCTGCTGAAAGCATTTCCTAACTTATTTCCCATCCCTGCTTTATGCTTTAATCAAAATGGGAATTTCTAGAGAAACTACACCCATCTAGCTTGCATATCCTTGTTAATCCGAGTTTAATTAGTTAGATTTTTTGAGAGCATTACAATCTATATATGAAATGAAATCATGCCCAAACAAGAAATGCTCCCACATTTTCAAATCTCACCAATAGAATGAAATTCTTTATCATGGGTAAGCTAGTTTCATCTAGGACCATATAACTCCTCACTAAAAAGGGCCACTAGCCCCTTGTCTTGGGACAAAATTGCTCCTATACATGCTTCACTTGTATCGTAGTCCACTTCAAACAACTTATCAAAATTTGACAAAGCTAAGACTAGAACAACATACTACTTCTCCGTCAAAACTGCAAAGCTAGTTTTAGGTTCATCGCTCCACTAAAATTTGCCGTTGTTTAGACTTGTTATAATTCGATATAAAGAACAATGAAAAAAATTAGAATAGAAAAGTAAATAACACACAAGATTTTATGTGGAAACTCTTGCAGGAAAAACCACGGGCAGAGGAGAGAGAAATCGATTAGTGTTGAAGAAACGAAGTATAGGGGATATGTGTACAAAAGAGAGCCAAATCTCACCAAACTCATAAACCTTAAAATAACACCCAAATATATATGCATGTTGTAAGCTAGTGGAGAAGGCTAGTGGCTTGAATCCACCAGCCATAATTTTAAGCCAATGCTGGCCAAAAGTGACGGCGTTGACCTGTAGGCCAACGACTTTGAGTGGTCCACAACAAATCATCCTCTCGGAAATTAATTACAATTCAAGATAAATTAAGGCCAGCCCTAAGGCTAGTGGTATAGATTCTACAGTTAGCAGTGTAAGGTCCTAGGTTGGCACTTCTGCACAAATTTGGATCACACATCTAAAATCTCCACCTTGACACGAATTTAGGAGCAAAATCAACACAAACTCTAATCTTCAACAAATAACAAACATTCGCCTCCTCTTCTAGAAAACCTTAAAGGGGATCAATCAACAATCAACACCAACTAAGTCCAGATAATGCTCAAACTTGGCTATATGAAGTATCTTAGTCATCATATTAGCAGGGTTATCCTAAATACTGACTTTGCTCACATCAATATCACCATCAACAATAACATCACGAACAAAATGATACCTGACATCAATGCGCTTTATCCTCTCATGATACATCTGATCTTTGGTGAGGCAAAATTACACTCTGACTGTCACAAAAGACTGTTACAGTCTTCAAGTCATCATTGATTTCACCAAATAACCTTTTTAACCAAATAGCTTCCTTAAAAGCTTCTATAATGGCCATGTATTCAGCTTCAGTTGCGGATAAAGCAACTATCATGCCCCAAAGCTTACCCTAAAAGTGGTAGTCTACCACATACGATATTGAGATTTAAGAATGACTACCTTAATGATGCGAAAGTGTTGATATCATATATAAGGCGTATAACATGACAATAGGAGAAACCGGTGGGAAGTATAGTTCGAGAAAGTAATATAAAGCAAGCAAAAATCTAGATAAACATTTACCCACAAAATATGAGGAAATAGTTCTTTTACATCATCTTGGGGGCATTCCCCTGCTAAAAGTCTCCAAAGATTGAAATAAAACTAAGTCTTACATAAAATTAAATACTATCACCAAAAGATTTCAAAGGAAGTTCGATTTAGTGTCATGATTGAATTCCCCCAAAGCTTAAAAAGAAATCTTACGGATATATGGTGATCTCTAGTATAGAAGCAAGTGGTCCTGCGACAACAAAAATCTATAGAGGTGTAAGCTTTACTACCTAGTGAGAATATTCCGGGTTATCATACTCGGATCAAAATATAAAATAAGTTATAATTAAATAATCATATGGTATGCATCAAACACATGAGCAAACATGACATACAGTTTTCTGAAAATCATATATTGAATGAATTTACGCCCTTTATTCAAGGTTATGTATACTGACCAATTATGGCAAAAAATTTTGCAAATAAATTTTATAGTTTTTACCGACTACTACTCGCCACAAAAAAACATGTAGATTATACTGGCTACTACTCGCCACTTTGTAGGTCATTGTGGCTACTACTCGCCACATGCAGATACCATTAGTTATGCCAACCACCACTATTATATAATTGTCCCACCAAATGTATAATAGTGAATGCAATGAGACTCATTACGTGAAATGCATGAATCAATTTAATTAAGCTTTTGACATATAATTAAAATATCTTAAGGTGATCATATAATCACAGACACTTCAACATGATAATAAAGCATCCATTTCAATATAGGCAATTCAAGACTCGATATGCTTTGTATAATTTCCCAAAAATTTAAATCACATGCACTTCCCATTTTTATCTTTTCTTATTTCTAGTGCCACTAAAATACAGCACAATCATGAGTATGAAAAATAGAGGAAATAAACTCACTCAGCCATGTCTCGGTAAAGTACTCCTAATCAAAGAAGTCTTTCAGATAGCAATGATCATCTCCCGAGTCACCTAAACAAGATATATACCTAAAATGAGTATTCCATAGAATTTCACTTGAATTTTCTAACTCTATCTTCTAATTCGCGGTAAAATTCGGATTCGTGAAAATTCCAACTTAAAACGATCATAACTTACTCATTTTAATTCGGAATTTTGTCAAATAGTCATTTTCTATCTTCTCGAAAAGATCTATCTATTTCTAAGGTTATTTTTGAATTTTAAAGTCATTTGGATTCGAAAATAGGTCGGTATAGTTTTAACACAAAAATTCCAACCTTCAAATTATAATTTTCTAAATTCTATTTCATCCAAAAATTTCATAGCAAACAAATTGATATTTATATAGTTGAAAAATCATTTATATATATGTATGTATATATATAGAGAGACTCATATTATATGCATGATTCTAGTAGTGTTATCAACAATGATTTTTCACAAAGCAATTTTTTCTTGAAGTTGGAAAAATGAGTTTACAAAATTTTTTTCAAGTTGTTAGAAGAAAACTATTATTGAGTTGTTGCCATTGAGTGTTTTCTTATTAAACTACATTTTCCTAACTTCATAAGTAAGTTTACAATTTAAAAACTACTCCTTGATAGGCAAATTTTTATTTTCTAAATGGGTTTTTAAACTAGTGAGTTGATTTTAACTTGACTTGAAAAATTTGTTTTATCTTAGTATCCATCAAGTGTTAGGACAACCATCTAAATATGTTTTTAAGAAAAATTTGCAAGCAAAGAAATATCAACAGTAAACTTAACAAAATTTATTTAGTATTTTGAAAAGAGTGTAATTGAAATCATTATCATAAGTTTCAGAAAAATTTTCATAATAACAATTTCTCAAAATTATAATGAACCTATTTAATTTTTAAAAAGGATGTTGAATCATGATCCTAAGCTTTAATGGAAATTTTATCCTAAGTGTTAAGAATTATTTTTATATGGAGTTTAGTCTCATTTTATAAAAGAAAAGGATTTCTTTTTATTTTCTTGAAAACTTTTATTAAGACAACATCATTGAGATCATGCATAAATATAGTTTTGTGACTATGTTAAGAGACAAGAATAACTCAGAGAAAATAAAATATAAAGGATCAAATAAGCATATATATTTAAGAGCAAAAATATGGAAGTCTTAGCTTGTATCAAAGGCTCTTCGAAACTTAGAATGGACAAGTTCCATAAAGAGAAAAGAAAAGCATAAGAGAGATTAAAGAAAAGGGGAAAAAAAAAAAAATTGTGGAAGTCTTAATCTTGTTTCAAGTCTTCCCGGAACTTATACATGGGCAATCCAAAAAAAAAAAAAAATCATAAGAGTCTTAGATTTGTGTTAAGACTCCCCAGACTTAGATTATGGACAAGTTCTTAAAGAAAAGAGAAGAAAGAAAAATTTTGACATGATGATGATCATCTAAGTAGAATGACTAGTCTTAGTTATTATAAGCAATAAAAAAAAGAGCATAATAACAATAGTATAATAAGATTTAGGTTAGTGAGCTTTAGGCTCTAAAAATAGATATACTTTACATAATACATATAGAATGTTAGATTAGTAGCATGAACATAATAAGACGTAACAAGAATTATAGATGAATATGGTTTGAATGAGACATACAAATTGTAGTTTCTATGATTCCTTCCCTAAGGAATCATAACATATAATGGGTTCATGATTGTTAACATGAAGATAAGGGAAGGTTTAGTGGTCTGCCTAACTTAGAGATAGGTTTGTGGAAGATGAATGAAAGAAAAAAAAGTGAAAACACAAAGAGATGGGGGAAGGGATGTCTAGACAATGGTAGAGAAGAGAGAGGGTTTGTGGAGACAATTTTATAGAGTTTTGTTATGTGTAGGAGAAGTGTGTAAAGAATGAAAGAATAAGAGGATATTTTATAAGTTTTGGAGATGAAATTAGTGTGAATTAAATTAAATGAAAATAAAATAAAAAATAATGTAGGAGGAGAGTGAGGCGCGCGACCATGGGGAGAAAAGAGAGAGAGAATTGATTAAATTTGTATTTTTTGTTATGAAAAGTAAGTAATGTATAAGATATGATATGTATAAAGTTTTATAGAGAAAGAAAATGTAAGAGATAGGTGTATAAGTTAAGAAAAATAAGAGAAAAAATAATAGTAGTGAATAGCAATATAGTAAATAATAGTAGACTAACAATTAAAATAACGATAATAAGGAAAGTATATGTAAAAGTGCTTATATATGATTTTTAGAAGCTAAAAAATTATAAAACTGATATTTTACTATTCCTCATCTAATTAATATCCTACATATGCAGTAGGAATATTTTACTGTTTCGCATGCTGAAACCCCGTTTTCGAAAACTGATCCTATTTAGGTCTTGAAACAAATGATTTTTTGACGTATTGATCTTTTCATGTTATAAGACATTGTTTTGGACTATAATCTACTGCAACTCATTTTTATGTTTTAGGTTTTGCGTACGGGAATTTTCGGATCTAATACTCTAGTTTTTAGGGCAGCTCTAAGTTGATTTTAAGGTTTCTGGTTTGACTTCTGGTTCTTGTTTACTATATAACCTTACCGTAAAATCTAGGGGTTTACAGCAACTGTAGCTTGCAATGTGGCTTTTCAACTGATAACACACAGCCACCAGAATAAAAATATTCCCTGTAGAGATCTTCTCTATCCAAATCTCCAGCAAAATCAAAGTCAACAAAACCAACAATTCTATCCCTAGTTTTTACCAAATTGTAAACAGACATTAGTAGTATCTCTTAAGTATCTGAAAATCCATTGGACAACTCCAGTGTTCTTTATCGGATTTCCATATACCTACTAACGACACTCACGGCATATGATAAATCAGTCGTGTATAGACTATAGCATACATAAGAGATCCTACAATAATAGATATAAAACCCTTGACATATGGTCAATCTTATCATCTGACTATGGAGATAAAGCAGATAAAAGTTTGAATATACTGGTAAAGGTGTATTGATAGGCTTAGCATTCATCATATAAACCTGTAAAGTATCTTTTCAAAGTATGCCTTTCGATTGAGGTGCAACGTATCTACTTTTCTATCCCTCAAAATTTCCATCCCAAATATCTTTTTTGCTGCTCCGAAGTCTTTCATATCAAACTCTCTGCTCAACTGAATTTTAACTTTTACAATCCCCTCCTCTATCCTTGGCTACAGTCAACATGTCATCAACATACAAGAGTAGATATACAAAAGATACATCATCACATTTCTTAAAATACATACATCTAAAAATTACTTCTCCTAAATCATGAAAAGTTATAAATGAATCAAACCTCTTGTATCATTGCTTAGGTGACTGCTTCAAGCCATAGAGTGACTTCTTTAACATGCAAACATGATCCTCCTTTTTTGAGACCACAAAACCACTAGCTATTGCATGTAGAATCTTCCAGCGAGTTCTCCATGCAAGAAAGCTGCCTTCACATTTAATTGTTCAAGCTTAAGATCTTGTAAAGCTACAATACCAAGTAATGCTCTAATCAAGCTGTGTTTTGCAATAGTAGAAAACATAAGTGAAATCAGTACCCGGTATCTACCTGTAGCCCTTTACAACAAGTTTTGCCTTATATCTGGGTTCATCAACACTTGGTGTTCCATCTTTCTTCTTGGAAATCCATTTACACCAAACAATCTTCTTCCCTTTAGAAAGTTTCACTAAATCCCAAGTGCCATTCTTACAAAGGGATTCTATCTCTTCCTGCATTGCAATCATTCGCTTCCCAGAATCATCATAATAAACAGCTTCTGAGTAAGTTGATGGCTCCATATTATAATCAATGTCCTTTGCTACATTCAGTGCATAAGTTACAAGATCTACCTCTGCATATCTTTGAAGAGCCTAACTTCTCTCCTAGGTCTGTCTCTAGCAATAGAATATTACTGCTGCTGTTTGATTGTAGAGACAAAATTACCCTGTGTCTGTGATCTAGGCTGAGAAGTAGTCTCTGATGTAAAACCTGAATCAATTTTAAACTCTACCTGCATGCTTGATTTATATTGTGCTTTATTTGAAGTGTTAGAAGACAAGTCATGTAACATAGCTACATAAAAATACATCCCTATTGATAATGACTTTCTTCAATTCAGGATACCACAACTTATATCCTTGACACCATGTTTAAAACCAAGGATATGCATTTTAGAGATTTAGGCTCAAGCTTCTCATATCTATATGAGCATATGCAAACAACTAAATATCTTCAACTCTGAATAATTGTAGGGCTTCCAGGCCATACCTCTAGTGGAGTCTTCTTCTCAATTGCTGTTGGAGACTTGTTAATCAAACAACATGTAGTAGAAGTTGCTTCATCCCAGAATGAGTTTGGTAACTGAGCATTAGAAGCATACATCTGACTTTCTCTATAATGGTTCTATTCATCGTTTTGCTACCTCGTTTTTTTTAGGTGTACTAGGAATTGTTAAATGCCTCACAATTCCCTTTGATTTGTATAGAACATTAAACTTCTTAGAACAAATTCCAAGCTGTTATCAGTGCGAGATGCTTTATCTGCTTCCCAGTTTGTTTCTTAATCATCGTCTTCCACTCTTTAAATGTGGCTAAAATATCACTTTTTTGCTTTAAGAAAATACCCAAACTCTTTGGAGAAGTCATCAATGATGGTCAACATGTAGATAGCACCTTCACTTGAAGGCACTCTAGATGGCCCCTAAAAATAAGAATGGATGTAATCCAGATTACCCTTTGTATTATAAGTACTTATGGTGAATTGACTCTTTTCTGCTTCCTAAAAATACAGCGTTCACAAAATTTTAACTTATTGATGCTTTGCCATCAAGAAGTCATCTTCTGCCTAATTTAACCATACCTGCTTCACTCATATGCCCTAGATGCATATGCCAAAGTATAGTAGCTTCCTCATCTGACAGAGAAGAAGAAGTGACGGCTGCATCACTTGCAACAACTGAACCCTGCAAAACATATAGGTTAGCATTCTTTTTTTACCTCTTCATCACCATAAGAGATCCGTTACTGATCTTCAAAACTCTACCTTCATCAGTTTATTTATACCCTTTTGTATCAAGAGTACTAAGAGAAATTGAATTTCTTCAAGTCAGGCACGTCTCACATCACAAGAGTCTCGATAACACCATCAAACATTTTATTCTTTACAGTGCCAATACCTACAGCCCTGCAAGAAACATTATTACCTAATAGGACAATACCCTTGAATACCTTTTCATATGTTGAAAACCAGTCTCGATTGGGACACATATGAAAAGTACAACAAGAATCCAAAATCCACTCTTCACAGGTTTGAGGATCATCATTAGAACAACAAGAAGATCTCCACCACTGTGGTTTTTAACTACATAAGCTTCAGCAGATTTTTCTGCTTGTTTCCCTTTTTGATTTTCAGCAGCTCTCTTATTTTTGTTCTATAACTTTTAACATTTAGATTTAATTTGTCCTTTCTTCTTGACCTTATCTCTATTAAAAGACTTCAATCTTCCCCTTAAATTACCATTAGAATTGCGATCCTGACTCCTATCATAAGAAACAAGCCCCTCTAATTGAGGCTCAAATCCAATCACCAAATGTTTCATCTTCTCAAAAAAAGCCAAAGCTTCATAAACTTTCTTCATGGTAAGAGAATCATGATTATAGAGAATTGTGACTAAAATTCGAATAAGGAGGTAGCGAACATAATAAAATTAATCCTAAAGTTTCTAAATCAGAAACAATTTCCTTAAAAATGGTTAAGTGATCTTCTAGAGACCCATCTTCCATCAACTGATGTAAATATAGTAGCTGCTTCAAATGCAATTTGCTGGTTAAAATTTGTGTCATACATAATTGCTTCAATTTGAGCCATAACGCAACAGCTGTCTTCTTCTTCAACACATCTTGCGAAATCTGATTCGATAGATGAAGATGAATTTGAGAAAGGGCATTTTGATCCTTACATTGCTTTTTTTTTTTTTTTCGGTGACCACAATGAAGGCATTTTATCAAACCCTAGCAATGCATCACCCAAATCCATCTATGCTAACACCGCTTGCATTTGAATTGTCATAGAGAAAATCTTGTGTTGTGATCCAACAAAGGAATGTCATATTTCACTGTTGCCATTTTAGAAGAAAACATAAAACAAACCTTTGGCTCTGATACCACTTATTATAATCCGATATAACAAACAATGGCAAAAAAAAAAAAAAAAAAAAAAAGAATAGAAAAGTAAATAATACATAAGATTTTACTTGGAAACCTTGCAGGAAAAACCGCAAGCAGAGAAGAGAAGAATCTGCTAGTGTTAAAGGAATGGAGTATAGAGGATATGTTTACAAAAGAGATCCAAAATCTCACCAAACTCATAAACCCTAAAAAAACACACAAAATATATATACATGTCATAAGTTGGTGGAGAAGGTTGGTGGCTTGAATCCGCCGGCTATAATTTAGGCCAACATCGGCCAAAGGCCGATGGCCCTCCCATATATGTTGGCAGAGATGACCTGCCATCGGCCTACAACAAACTATCCTCTTGGAAATTAATTCCAATTCAAGATAAATTCAAGGCTAGTCCCAAGGCCAGTAGTGTAGATTTTGGAGTTGGCAGTGAGGGACCTAAGCTGATAGTTTTGCACAATTTCGGGTCACACATCTAACAAAACTCTCTGTCATAAGGTTGCTATGATGCTGAAGTGCTTGATAAAATGCCTACAAGAACTGGCTAATCCAAGAAAACTCCTTAATTCAGTTATTGTTTCTAGTATTGGTTATTCTTTGATTGATCTCACTTTCTTCTCATCAACACTAATCCTTTCTACATTAACAACAAAGCCAAGAAACAATAACATTTTGGCCATAAATCTACACTTCTTTAAATTCACATAAAGTTTATTCCCTAAGACTTCTCTTATTATCCTTCTTATGAGCTCTTACATCCAAATTTAGCTATAACTCGAGGACGAGTTTCTCTCTGGTGGGGTAGAATGATGTAGACATGATCGGCATGGATTATATGGATAATAGGAGAGAGAGAATTCAAAATAAAATCTAGATATTTCTTGAACATAATATATAGATTTTTCTTTAAATATTTATATAGATTTTCATTAGATATTTCTTAAGATAATTTTAGATTTCCTTAGAATTTCTTTAAATTCTCTTTAAGGTGATATTATTAGGATTCACACATTTTATAAATAGTTTTTGAATCATAAATAAAGTTTTTTTTTGAGTTTTTCTATGATCTTCCATTTTTTACGTTGCATAAGAAACACCAATATATTGTTGAATTTCTATGTGAAAAGATCAAATACTTGTTTGTAGTTAGGAGCACACTTTGCTAATCTTTTCTAGTGGAGTTTGATGCTTGATAACTTTTTCAACGATTACAATTGCATTCAAACTTGTTGAGATTGCCTACTTTTCATCCCTACTTCATTTTCATTCAATCATTCCTTATGTGTCAATCCTCTAGAGTCACATGTGACATGATATTCATGCAACACTCATGCGATCACTTCATCCAAATCCATACAACTACAATACTTAATAACTCCATTTGTGATTATAGCTTTAATCAAGGGAAATATTGAAACATATATGATTTAATTATATTCTCATATAAACATAACTTTATTTAATTAAATTCTAAACGTAAATAGATAATTTTTAGAGTAGTTTGCTCTTATCTATGTTTTCATTTGCACATGGTGCCAAAGTATATGTTCCTATGGTAGTTATAATGGGACCAGTATCGTTATATCATTGAATGGCTCATATTTATTTCAACCGTGACAAAAATTCTTAGTTTTTTTTACATTAATTTTTTTTTGTAATAAATTTAATTATAATATTAGTAGTGGTAGAGTTCGGTGATGGAATCATAAAAATTTCCATCTTCCAATGGAAAATGCTACAAGAAACTGTCCATAACGTCAGTCATTAAGACAGTGTTTGGCAAGGATAGTCTTGGCTTTTATTCCACAGAATCAAAGTTAAAAAAGAAAAAATAGACTCCATGATAATATCAAGCGATGACCAGCCAGTCAACAAGACAATTAAACTTGGCACATGCAATGTGTGTTTTTGTTGAAATGGTGAATCAATAAATTTGCGGATCCTTGGAACTAATACGTTGGGGTGGGCAAAAAAACCAACCGAACCAAACCAATCCGTAACCGAACCAATCCAAACCGAAAATATGGTTTTTTTCATGGTTTGGTTTGTAATTTTTCAAATCCGAACCAATCCGTAAATTTATGGTTTGGTTTGGAAGGTAAACCAAACCAATCCGTAAAACCGAATCAAACCGTTTTAGAAAAATATAATAATGTTTTACTATATATTTATATGATTTCATTTGATATTTATTATTTGGTGAATATTAATTAAAATCAACTTGTCCTTTTTAAAATTTTTTTAAGCTCATGATATGTAATTTTTTGTTGATGATGAACTATTGTTTTTTTTTAATAGTTTTTAACTTTGTAAAGTATGAAATTTATTTATTCATTTATAAACTTTTATTATGAATTAATTGTTTAATATATTTTGTCAGTTGATCATTTTATTCATTGATGAATTTTGTTGATAGATGATTTTTTATTTTAGCTAAATTATTGGTAGATAATTGACATGATGGTTATATTAAAAATCATAAATCATGACTTACTATGTATTGGTTGGTGAATGTATTTTATTGGTGGATAATTGATTTTATATAGAACTATAGATTAAAAGTATGATGAATTTATAAAGTATTTTATTATGGTTTATAATATCAACTTTGTAAAATGATATAAATATTTAAAAATCTACACAAATGTAAAAAAACTAGAATAAGAAAAATTTTAGTTAGAATTTCGATTTAAACCATAATCCAAACCAAACCAAACCGTTATTTAATGGTTTAAAAATTTATAATCCGAACCAAACCTTTACTTAACAGTTTGGTTCGGGATGAAAAAAAACCAACCGTAAATTATGGTTTGGTTTGGTTTGGTTTTAGGAAAAACCGAACCAAACTGGTCCGCGCCCACCCCTTATTACGGCTTCAAAAGGATCACGCGTCTTCAAATAACGCGTTTGACGAATACTGATAGGCAGTGACAATTCTATCAGTACAGTATCGGCTTCCTATGTCTAAACCGGTGGCTTTCTTGACAACTCTGGTGTTATTAGTACCCTCCAAGATTGTTAGGAATTAGACTGATTAGTAATACAAACTACAAAGCGAAGATCATAAAATGATTTAGAGACACGATGGGATTGGAGGGCATATTATGCTTTCTTCGCTCGTATTGTTAACGGATTTTGGTTTGCCAATCTCTTTTAGGATACAATTAAATCTAGAAATATAAATAGTGAATTTTCAAGTTTCCAAGTCACATTAAGGATTTATAATGGGGTGAAAATTTGTGTACTGATTTTGGTGACTTTGAGGGACAGAAATTTGTTTAAAAAAAAAAAAAAAATCCTCTCAAAACAAGTTATGTGTACAACTCTATTTTCAAGTAGGATTGCAACCCTTCAAACTTATTTCCTATCATTAATTTACGTTTAGGATGGTTATCAAATGCTCTAGACCATAAATCACAAAAAATAACTTTATCATATTGGATTGACTTTATCAAAAGTTGCAAGTATTCAGCAAATATAAAGCTCTTCGAATTAGCTCTTCATTGGTATGAAGTCAATTTAGTTACAAAAACTTCATGGCTTTCGCATGTAACTTTGTTCAAGTTCCATTCATATCAGATTTAAAACGTGGTTTTAGTTCATAAGACATAAGAAACAAGAAATTCACACTCCATTTGAAATTCACATATAAGATTTGGATAAAGTGTTTAGCTGAACTTTTAGATTCCTAGTATATTTGACTCTCAAACAAGAGGGTCAAACATCTTTACGTGTAATTAAGTTTTATTTTAATACTCACTCGTCATATATTCTAGAACTAAATATTAAACTCACAGTAGTTCCAAAATTTTCTCAAACTAGTAGTTTAATATCCAAAATAAATGGCAATCTATTCAACATTGTATAAAACAAGAATCTATATTTATTATATAATAACATATAGAAGTCTTACATGACTTAATATGAAATGACACAACTCCAAATACTTCTAAAGAGTCATTGCTCTACTAAATGCAAGCTTATGATAACAACATAGTTGGAAATATGCTAAGTCTATGAATAAAATGAATAAATAAAATCACTCTATAAAAACAAATTTAATCAAATATTAATACATAAATGGTCTTCCTTTCCTAATGCAAAGTTGTTGCTTTTTTAAGTTGATATACCTTATTAATTATCAAATTCTTTGGCATACCTGGATATGGACATGAGAAATTCATGGTCAAATATGTTTTTTCTTTTTCTTTTTAAAATATTTTTCATTTGCAAGACTTTCGTTTCAGGTGGTAAAATTATATAAGGAACAAAAGAGACATGGTTAGCGCAATGCTTGTATAAATTTAAAAATTTTACAATATAACCCAGCAAATTAACTTGACCTTACATGAAATGCCATTAACATAAAATCAAGTAAGATGGGAAAAAAACACTAAAAAAATGGAGTGCACCATTACCAAAATTAAACACAGCAAGTGTCATTGTATTTATCAAAATTGACAGCCTCTACAATCAAAACATCAGTTACCGTTGTAAGGGGAAAATTTTTATTCTTTGGCAGAAGAAGAAAACGTGCAAAATTTGTCTATAAATAAATCCAAGTAACATTTAAGCTCATCCTAAACATAAACTTTGGCATCTTCTTTGATTTTTGAATTAAAAATTTGAACCTTTAGATTAATCCTAAGACTTTTTTTTTGCTATTACAACAAGAAGGGAGAGTTGAACCTGGTACCTCTCACTTGAGAAATTAGGAGAGATGCAACTAGGTTGCAACGTCATTGGCATTCTTGTATTAAATTCATAAACACCAAAACTCAAAAAACAAAAAGGAGAAAAAAATATCCCCAAACCATCAATCTTAATGAAACCATAAATTCAAGATAGAGGAATTTAAAGATCTTGATTTATTGCTTCTTATTGCAAATAATAATTTGTCACCCATAACACTTTGATAACTACTAAAAGAGAAAAAAAACATTATATATAACAACCATGCAAGAGATGATATTATGGATGAGGGGTAATTAGGGTTTACTTAGGTTGTTTACGAAAAGGGATGGAAATTTTTTTTTTTTAATATGTTTGGATGCTAGATGCTGTCTCCGTTTCGATACACTAGGATTGAATCCCAACTTTCGGAAAAATTGCATTGAGTTTCAGAATGAAGGTTTCTATCTATGTATGGATGTTATAAGGACTGGAATTACTATACCATGATATTAAGCTTCTAAAAAAGTTTCTTGAAATAGACTAATCCTTAGAACTGTCAAAGGAATGTGGATATGTTTTGTGTAATGTTATGTGTTCGTTTTGTTAAAAGAAGCAAAGACTTGTTATCTTTTCGTAAATTGATCTTTGGTAGGTGCTCCAATATTATTAGGTGAACCTCTTGCCCTTTTTTTTTTTGGTGGTGGAGTGCAACTGAAGGTTAAAAAATGGTGTGACAATATATTTGCTCCAACACCATCTGTTAGTCAGTATTGAGCAAGTGTAACGTGGAACGAGAATCTTAGGTATGAAAAACCTAAGACCCAAACGATTCGCTGATGGATTTGAACCTTAGGATTGTCTTAAAACAAGCTAATAAGCAACTTGACCCCAATTTAACTCGCCAATTGAATCTGTAGTTATCAATATCGCAGCAATGTAACTTGACCCCAAACAAACCTATCACTTGCAACCATAATTATCACAAGAACGGAGTTTGACCCTAATCATACCTATTGATTAGAACCAAAACTATCAAATTATTTGTTCTTATCACAAGAACAAATAAACTCTCACTAATAGAGAAATCTCTCAAAGAGAAATATTCATTCAACTTATCTATCTTAGATAATACATTCTAATGTTCATATAACCTTCAAAATAGTCTTGAAAAACAATAAAACAAAGAAAATAAAAAGAAAAAGAAATATGAAAAGTCACTTTGGATATCTATACATGGGCCAAAGGCTGGTAGCTTATGTATTCAAGGCTTATGGCCTAGATAGAGTAACCTAGCAGCATTGGCATTAACCTTTAAAATTTGCATTTTGATCACTTGCAAAGCTTGTGGAAAGCTGGCAGCTTATCCCAGTACACCTATGGCGTAGCCTTAAAGGCTAGCGGCCTTAGTTCCAACGTATGTGCAATGTTATAGGTCTGATTGAATTTTGATTGAAGGTCGGCTATTCTCCAAATATAGGTTGGCGGAGTACAGGTCCATCTGCTCCAATACTTGAAATTTTCAATCTTTTGAGTCATAAACTACTTTATAAGGTCCTTTAGTCCATTTCGCTCGTGTTTTAACCAGTGGAACTCCAATCTTTAAACCTCCAATTGCTTCAAATGGCTTATGGATCTTGAGCTTGTTTGGTTTTAAGTTTAACGCTTCCAAGATCGCATCAAAGTGTTTATGTTGTAAATTCGATACCATTTTTTCATTATTCACTTCTTTCCTTTGATATTTTCGCATTCCTTGCTATTGAGCCTGTTATTGGTTCAGATTTATATGAATATCATAAGCAATAATTTGGGCTGTTAACAATCCAAGGTTGATTAAAACATACCTTTTGCTGTAGGTTTTGAGGTACATGGGGAGCAATAGGAATTCAACCCAATTGAGATACTCTTGACACAAATTTTTTTTTTATCCATTTTGTTTTTCTTTTTTGGTGAAATAATTTTTTACAACAATGTCAAATGTATGACTTGATGTGCTCTTCTTTAGTTTATTCAATAGAGTAGTAAATGCGAACTTATGTTCAATAAATGTGGGACACTATGAAGGTTCATTCCAAAGCTTATCTTTTTTCAAATTTTAACTTTGGTTTATTGATTGGAAGTTAAGTTTCACATTGGATAGATTTTGCATTTCTATGACAACTCTAAAGAAAAAAGCAAGGCTTCATTGGCTTTTGTGGATGGAGTTCTTGTATACATTAGGAAAATAAATCTTGTTGTTATTAGGTGAACCTCTGTATGTAATGGTGACTGAAGGTTCAGTAAATGATGAGACATCCAAATTTGTGAGTTGCTTCTATAACATCTGGCAAAATGGTGGTGTATTTGCATGTATTGAGTTTTTTTTTTTTTTTTTTTTTTTTTTTTTTTTTTTTTTTTTTTTTGTATCATTTCTAACTAGAGGTTGTAGATGTTTGACTGTTTAAATTATCTTGTTTTGGTGACAAAATTTGCTTTACTTGTTTGGAAGTGCTAATGTTTATGCTTCTACCTATTTTCTTCGGGTATGTATTAAATTTTAAGTAATTCGTATATTTGCAGAACACCATGGAAACTGCTTTTGTTGTAAGGAAGTTGCCTCCGAGGAAGGCTAAGAGGTACTTAGAGGATGTTCTAACCCACAAGCTCTTTTTTTTTTTCTTTTATTAATGTGAGATTTGTTTTTATATTTGTTGGAATTTCTTATATTTTAATATTATGTTAGTTTATATATATATATATATATATAATGCACTATAAAATTTCTTTAACCTAATAAGTTAAAAACACTTATTATTAGGAAAATATTTATTTCAAGTTAAAGGTTTGTTTTGATATTATTTTTGTTTAAATTTAGTAAATTATTTTTTTTTTAAATATCATGTTTCCCTATTTTTAAAGCACTAGAATTGAATTATGGAACCGATGGTTTTCAAGAATTGAGAACTAGATCAATTCTCATGGTTTAAATTCTGGTTTTTCCATTTTGGAGTTGAGAATCGACAGATTCAATTTGGTTCCAAAATGGAATCGAATCGTAACTAGATCTATACTATAAATGACAACTTGTTAAGAGGAAAAGGCTAAAAGAATTGGGTGTACTCTTAGGCATTAGAATAAAAGAATTCTAAATATGGTTCCTAGCATTTAATCATAGGATAATTTTATTTAATATCATTTATAGAGCATCTTTGCAAGATATAAAGATCAAATAGTAGAAAATCATGTAGTAATATTATTTCTACCATCTTGAGCTAGAGAACCCAAGCAAAGGTTAAGGGTCTATTTAGATTGATGGATATTTATCTGTATTATATCTACATCTAATATGTGTCTATAACTTATTTGTATCATATCTATTTGGTCTATTTATGAGCAAAACTGTTAATTTTTCATCGTTATTTTGTTTTGAAAAACATCTGTTTGAAAATGATAAAATATGATGCTAAAACGATCAGAATATGATGAAACAAATAAACCCTAATAACTGACATGACCAACAATTTTGTTGACTGAAGTTTATCCCATAGGGTATCCTTATTGGGTGGTCTTTAGAACATTTCCTTTTTCTTTGAGGCAAAAATGAATAAAGAACTGTAAGAAAGAGAAAAGGGAGAGAGATGAGTGGTGGAGGAAAAAAGATTCATGAATAACAATTTACACGCATAATAAATTAAAGGATGATTATTAAAACAATTGCCGTGAATGATTTTGCATATATGGTGTATACTAAAATTATTGCTATATACATACCATGCAGTATGTACACATAATGTGTGACATCTATGAAATCATTTCTAGTATTGGGGATGAGTGAAATAAAAGATGAATGAAGATGCTGATCAATCCTGTATACTTTGTAAATGGGTTGTAATGTGTTAGCTCATTCAACACAAGGTTGGCTCGTTTAACCCATTTGCATGCTCTACTTGAAACTTACATGCTCCACTTGAAACCATGACCATGGGAAAGAGTCACTCTTGCAATTGGAGAAAATATTTTGATGTTTTTTATATAACATTTGCTTTCTTTTTATTTAAGAAGGTTTTTTTTTATATAATATTTGCTTTCTTTTTATTTAAGAAGTTTTTTTTTCCCCTTCTGTTTCACTTGGAACCTGAATCTTGACGAAAATAATGTCAATTAGATACCTAAACTTTTAAAAAGTCCTATTTCATATCTAATTGAACTTTTCATACCCCACTTGACACCGTTAAAAACATTATTCTATGTGGACCAGTTCATCAATCGCTATATGACACGTGTCCATTACTGAAAAGAAAAATAATAGTCTCTCTCTCTCTCTTCGCTTTGCCTTCTATCCCTCAAATTCTCTTTTCTCTCTCTACTCTCACTCTTCAAAAGCTAGCTGGAAACCTAAAAGACTCTAAAAAATCTAACACCATCGCCATCGCCATTGCCATCTCAACACCACTCATCACCAGATCATCACACCACCATTGTAAACATGAACCCAAAAACTACTCCCAACCACAACGTGACCATGCTTTGATGATTCCATCACTAACCCCATCTAACCTTTGGCAAATGTTAAACAATATAGAATTGAAAGCCAGAAAACAACTACTCCTAACAATAACTTCACTGCCGCTACACTTGACCGAACCCACACAAATAATCATAGTTGATCACCAACCCATAACCCTTCGTGACTTAAACCCATCACACACAATGCAACTCACACACACCATAAAACGAAACACAAAAGATGATACAAAATCACCACTAGTCCTATTGGTACACGAGATGGTCTGGTGTTTGAGTTTATCGTACTGAAATTTTAAGGTTTAGGGGAAAGCAAATGACATGTGTAAATGAAGAGGCTGTACATTTTTTTTTTTTTTTTTTTTTATGCAGCAAGGGTTGTTGGTTTAGCATCTTGTAATGGGAATTTAGTTAAATTCTTATGGGGGAGAAGCTTTGGTTTCCTTTCACATGTGTTTGATTTAAAGTCTAAAGGTTGTAGCCAAGTCCTACTTATTTTTGCAATTTTGGAATAGGAGATTGTCTTTTAAGGATCAATTATTGATTTAAATTTTATTTTTAGCTTTTTTTTTCTTTTTCTCTTTCCCCCTTTTGCAAGAGGATTTTTTATTTTTATTTTTATTTTTTTGGTGTCAGAATGGATAGGTGTCGAATAACAATTGGTGCACCGGTCACATAGGACAATATTTTTAACTTTGTTAAGAGGGGTAATGTTTAATGACATGAAATATTCAAATGCGTATGATGTTGAATTTTTTGAAATTCAAGTATTTAATTAAGCTTTTTGTCAAAGTTCATGTACTAAATAGGGCATTTTTTCTTATATGTAATAGAGTGATGAATTTAAGGCCTTAATTAAGAGACTTATGGACGAACAAAATGAGATGAAGAAGGATAGAATGGGGCTGGGTTCATTCATTAGTGTTGGTTTGTTAAAAATTTTCTAAGTTGTTGATTTTTGTATCCTACTTTTATTAGTTTTTATTTTTATTTTAGTTAATTAAGTCATATTTTTGATATTTTCTTTTATATCTTACTATGTTAATTAGTTACCGTTTTATCCTAAATTAATGTTTCAAGTAATTAGCTAGTGCTTTATTTAATTTTCTTCTTATTAGAAGATCTATACAAGTCTATATAGGGTTTGATTGTTTTATCATTTTTTAATCATTTTGCCATCTTAATTCTTATTGTTTTCAAATAGATATTTGTCAAGAAATAGATATATATGAAAAGTATACATTTTTACTTATAAAAAGATCAAACATATATGATAAATATAAGACATAGATGAGAAAAGATGCAGATTAGATATAACTAAAAATCAGATAATCCAAACACACTTATAGACAACTTGATATTCTTAGGGAAGGTGGGTATTTAAGGAGTCCGGATTTTTCTTTCATGACAAATTGTCATTAGTTGTTATTGTTGTTGAGGCTTTTGCATCTTGTTACCTTAATGAATATTATGAGTTTGCTTTTTTTTTTTTATAACTTCTCTTATCAGTGGTTTTGCAATTGTGGTGAACATCGTTAATTGAATTTTTTTAGTTCTTTTAACAACCTATAAGAGTTTCATAAATCTATGTGATATCACTTTACGATTCAAACTAAAACTATTTTGATTTCATTATTTGTAATCCATTTTGAATAATTGATTTCATCTATATCCTTTATATTGTTCTAGTTCCTATAGAACCTAAAAACTATAAAAAGATCATTTTATTTTGTAAAACCTAAAATTTAAAAGAATTTAGAGCCCTAAATATGCATTCATGTTCACGCATTATTTAGATAATATGAACGTGACAATATTTATTGATCATAGGAAGTGTTCCTATGAGTGTTATTACATATGACAATATAGCAAATTTGCTAGTAATATCTTCTAGGGAAAAGGAATTTGGTACTTTGGTTGTTGATCTGGGGTGAAAAGACCAAAGTGTTTCTCAGTTTCAGCACCATCTTTTTCATTCTCATCGAACATGGAAAACAGATACATGTCTATGGCTTGACCGAGCCTCCTAGGAGTCCCTTTAGCCACATGATCGATTAAATTCTTATAGTAGGTTGTTGCATTGACTATTGTAGCTGCTGTGCCACCAGCTGATGGCCATCCACTTTCTGACACCACGATTTGCAAACTTGAACCATCTAATTTTTCCATAGCAGCATACATTGAATCCAATAGTGCATCAAACAAGTTTTGGTATTGGTATAGACCATCATTTACTACCGTTCCTGGTGAGGTAAATATTGCATATTCAAAATGGATGTTTGCTTGGTTATAAAAGTAACTAAAGTAAGGATAAATGTTAGCAAGAAGCGGGGAACCGTTATTCTTTAGGAAAATTATAATTGGACCCATGTATGCATGGTCACTAAATGATGCTGCCGATGGTGGATCAGAGTTCACTATAAGGCTTGAGTGTATTGCTGTTGAAACTTTGATTTTACCTCGTAACTTGGCTTTGTTGATTTCGTTTTGGACATTTTGCATGGCTAGAAGTACATATTGGGAATGTCCATCACCAGGAAGGACTTCATTACCAACTGCTATGTACTTGAAGTTGACATCAGGGTAGGCAAAAACGTTAGCTTGAATCCAAGTGCTTGCATTAGAAGCAAGTTCTTGAAGCTTGTCCTTTGGAACATCAAGGATGAGTTCTATGTTAGACCCACGTAATGCTTGTAGAGTGGCTAGATCTGGATCGTAGATTCGCATTTTTTGGATGTTATGGGCCTTATATAGTGCAACTACATCTCCTTGAGCTGGCAAGTTGTTGCCATATCGTCCATAGCAAACGCCTATATTTTGTGCACCTTCCATAATAAAATGGCATAGAATTAGTGCAAAAGATTTATTAAGTAACTAGAATAAATCTATGTTCAATTGCTTGACAAATTCTTGAACTTTGATAAACTCTCTTTGCAATTAAGTTTGCAAGTAACAAATAATTTTCATGGATTTTTACAACAACTAAAGGATCTGATGGTGTAGCTGCACTATTGGTGATAGTAAACATATAGTTGTCTGGTATATGATGATGGTGGTGGTGCAATAGTTATGGTAGTGATACACTGGTAGAGTAATTTTGATGATAGGTGTCTCTTGATTTTAATTTTAAGGACCAAATATGACTGGGAACACAACTAACATTGATAGAAGGTAAAACAAGGAATACAAGAGAATATATGCTATATAAAAGGTTGCTTAGGGTGGTTTTATATTAATATTTCAATAAAACAGGAAAGAGGAATGTTTTATAATGGTAATGCTCTTAATAAATAATGCATTGTAGTTAGGGGTGAGCGGGTAATCTTATCGTATAGAGTACACATTCGGATCGTACTCAACTAAGTAAGGTCCGGGTGGGTATTAAGAGCCACATGATAGGGTACAAGTATCGATTTTTTGGAATCTATTTTCACAGGATAGGGTATGCATATGAGGTCTTTAGATCCGATACCCATGTTGAAACCTGTACCATGCTGTACAAGATACATGCTCTAAGATATCATGTATCCACCTCATTAAATATTATATAATAATATTAACATATAATAAATAAATAATGATATTCTATATTTTATTTTACAACCACTTACATTGAAGATTACTATTTGTATGCTACATTTCAAAAAGTTTTATTATAGAAGGATTTGTACTATTCTATTTTAAAATGACTTGTTATTTTTTACTTTAAAAGATCTATAGTTGTATGTACGTTCTTAAACTCTCAAGTTATATAGAGATATTGTTTATATTAAAATACTAATTAATATATAGAAGTAGATTCAAAGTTTTTAATTTTGGAATTTTATGCAAGTTTTATAATTTTGTTTAGTATCACGTAAATAACTTCCATAAATATTTGTTGTACGTTTCAACTTTTACACATAAATAGATTCTATATATTATAGAATTGTGATATTAACAAATTACTTTCTAAATTTCTTTCTGCATGTTGTTTATATTGAATGTATACAAATAAGATAGTGTTATATATTATATTAAAGCATATTCAAAACTATATACTTGATCTTTTAAAAAGAAAGAAAAAAATACAGAAATTTTATTAAAAAAAAAAATACATGTTCCCCAAGATACCCTGTACCTCGTAAATTTACAAGGTATAAGGTGGGTATAAGAAGCCACAAGGTAGGTTCCGATATGAAATTCAATATCCTGTACCTTACAGGGTAGATTATGGGTAATGCTTCATACCCTATTCACCCTATATCTGCTTAGTCTTAATTGTAGTGGTACATTGGTGGAGTAATTTTATTAAGGGTCTCTCATAATTATAAAGAATAACTAATATCTATTGATAGAAGATACAACTAACACTAACATTGCGTTTGGTTGATAGGATTGGAATTTGTATTTTTGGATTTATTTCCTGGAATAGCTATTTGTTTATTTGGTTTGTAAAAAATTCTATATAAGGAATATCTATTCCATATAAATTCAAATAGATAAAGAATCCCTATTTTCTTCCTTCACTATGTGGATTATTATTCCATGTCAAAAACAACTTTTTATTCCAAAGATATCCCAAATCATAAAATCAAAGGAATTATTAATTTTTTCCAGTCTTATTTCATTTATATTCTAATAAACCAAATATGACGAAACAAAAGATAAGTAAGAGAAGGGATACAATAGAATATGTGCTATATCTAAACTTGCTTAGGGTGGCTTTGTACACAAAACAGGTAAGACAAACATCTTATAACGGTAATGTTGTCAATAAAAAATGCATTGTCAAAGAAATGGAAATGAAGGCTACCTGAAATCTCAAATCCTGATATTAAAACAGTACATAGCACTAAGGCAACAAAATGTGTCTCTCGATTCATTGTATGGGATAACTGATAAGTAAAAACTATAGTTTTTGTTATACATGCATTCCTAGAAGACTAGTATATATAGGCGAGTAATACTGTACTAAACACTCAAAAGTCTGGCCAGCCTTCCCTGCAAAAAGTCAACTAATTTTTTCGGTTCACGCACTCAATAGAAAACCGACGTCATATTTATTTATTTATTTATATTTTTGGCCTGATTAAACTTTGGAAATTTCCACAGAACTTAATAATAAATTTCTAAACAAGGATGTAAATTGGAAAATCCATCCAAAGAGACAAGGCAGATCAATGCTTCCAACTTAAATGGTGGGAGAATTTTCCTTGACAATGGCCTTTATCTGCATTTGTCCTTTCCTTCACGACTCATTCTGAGAAAATTCAAAGTTTTATGAGCAAGTCCAGGACGAGTAGCTATCTTTTCTACGAACCTGGGGTCGGTGGGACTATTCCCTGTAGTGCACGTTGTGGAAACATTTCATTTCCTTCTCTCCCTGTATGATCATGTCCATGTCTAGGATGGACCTGTGGGTTGACTTTATTAAACTTCTTCCTTGAGAGATAATTAATGATAGATTAGTGCAGAACATATATGCTAGGAAATAGGCACTTGCAATGCAGGTACTTTTATCATTTAAAAAAAAAAAGTAAAAATATTGTTGTGGTAGTCTCTCTTACATGAAAAGAGCAATTGTATTAACCCTTTGAAGAGAGTTCATATCCAATTTAGTAATTAGAATATAATTTAAGCATAAATAATAGAGTTTTTTTCTTTAATCTTCACGTCAGAGGACGGATTTAGACGTAATCCATCCTATTAGTGGTAATGACATCAGAATACAAGGTCATTAGCAATTAATAGAAAAATATGATAAAATATTGATAGATTTCAAATGAGACTGTATTGACTTAATATAATATAAATATTTTGATATAAAGCACAGATGAAATATTATATATTAACCTTAGCTTATATTCTAGAGATATTGCTTTAGGATCAAAATTTGCCTAACCTTAGAGTTAATATATTTAGGGACATTGATTTGTATATCTAGGGGTTAAATTATGGGAGAAGTAGGTTTTATGTTTAGTTTGTGCAAAAGCTTAATCAAAGTCCTAAATATCAGTTGTAGATCTTAACTATATTCTTTTGTTTAAAAGCGGAATCCTTAGTTGGCTGCTAGCTCTAGAAGGACAAAACAAGCGGCCTCCTAAATGATAGTTGTACAAGCAATTTGCTTTTGAAGTAGTCCTTTTTTGGAGATAATTTTGTTGCCTTTCACATAGGATGTACCGTGCAATTCGGTTGTTTGGATATGTGATACTTTTACTTCTTTTTAGGTATCTTAAAATTTCTGCAACTTCACGATGTTTGGAGCCTTGAAATTTTGAGAATGTGAAAAAGTTTTACAATGGCTCTACCCTTAAAGGCAGTTCACCAGGCATTATCATAGTAAGTTCTACACCGCGAACTGACCCACTCCGCCATAAGTAGTTCTAAAACTAGGAATTGACTTAGAAAAGGTGGTTCGATGGTTTCATTAGATTTGCCAGGTCTAGCTAGTTTAACCTCTTAAACTGCCTATCCAATGGTTTGGGAACTGTCGGTTCAAAAATTGGCTAGAGAAGGCATCTTTGAAGCATGCAAAAAAAAAAAAAAAAAAAAAAAAATGAAAGGGAAAAAGATAAAAAAGAAGGAATTAGAAGAAAGAAATAATTGTAAATTACAAATAAATATTTAAGCTATTCTTGTGCGAATACTGGAAATTTGTATTTCCATCATATTCACAACATTTATGTGTTATTATAAACAACACAATTGATAAATATTTATATAGCCCTCCAAATAAAGTGGACTCTTTTAATACAAATGTTTTGTAATCCCATATTACAACTTAAACTCAAAGTGTTAATACATAAATAAATGCACTACTCTAAAATTTCTTTTAACTAATGAGCTAAAAATAATTATTATTAGATCTTATATTTACTTTAAGTTTGTTTTGTATTTTTTTACTCAAATTAAGTTAAATTACTTATTTATTTTTAACTATCATGGTTTCTGGTTCCTAAAAAACTGAAATTGAATAGTGAGAATTGAAGATTTCGAAGAATTGGAACCGGACCCGCACCTAAGACTCTGCTTTCTCCATTTTAAGATTTTGAATCGATGGGTCTAGTTTGGTTCTTGTAATAAACCAAATTGTAAAAAAGTCTATACATCATAGCTTGCTAAGACAAAAAAAGCTAAAAGAACTGGGCATACTATTAAACATTAGAGTACAAGAAAACTAAATATGGTTCCGATCATTCAATTATAGAATAATCTTTATTTAATATTATTTCTAGAGCACCTTTTCAAGATAAAAATATCCAATAATAGAAAATCATATAGTAATATTACTTCAACGATCTTTAGCTGAAAAACCCAAGCAAAGAATAATAACTGATGTGGTCAACAATTTTGTTGACCGAAGTTAAGCCATAGGGCAGCCTTGTTGGATAGTCTTTCGAACTTTTCTATTTCTTTGGGTTGCTGAAAAATTTAAGGAAAAGATGAATAGTGGAAGCAAGAGAAAAGAAGAGGGCGATGAGTGATGGAGGGAAGAAGATTCATAAATAACAATTAAATTCTTACATGCGTAATAAATTAAAGGATAATTATCAAAACAATTACCATTTGTGATTTGTGTACATTATGTATGATAAAATATATTGGTATTTGCATACTATGTGTCATATACACATAGTATGTGATACCCATTGCATCGTCTCTAGCATTGTAGAGTAGTGAAATAAAAGATGAATGAAGACAATCGATCATGTGTACTTTGTAAATGGGTTGTAATGTGTTGGTTGATTTACAACGAATAGGCTCGTTTAACCCATTTGCATGGTTTCACTTGAAACCATCACCATGAGAAAGGGCCAGTCTCTCGCATTGGAGTGAATAATTTTTTGTTTCCTTTCTTTTAGATTTAATGTCACAAATGGTACCTTAACTTTATAAAAAATATGTAACTCGGTATCCAAATTTTGAAATTAATTAATTTAGTACCTAAAGTAATTTGAAATTAATCCATTTAGTATCTGAAAAAGCTTTTTGCCCAAGCCAGTAATACCTTTGTCAAATTCTTTTACGCACTAAATTGATTAATTTCAAAGTTTTTTAGGTAGTAAATTGATCAATTTTAAAGTTTAGGTATATAATTGTATATTTTGCCAAAGTTTACGTATCATTTGTGATATTATCCCTTCTTTTAAAAATTTCTTTTTTTTTTTTCCTTTTCTTTTTAAGACGCTTATTGGGAATGAGTGCCATTGTAGACCCTTCTATGCATGATTCTATGGTCCAACCAATTATATGTTTAGTGATGAGAATCTAAGGCGTTAATCAAGAGATTATGCTATGAGCAAATAAAATGAGAAGAAGAAGGGTAGAATGAGGTTGGATTCATTCATTAGTGATGGTGCATTAAATATTTTCTAAGTTGCTGATTTTGTTTCTCATTTTTATTAATGTCTACTTTTATTTGTATTTTAGTTAACTGCATCATATTTTTAATGTTTTCATTCTATATCTAGCTATTGCAGTTAGTCATCAGTTTTGTCCCAAATTAATGTCAGGGTAATTAACTAGTGTTTTATTTACTTTTCGTCCTGTTAGAAGATCTTTTCAAGTATATATAAGACAACTAGATATTTTTAGGGGTTCGCTTATTCAAGGAGTTTGGATTTTTCTTTCATGACATATTTTCATTGATAGATATTAACTTTGAGGTTATTGAATTTTGTTATCTTAATGAATATTGAGAGTCTGTTTTATTCATAATTGCTCTTATCAATCGTTTTGCAATTGGGGGGGAATCGTTAATTGAATTTTATGTTCTTTTAACAACCTGTGAGAGTTTCATAAGTCATGTGTTTTCGATTTGTGATTCAAATACAAAACTAGTTTGATTTCATTATTTGAATTACATATTGAAGAATTAATCTCATATATGTCTTTTATATTATCTTCAAAGCATACAAGTAAAAAAAAAAAAAAAACTATAAAATCATCACTACTTTTTATTGTAAAACCTAAAATTTAAAAGAATTCAAGAGTGCATCTTAGATAAGCATCCGTATTTCAAATGTTATGTGGATAATATGATTGTGACAATATTTATTATGCAATTTATCCAAACTCTTAAACCCAATTTTCATGAGATTGCTTTTCATTCTATTTCTAAAATTGATAAAGTATATAAGATCTAATGAAATTTTTATTTTTAGCAAAATGTAATTTTATTTGCTCTTTAAACTTTATTGTATCCATATAGGCGGAGAGTTGTTTTGTTGCAAACAAAGCCAACAAAAGATACTCATAAAAGTATACATTCTTTTTTCAAAAGTCAACAATTCAACTTTCACTCGAACCATCCAATTTTTATATGGCAGCATACACTGAATCCAACAGTGCATCAGACAAGTTTTGGTATTGGTATGGATTATCACTTACTGCCATTCTCGGGGAAGTAAATAATGCATACTCGAGACTAATGTGTGTTGGGTCACCGATATAATTAACGCATATAAATGTTAGCAAGAAGTGGGGAACCATTACTCTTTAGGAAACTTATAATTTGGCTCATGTAGGCATTGTCACCAAATTACACTTTTAATGGCAGATAAGAGTCTACGATAGACTCGAGTGTATTGCTGTTGAAACTTTGATTTTACCTTCTAAATTAGCTCTATTGATTTCATTTTGGACTTTTCTCATGGCTGGAAGTACATATTGGGAATATCCATCACCAAAAAGGACTTCAATACCGACTACTATGTAATTGGAGTTGAGGTCAGGGTAGGTGACAACATTGGCTTGAATCCAAGAACTTGCACTGCAAGCAAGTTCTTGAAGATTGTCGTTTGGAACACGAAGGATGAGTTATATGTTGGATCCATGTAATGCTTGCAGCATGGCTTGATTTGGATCGTAGATTTGCATCTTTTGAATGTCATTGGCCTTATAGAGTTCAACTACATATGCTTGAGATGTCAAGTGGTTGCCATATCGTTTGTAGTAAACACCTACAGATCGTGCACCTTCCATAATAAAAATGGCATAGAATTAGTGCAAAATGATATAGTAAAATAACTAGAATAAATCTGTCCAATTGCTTGATAAATTCTTGAACAGTGATAAAATTTCTTTATAATTAAGTTTGCAATATTGAAACTAACGACTTACAAATAATTTTCATGGATTTTTAATATTAACTAAAAGGTTTGATGGTGCAGTTACAGCAAACATTTATTTGGTCCTTATAGTTGTATGGTACTATTGTATAATGGTGGTGGTGGTGGACATGAAGGTGGGGTTTATGATGATCGAGGTGGTGTAGTAGTTATGATAGTGGTACATTGGTAGAGTGATTTTGATAACAGTTGAGTTCTCATATTTATGAGGAATAACCAATATGACTAATAGAGAGACAACTAACATTAATAGGAGGTAAAACAAGGAGTATAAGAGAACATATGTTATATTGAAGCTTGCTTAGGGTGGTTCAATATTAATATTTCAATAAAACAAGAAAGATAAACTTTTTAAAATGACAACGCTCTTAATAAATAATGCACTATAGAGGTACATTGGAGGCATTTTATTAAGGTAGAAGGAATAACTAATATCTATCGATTGAAGATAAAATTAACACTAATAATGTTGTGTTTAGTTGATAGAAATGAAATTTGCATTATGGATTTATTGCCGTGGAATGGTTATTCTTTTATTTGGTTTGTAAAAAAGTGTATATAAGAAATGTCTATTCATGTAATGTGAAATAAATATGGAATTTCTATTCTTTTCTTTCACCAATGGGAATTAATATTTCTTAAAATATTTTTTTTTTTTTTACAAAGATACCCAAAATCATAAGACAAAGGAATTCTATTCAAATGGATCAAACGTATGTAATAGAAAGTAAGTAAGACAAGGAATAAAAGAGAATAGGTGCTATATCTAAACTACGTAGGGTGATTTGGTATTTATATCTCAACAAAATAGGTGACACAAACATCCTATAATGGTAGTGTTGTTAATAATGCATTGTCAATGAAATTAGAAAGGAGGCTACCTAAAATCTCAAATCCTGATATTAGAACAAAACATGGCACTAAGGCAACAAAATAAGTCTCTTGATTCATCGTGTGCGATAAATAACAACTATATATATATATATATATATATATTTTATAATAAAAGAAGCGGGATAAGCCTAAAACCAAAAACATTAGACACAAATAGTTCTAGGGAAAGCAACTCCCTTGAGATGATCCTTCAAAATATCTCTAAGCTCGCTTGGTGGTAAATTCAAGATGGAAAACCTTGTGGCATGGTTCTAGCATGAGTAGCCATAGCATCAGCTGCTCTATTGCCTTCTCTGTATGTGTGATTTAAAACCACTCTCCAACCTCTATTAAGAAGCTCCTTAATATCGCGAAGAATTCTATAGAAGGAATTTATGGTAATAGTATTAGCTTTTAGCATATTGAGCACAGTCGTATGATTAATTTCTAAGCAGATTTTTTTATAACCTAGTTGCCAGCTCAGATTTAGTCCACCATAAACACCATTAAGCTCTGTCAAAATTGTGAAGCCAAGACCAATATTATTGCAGAATCCCATCAATCAAGTTCCATTAGCATCATGAATTAGAGTCCTAGAAATTCCCCATCTAGATTCATAACTAAAAGCCCCATCAGTATTAAGTTTGACCCAATCTACAATAGGTGGAATTCACGAGATCAAGTACTGCTCTTTGGGAGTAATAATTCTATTAATTGTTTGCATAGCTTTGGTGAATAGGATTGCTTGTTGCATGATACATCTACTGTGATTCGTATTCTCCACAAAATTAGCATCAAACAAACTTTTGTTTCTCCTATTCCAAATATACCAGCAAGTTATTCCAAAAACAAAACACCAATAGATTCCCTCATTATTACAGCGTGTGTTCTTCTAATTAGTTAGGGACCAAATATCAAATTCTTAATCAAGGAATTCTTGTCTTCCATCAGAGGAATCAGGCGACAAGTAACAACTTTAATTTTTGTTATACATGCATTCCTAGAAGACTAGTATATATAGGCAAGTAATATTGTACTAAATACTCAAGAGTCTGGTCAGTCTTCCCTGCAAAAATGAACTAATTTTTTCTGGTCAATCACTCAATAGAAAACCGACGTCGTATTTTTTTTTTTTTTTTTTGGCCTGAACAGAGAACTTAAGTTTAAATTTCCAATAATAAATTTCTACACAAGGATGTAAATTGGAAAATCCATCCAAAGAGACAAGGCAGATCAATGCTTTCAAGTTAAATGGTAGGGGAAATTTTCCCTTGACAATGGCCTTTATCTGCATTTGTCAGTTCCTCCACTACTCATTTTGAGAAAATTCAAAATTTTATGAACAAGTCCAGGACGGGTAGCTATCTTTCCTAAGAACCCGGGGTCGGTGGACTATTCCCTGTCGTGCACGTTGTGGAAACATTTCATTTCCTTCTCTCCCTGTATGATCATGTCCATGTCTAGGATGGACCTGTGGGTTGACTTTATTAAAGTAAACTTCTTCCTTGAGAGATAATTAGTAATAGATTAGTGCAGGACATATATGCTAGGAAATAGGCACTTGCAATGCTGGTACTTTCATCATTAAAGAAAAAAAAAAAAAAAAAACACTAAAAATATTGTTGTGGGAGTTTCTCTTACATGAAAAGAGCAACTGTATTAACCCTTTTGAGGAGCGTTAATATTCCATTTAATAATTAGAATATAATTTAAGGATAAATAATAGAGTTTTTTTCTTTAATCTTCACATCAAAGGACAAAATTAGACATATTCCATCCTATTAGTGGTAATGGCATCAAACTACAGTCATTGGCCATTAATAGAAAAATATGACAAAAAATTGGTGGAGTTCAAATAAGACTGTATTGACTTAATCTATTACAAATATTTTGACATAAAGTGAAATATTATATATTAACCGTAGCTTATATTCTAGAGATATTGCTTTAGGATCAAAATTCGCCTAATCTTAAAGTTAATTCAATTAGGTCCTTTGATTTGTATGTCTAGGGGTTAAATTATGGGAGAAGTAATTTTTATGTTTAGTTTGTGTAAAAACTTAATCAAAGTCCTAAATATCAGTTGTTGGTTTTAATTATATTCCTTTGTTTTAAAGCCGGAGACTCAGTTGCGTGCTAGCTCCAGAAGGGCAAAACAAGTTGCCTCTTAAATGACAGTTGTACTAGCAATTTGCTTTCGAAGTAGTCCTTTTCCTTTTTTTTTTTTTTTTTTTCGGAGAAGATCTTGCTGCCTTTCACATAGGTTGTACCGTGCAATTCGGTTGTTTGGATATGTGATACTTTTGCTTCCTTTTAGGTATCTTAAATTTTCGGCAACTTCACGATGTTTGGAGCCTTGAAATTTTGAGAATGTGAAAAAGTTTCACAATTGCACTGCCCTTAAAGGTAGTTCACCAAGCATTATCATAGTAAGTTCTAAATCGGAAACTGGCCTGATCCGTCATAAGCAAGTCTAAAATGAAAAATTGACTTAGGTAAAGTGGGTTCGAATGACCCGGGTTTTATTAGATTTGCTAGGTCTAGTTGGTTAACCCTTCTAAACTGCCTAATCCAATAGTTTGGAAACTGTCGATTTAAGAATTGGCTAGAAAAAAGCATTTTTGGATCATAAAAATAAAAACATGATAGGGAAAGGGATAAAAAGAAGGAATTAGAAGAAAAAATAATAGTAAATTATAAATAAATATTTAAATTATTTTCGTGTGAATACTGAAAATTTATATTTCTATCATATTCACAACATTTATGTGTTATTATAAACAACATAATTGATAAATATTTATATAGACCTCTAATTAAAGTGAACTATTCTTAATAAAATGTTTTGTAATCCCATATTACAACTAAACAGAAAGTGTTTATATATAAATAAATGCATTATAAAATTTCTTTTAACTAATGAGCTAAAAACAATTATTATTAGATCTTATATTTACTTTAAGTTAAACTTTTGTTTTACATTTTTTTTACCTAAATTAAGTTAAATTATTTATTTATTTTTAAATATCAAGATTTCTGGTTCCTAAAAAACTGGAATTAAACTGTAAGAATTGACGATTTCAAAGAATTGGGAATCATACCAACTCCTACACTTCGGTTTCTCCATTTTGAGACTGTGGATTGTCAGGTCTAGTTTGGTTCTTGTACTAAACCAAATTGTAACGACGTCTATACATCATATCTTGCTAAGACAAAAAAAGCTAAAAGAACTGGGCATACTATTAAACATTAGAGTATAAGAAAACTAAATATGGTTCCGAGCATTCAATTATAGAATAATCTTTCTTTAATATTATTTCTAGAGCACCTTTTCAAGATAAAAATATCAAATAATAGAAAATCAAATAATAATATTACTTCAACAATCTTAAGCTGAAAAACCCAATCAAAGAATAATAACTGATGTGGTCAACAATTTTGTTGACTGAAGTTTAGCCCATAGAGCAGCCTTGTTGGATAGTCTTTCAAACTTTTCCTATTACTGTGTACTGCTGAAAGATTTAAGGCAAAGATGAACTGTGGAAGCAAGAGAAAAGAAGAGGGCGATGAGTGGTGGAGGGAAGAAGATTGATAAATAACAATTAAATTCTTACACGTGTAATGAATTAAAGGATAATTATCAAAACAATTACCATTCCTAATTTGTGTACATTATGTATGCTAAAATATTTTGGTATTTGCATACCATGTGTCATATACACATAGTATGTGATACCTATTGAATAGTCTCTAGCATGAAAGAGGAGTGAAATAAGAGATGAACGAAGACAATCAATCATGTATACTTTATAAACGAGTTATAATGTGTTAGTTGATTTACAACAGATAGACTCGTTTAACCCATTTGCACGGTTCTACTTGAAACCATGGCCATGAGAAAGAGCCGATCTCTTGGAATGGGAGAGAATAATTTGATTTTTGCTTTCTTTTTAGGGGTTAATGATATAAATGA
Source organism: Combretum micranthum (assembly GCA_024138025.1). NCBI lineage: Eukaryota > Viridiplantae > Streptophyta > Magnoliopsida > Myrtales > Combretaceae > Combretum > Combretum micranthum. The sequence goes on from JAMXBD010000441.1 coordinate 800,557, forward strand.
TACTTGAATTTTTATAAAATATGCAACTTGGAACCTCTACTATTAATTGGTTAATTTAATACATAAACTTTAAAATTAATTAATTTAGTAACTAAAAGAATTTTTTGTGCACGCCAACAATACTTCCGTCAAAATTTTTCAAGTATTAAATTGATCAATTTCAAAGCTTTTCAGGTATTAAATTGAACAATTTCATAGTTTTTCAGGTATTAAATTGATTAATTTCAAAGTTCAGGTACTAAATTGATCAATTTCAAAGTTCAGGTATCTAATTATATATTTTGTCAAAGTTCATGTAACATTTGTGATATTATCCCTTCTTTTTATCCCTTTTCTTTTTACGACACTTATTGGGAATGAGTGCCAGACCCTTCTATGCATGATTCTAAGTTCCAACTAATTATATTTTTAGTGATGAGAATCTAAGGCGTTGATCAAGAGATTACACTATGAGCAAATAAAATGAGAAGTAGAGGAAGGATAGTATAATGCCATAATTTGAAGGCATTACAACTCGCCATGTACCGTTACTAGAGTTGGGTATGCTAAGGCTATTATTCTACTAATCCATAAATATAAATATTATAGATCATCAACATCTCACATATAAGGATACTTTTAAAACACCATGTAACAACCAAAAACTTCATAACAACATAGTTGGCATAGACCAAAAGCTAACTTATATCAAACCTATAACAAAATAAGGAAAGTCTCATAAAAACTTAGAATTCATAATAAGAATATAAAACTTCAAAAGGTCTTCAAATGTAGCTATCTCTCATCCAAAATTTCTACAAGTCAGCAGGAAAGTCAGGTTCACTATCGTCCTCCCCATTGTCCACATAACCATCATATTGAGATAGATCGAACACTTTGGGATCATCACCTAATCCTGAAAAATTTAAAAGAGTGAGCGCAAGGTGCGCGTGAGTATACAACATATAAATTCACATGCGTCATCATATGCAACAAACACTACTTATTATGTAAAGACCGGGACTCATCCCTATATTTAAAATAGGTAAATCTAGATCTCCAACAACATATAACCTGTAGTATTATATGTAAGGTTGTTGACCAGGATCAGTTTGGATATTTGTTTACCTAAATCTCTTATAAAAACTATCACCTCTTGAAACTTTTTAGAAAAACATAACATTTACATATAAGATATAGATCCATTATAGACATTTATACATATAGATATTACAAACAAGGCTCATGAACAAGCCGTTTACAAAAGTTAAAAAAGATAAGCAATAGCTACAATATCTATTACATAGGTTTTCCAAGATCTATACTATTACAAAATATCCACCAAGGTCATGATCACCTCTAATCCTCCCAATCATCTAGGAAATCCTCAAAATCCATTCCGTAGCCCATACTGGTGTAGAACTCATCACTAGCATCGATACCTGAAATATAAAATAATGAGCCAAATGCCCAGTACGCAAGTAACGAATACAAAGGCGAGTGGCATATAAGCTTAAACTATATGCGAATGCAACAACCATCAAGTTATTAGAAAATCTTTAGTTAGACAAACGACACTGGAGTATTCAAACTTCGGACAATAAGGATATTTGGGGGTTCTGAGTAACGATCTCGATGCTCAGGGGGTTGATATAAGTTGTTCGGGGACTTATATCTCCTAGATGATATATCCTTAAATGAAAAAGTAGCTTCCTCTAGGGTTCTTAGCCGTTTCATAACTTTACTTAACTTAATCCATAATATCACATAATTCAAGTGTTCCTATAAACATTGAATTAAATTAAATTACTTCTTCCTAAGAATAAGCAAATATTATACTGGTACCAATAACCCTATCAACTACCCGCCGTGCCAGTTATGAAATTCTTATCATAAAGACAAGAGTAGCCTAAGCGCCTAAACTATCATGCCCCCAATCTGAGCAAGGTGCTGCTCCTCGAACTAAATTCAATGGCGTAATAGATAATCAATTCAAACAACTCAAGTTTTATCTCAAATTAGAGTAAATTTAGTTATGCCTATCTTAGGCAAGAAATCGAACACATTACTACGTACCTGAGTCAAAAAGAGAATCAAAGGTGGTGATCAATTGAAGATCTATCATTGTTACAAGAAATTTCAATTCATATTAACACTACTTGAAATAGGCAAGAAATTCCTATATTGCATGCTAGTATGATAAATGAATATATATATATATATATATATGTGTGTGTATGTTTAGTAATATAATTAAGGAATGTGTTATTTTATATATGATTAGTATTATGAAATTAATCTTATTGTTTGATATCCATAAATGTGTGAATAGTTTAATGAATGTGTGTGTCTTTTTGTGAATTAATATGCATGTATTATGTTTAGAATGTAATTAAATTGTTTTGAAGTTGCTTAATTTATGACAGAAATTTTGTGAATTTTTAAACCTACATTTTGTGCTCAAATTTAACTCAAATGCATTTGAAATTCACCCAAATTAAACCTAGGACAAATATACCCCTTAAAGGTAAGATTTGGATAACAAATTACTCTAATTGGTCAAGATAAGTCCTCCTTCTTTGCAGCCAAAAATTTCATACGAATTTTACTTCTTCTTTCTTTCTTATTTCTTTCTTCCTTTTCTCAACCCAAAAGCCTAAACCCTAAGCCAAGGTTTACAACAAGCTTAAGGATTTGAATAACATTTCAAGCCAAGAATCACTCATGTAAGTTTAATGCAATCCTTGTCTTTTAATTTATGTTTTATAATGTGTTGATTGTAAATATTAGGGTAGATAGGATTTTGAGATGATGTTTGGTATGAGATTGGATTGATGCATGAATGATAGTTTGAATGGGATTATGTGATTAATGAAGTGGTAGTTTGCATCTCATAGGAAAGTGGAAGTGTGGGAATGAGTATTATAGAAAAATTGAAGAATGAGTAGTTAATGTGTGAATTTGAAGTAAGAATGGTGATTTGATAATTAGAGGTGAAATTCATGTTGTTAGGATAGTATTTGATCCATATAACAAGCTTTAGAAAGTTTGGACTAAGTTTGAAAAAAAAATTTTGAGAATTGATCAAAGTGTATAAAACAGGGGATTTCAAAAATCATTTTCGTATAGGCTAGAATTTGAACGTACGCCGGCATCTGGGGATTCTACGCCGCCGGCGTAGAGGCGGTGTAGAAAGCCCACAGAATCAATTTTTCTAACGCTGTTTGCAACGCCGCCGGCTTTCACTAGAAGTGTGAGACGGCGTTCTTTCATCCATATTGTACGCCGGCTGTATAAAATTTACGCCGCCGGCGTATATGTCAAAGCTGCCTGCGTATATAAGTAAGCGGACGGCTTAGACTTCTCTGGATGTTTTTGAAACTTAGGGTTTTGGATTCAACGCCGGCTAAAGGCCGCCGGTGTAGAAAACATAGGCTGACGGCGTACCCTTGAACACTGCCAGCGTTGGCAGTGTGAATTTTCAAGACATTGAACACCGGCTCAACGCCGCCGGCGTTGAGTGCCGGCGTATCCCCTGAGCTTTTGAATTTTTAAAAGCTTTTTCTAAAATTTTCCAAAGTTTGTTATACGAGTAAATATGTATTTATTAAGCAATCTAGGGTATGATAGGGTGCTTAAATGCCTTAACTTGACTTTGTATCAATTTATTTGGATTCTTGGATGAATTTATATTTTGAGCTAGTCAATTAGAGTCTAAGCTAAGAGTGAATTTTAATATTGATTAAACAGTGATAGATCCTCGCCCATTCGACTCCGTTAATTCCCGAGCTTTATCAGGTACGCAGTAACTTGCTTGTCTTTGTTAGGATAGGCATTTATAAAACTTATATATAATAAGAAAATTTAAAATGTGATTGTTGCTTGTGTTTTATGCCGTTAAAATCCAATTCCTACGCCAGGTCATGTATGAACCTAACGGCGACCCCTCATAGTTTGATGAGTTTGGGATGGAAGTTGGTATCCGGTTCGGGAGCGGTACCTTGCTCGGTTTGAGCATATAGATCTAGGCGCTTAGGCCACTCCTGTCATTTGAGATGACTTTCATTAAGTGGTACGGCGGGTAGTCGACGGGGTATAGATCGGTGAAAATTTATTTAAACTTGGTAGGAAGTACCATAGTTTAGTTCAAACGTTTATGAGAACGGGTGAACTATATTTTTGATATGGACTGAGTATAAATAAAGCTAAGTAACGGCTATTAACCCTGGAGGAAGCTACTTTTCTCTTTGACTTAACGATATCTAGGACGGTATGAGTACCCGAACTACTTATATCAACCCCCTGAGCGTCCGAGTATTACTCAGGTCCCCTCGCGATCCCTGTTGTCCGGAGTTTGAATACTCCCGTGTTGATTGATTAATTAAAGATCAAAGAATAATTGAATGGATGTTGCATATTGCATTTAGACTAAGCTTGTGTGCTTCATCACGCTTTTGTATTGTTGCTGTGTACTGGGCCTCTGGCTCATCTTTTAACAATTTCAGGTGATGACCTGGACGAGTCCTATGCAGCATGGGTTATGGCTCCGATTTTGAGGACTTCTTGGAGGAATATGAGGACTAGAGTTTGACCAAGACTGGATGGAACCATTCTTTTTGTAATAGACTAGATAGTTAGTTAGAATGGATGTTTGTAAAGCTTTGTTAAGCTTTATATTTTGGTTATTTTGCTTAAGGCTTGTAAGAAGCCTGTGGATGTAATATATGTATGTATATATCTAGCTTGATCTGCCTTTGTTTGAAGTTGTGTATATATATATGTTAATATGTTTTGAAAGCTACTAAGTAATTATTAATTAAAATGATTTATTCCTTAAGATTAGGTGAACAATTCATCAAACAATCCTTTTAAGACAACCTTGCATATAATTCTGCAGATTATATGCGGTTGGGGAACTGCTATTGCTTATTTCAACTAGGGGTAATAGCGGGTCCTTACAGTTGGTATCAGAGCTTAGTTTGATTAATTGTTTGCCTAATTAAAATGATTTGTTTGCGACTTGACTTAGACACAAATAGGTAGAATAGGATGAGCATAGTTGTTAAGTTGCTTGAATGCTTGTGTTTGTTTGTTTTCTTGAATGTTTTGTGCTTATTGCTTGCCTTATTGCTTGACGGATTGTTTGTTATAATGTGTGATTGTGAATGCTAATTAATAAGTTGAATGTGTGACTTGAATGCATATACATATATGTGTGTTGAATGTATTGTGTATGGCTATTAAGATGGACAGGTTAAGGAGATCTACCAGGCAGCATTCAGATAGGGAAAGTATGCCACCACCACCTATGCCGCCTATTCCTCCTATGCCACAGATGCCTACAGGTGATCCGAATTCCATGTATGGTATGATAAGAGACATGATGGCAATGATGCAACAATATCAGATGATGATGTACCAGCAGACACAGTACTTTATACAACAAGGTAATCAACCCGGGGTAAGACCGAATGAAGCACCACCTGTGAATGAACAAGCCAACCAGATCAAGCTACATGACTTTAGTAAGATGGTTCCAGAGTTTGATGGTACTAGCACTGATCCGACAGTGGCTGAGAATTGGATAGAAGAATTAGAGAAGACATTTGCCGCCAGTAATACTCCTGAAGATAAGAAAGTGAGCTTAGCAGTGTATATGATGAAGAGAGAGGCTTATAACTGGTGGAGACTAGCTAGTGGAAATTTGCAACAACCCATCTCTTGGATTACATTTAAGGATACATTCTTCATTAAGTACTTTCCGAATTCAGTACAAGAGAGGATGATTTCTGATTGGTTGAACTTGAGACAAGGAAGCAAGACCATAGATGAGTACCATGGAGAGTTTTGCAGGTTGCTACGTTTTGCTGGAGGAGATTATCGTGATGAGAGGATGAAAGTTCAGAAGTTTCAGAACGGTTTGAATGAAGAGATTCAGAATGAAGTGAAGAAGTTCGAATTGCATACTCTATCAGATTTAGTTGCCAAAGCTCTGTTGATGGAACAGATAAATAATGATAGTCGAGTTAGGAGAGCCCGAAGAGCTGCTTTCATGGGGAAGAGACCTGCTTCAGTCACATCTTATGGCGGTTATCAAGGTGTTAGCAAAGGAGGCTATTATCAAAACCGAGGAAAGAGACCTTACCTGGGAAAACAAGGAGGTCATAAATCAACATCTAAGGCTTCTACACCAGTGTTCGAGAGAAATGCCCTAGATGCTATGGTCCTCATGAAGAGACAACTTGTAGGTGGACTCCCGGAGCGTGCTTCTCATGTGGTCAAGTTGGGCATAAATACACAGAGTGTCAGAATCCCAAGCTACCACCAGTTTTTGCTTATTGTAAGCAAAGAGGGCATCATATTTCCAATTGCAAAGATCGACCTGATGTTAAAAAGGGAATGAATGTGGAAAAAGGGAAGACAAATGCTAGAGTTTTCACCCTACAGCAAGTTGAAGATACGCCTGCAGTAGACACCTTGGCAGGTATTCTGAATGTGTGTGATAGGAATGCTTATGTGTTGATTGATACAGGGGCGACTCATGCATGTATTTCTGAGAATTTCATGAACGATTGTAATCTTGCTTCTGAAGTGTTGAGTGATCGTGTTATGTGTGTAACTACTCCGTTAGTAATTGAAAATAGGCATCCATGTGTGTGTAAGAATGTGAATGTGATGATTTCTGATGTGAGCATGCCTATTGATATGATGGTGTTACCTTTATCTGATTTTGATGTAATATTGGGAATGAATTGGCTAAATCATTATAAGGTCACTATCGATTGTAGTAGAGCGGAGTTGAATTTTGATTTGGATGAAGGAAGGTTTTCATATATGCTAGAGAGGTTAAGACCTAGGAGTATGAAGTTCATGGAGTTGTGGGAGAAACCGGTTATAGCAGCTATGAGTATGGAGGAAGTAGATATCAACATGGTGCCAGTTGTGAATGGGTTTGTGGATGTATTTCCTGAGAAGTTACCTGGATTACCACCTGATAGAGAGATAGAGTTTGGAATTGAAGTGTTACCAGGAACGGTACCTATCTCTAAAGCTCCATACAGAATGGCTCCAGCCGAGTTGAAAGAGTTGAAGTTGCAATTGCAAGAATTGCAAGACTTGGATTTTATTAGACCAAGCATATCCCCGTGGGGTGCTCCAGTACTTTTTGTCAAGAAGAAGGATGAGAGTTTGCGTATGTGTATTGACTACAGAGAATTGAACCGGGTTACTATCAAGAATAAGTATCCTTTGCCACGGATTGACGATCTGTTTGATCAATTGAAGGGAGCAACTGTGTTTTCTAAGATCGACTTGAGATCAGGATACTATCAGCTTAAGATTAAATCTCAAGATATTCAGAAGACAGCTTTCAGAACTAGATATGGACACTTCGAATTTTTAGTGATGCCTTTCGGGTTAACCAATGCACCAGCTGCATTTATGGACTTGATGAATAGAGTCTTCAAGGATTATTTGGATTCATTTGTCATAGTCTTTATTGACGATATCTTGATCTATTCCCGAAACAAAGAAGAGCATCAAGAGCATTTGAGACTTGTGTTACAAAGGCTTCGAGAGAAGAAACTATATGCCAAGTTTAACAAGTGTCAGTTTTGGTTAGAGGAGATATCTTTTCTTGGACATATTATTTCAAAAGAAGGAGTCTCAGTTGATCCAACGAAGATTGAGGCGATTCTCAAATGGACAAGGCCTACAACGGTGAGTGAAATCAGAAGCTTTCTTGGATTAGCTGGATATTATCGAAGATTTGTGGAAGGATTCTCAAAGATTGCATCTTCATTAACCCGATTGACCCGAAAGAATGTTAGGTTTGAATGGGATGATAGATGTGAGAAGAGCTTTGAAGAGTTGAAGGAGAGATTGATATCGGCTCCTATCTTGGCGCTACCAGTCCATGGAAAGGAATTCATAGTCTTCAGTGATGCATCTATTCAAGGACTCGGTTGTGTGCTTATGCAAGACGGGAGAGTTATAGCTTATGCTTCCAGACAGTTGAAACCACATGAAAAAATTATCCAGTACACGATTTAGAGTTAGCAGCTGTTATACTTGCACTGAAATTGTGGAGACATTATTTGTTGGAGAGAAGTGTAAGATCTATACGGACCACAAGAGTTTAAAGTACATCTTCACACAGAAAGAAAATGAGACAGAGAAGATGGCTTGAACTACTTAAGGATTATGATGTGGAGATCCTCTACCATCCCGGGAAAGCTAATGTAGTAGCGGATGCGCTTAGTAGAAAGAAACATGAAGACATTGCTACTTGCTTTCTAGCCAAAAGGAGATCCAGATAGAGTTCATGAAGCTAGATCTTGAAGTCACTGTGAGCAAGTAGATGTGATGTTAGCTCACTGTCTTTGCAACCAACAATTCTGGATAGAATTAAACAAGCCAAGAGGAAGACGATGAGACCAAAGGAATAAAGATTCTATATCGGGAAAAAGTAAAGAATAAGGATTGATATGGATGGTGTTGTGAGATATGGGAATCGACTATTTGTGCCATGTGGGTTAAGAGAAGAAGTCATGAAGGAAGCCCATTCCTCTCCATATTCGATTCACCCCGGAAGTACAAAAATGTATAAGGATCTAAAAAGAAATTATTGGTGGGAAGGTTTAAAGAGGGATGTAGCTCAATATGTCTCTAAGTGTATGGTTTGTCAACAAGTAAAGATTGAACATCAACGGCCCGGAGGAGAACTTCAACCTTTGTCAGTGCCTGAATGGAAATGGGAAGACCATGGATTTTGTATCGGCTTTACCCAAAACCATAACCAAGTATGAAGTTGTTTGGGTATCGTGGATAGATTGACAAAGTCGGCTCATTTCATACCATTAAGAGTTGGAGAATCATTGGAGAAGATGCACATACCTATATCAAAGAGAGTAGTGAGATTGCATGGTATTCCAAAGACGATCACTTCAGATAGGGATTCACGCTTTGTCAGCAGATTTTGGAAGAGTCTACATACTGCTTTGGGTACACAGCTTCAGTTTAGCACGGCATTTCATCCTCAGACAGACGGGCAATCTGAAAGAACGATCCAGATCTTGGAAGATATGTTAAGAGCATGTGCCTTAGACTTTGGCAATAGATGGGATACATATTTGCCACTCATAGAGTTTTCTTACAACAATAGCTTCCAAGCAACGATTCAGATGGCGCCTTATGAAGCACTGTATGGTAGGAAGTGCAGATCCCCAATACATTGGGATGAAGTTGGTGAAAGAACAGTTTTGGGTCCTGAGTTAGTACAGCAAGCAAGATCCGAGTGATTAAGCAGAGAATGAAGACGGCTCAAGATCGGTATAAGAGCTATGCTGACATGAGGAGAAGACCATTGGAATTCGAAGTTGGTGACCATGTATTCCTTAAGATCTCACCAACAAAAGGAGTGATTAGATTTGGGGTTAAAGGAAAGTTGAATCCAAGATATATAGGTCCATATGAAGTTTTGGAAAGAATCGGGCCATTAGCTTACCGACTAGCTTTACCCCGAATTTGTCCGAAGTTCATGATGTGTTTCATGTGTCACAGCTCAGAAAGTGTGTATCGGATCCTGAAGCTATCGTCTCTACTCATCAACCCGAGATTCAACCCGACCTAAGCACAATTGAGAAACCTATTAAGATCTTGGACAAGATTGACAAGGTATTGAGAAAGAAAGTAATTCCTTTTGTCAAAGTTTTGTGGTCGGGTCAAAGCGAAAGAGAGGCGACTTGGGAACCCGAAGATGAGATGAGACAGAAGTATCCCGAGTTGTTTGAGCAATGATTAAGGTATGATAAGTTTCGAGGACGAAACTTTTTGAAGGAGGGGAGAATGAAATAGCCAAGAAATTCCTATATTGCATGCTAGTATGATATTTGAATGATATATATATATATATATATGTGTGTGTGTATGTTTAGTAATATAATTAAGGAATGTGTTATTTTATATATGATTAGTATTATGAAATTAATCTTATTGTTTGATATCCATAAATGTGTGAATAGTTTAATGAATGTGTGTGTCTTTTTGTAAATTAATATGCATGCATTATGTTTAGAATGTAATTAAATTGTTTTGAAGTTGCTTAATTTGACAGAAATTTTGTGAATTTTTAAACCTACATTTTGTGCTCAAATTTAACTCAAATGCATTTGAAATTCACCCAAATTAAACCTAGGACAAATATACCCCTTAAAGGTAAGATTTGGATAACAAATTACTCTAATTGGTCAAGATAAGTCCTCCTTCTTTGCAGCCAAAAATTTCATACGAATTTTACTTCTTCTTTTCTCTTTTCTTTCTTCTTTTCTCAACCCAAAAGCCTAAACCCTAAGCCAAGGTTTACAACAAGCTTAAGGATTTGAATAACATTTCAAGCCAAGAATCACTCATGTAAGTTTAATGCAATCTTGTCTTTTAATTTATGTTTATAATGTGTTGATTGTAAATATTAGGGTAGATAGGATTTTGAGATGATGTTTGGTATGAGATTGGATTGATGCATGAATGATAGTTTGAATGGGATTATGTGATTAATGAAGTGGTAGTTTGCATCTCATAGGAAAGTGGAAGTGTGGGAATGAGTATTATAGAAAAATTGAAGAATGAGTAGTTAATGTGAAATTTGAAGTAAGAATGGTGATTTGATAATTAGAGGTGAAATTCATGTTGTTAGGATAGTATTTGATCCATATAACAAGCTTTAGAAAGTTTGGACTAAGTTTGAAAAGTTTTGAGAATTGATCAAAGTGTATAAAACAGGGGATTTCAAAAATCATTTTCGTATAGGCTAGAATTTGAACGTACGCCGGCATCTGGGGATTCTACGCCGCCGGCGTAGAGGCGGTGTAGAAAGCCCACAGAATCAATTTTCTAACGCTGTTTGCAACGCCGCCGGCTTTCACTAGAAGAGTGAGACGGCGTTCTTTCATCCATATTGTACGCCGGCTGTATAAAATTTACGCCGCCGGCGTATATGTCAAAGCTGCCTGCGTACATAAGTAAGCGGACGGCTTAGACTTCTCTGGATGTTTTTGAAACTTTGGGTTTTGGATTCAACGCCGGCTAAAGGCCGCCGGCGTAGAAACATAGGCTGACGGCGTACCCTTGAACACTGCCAGCGTTGGCAGTGTGAATTTTCAGGACATTGAACACCGGCTCAACGCCGCCGGCGTTGAGTGCCGGCGTATCCCCTGAGCTTTTGAATTTTTAAAAGCTTTTTCTAAAATTTTCCAAAGTTTGTTATACGAGTAAATATGTATTTATTAAGCATCTAGGGTATGATAGGGTGCTTAAATGCCTTAACTTGACTTTGTATCAATTTATTTGGATTCTTGGATGAATTTATATTTTGAGCTAGTCAATTAGAGTCTAAGCTAAGAGTGAATTTTAATATTGATTAAACAGTGATAGATCCTCGCCCATTCGACTCCGTTAATTCCCGAGCTTTATCAGGTACGCAGTAACTGCTTGTCTCTGTTAGGATAGGCATTTATAAAACTTATATATATAATAAGAAAATTAAAATGTGATTGTTGCTTGTGTTTTATGCCGTTAAAATCCAATTCCTACGCCAGGTCATGTATGAACCTAACGGCGACCCCTCATAGTTTGATGAGTTTGGGATGGAAGTTGGTATCCGGTTCGGGGAGCGGCACCTTGCTCGGTTTGAGCACGATAGATCTAGGCGCTTAGGCCACTCCTGTCATTTGAGATGACTTTCATTAAGTGGTACGGCGGGTAGTCGACGGGGGTATAGATCGGTGAAAATTTATTTAAACTTGGTAGGAAGTACCATAGTTTAGTTCAAACGTTTATGAGAACGGGTGAACTATATTTTATGATATGGACTGAGTATAAATAAAGCTAAGTAACGGCTATTAACCCTGGAGGAAGCTACTTTTCTCTTTGACTTAACGATATCTAGGACGGTATGAGTACCCGAACTACTTATATCAACCCCCTGAGCGTCCGAGTGTTACTCAGGTCCCCTCGCGATCCCTGTTGTCCGGAGTTTGAATACTCCCGTGTTGATTGATTAATTAAAGATCAAAGAATAATTGAATGGATGTTGCATATTGCATTTAGACTAAGCTTGTGTGCTTCATCACGCTTTTGTATTCGTTGCTGTGTACTGGGCCTCTGGCTCATTCTTTTAACAATTTCAGGTGATGACCTGGACGAGTCCTATGCGAGCATGGGTTATGGCTCCGATTTTGAGGACTTCTTGGAGGAATATGAGGACTAGAGTTTGACCAGACTGGATGGAACCATTCTTTTTGTAATAGACTAGATAGTTAGTTAGAATGGATGTTTGTAAAGCTTTGTTAAGCTTTATATTTTGTTATTTTGTTAAGGCTTGTAAGAAGCCTGTGGATGTAATATATGTATGTATATATCTAGCTTGATCTGCCTTTGTTTGAAGTTGTGTATATATATATGTTAATATGTTTTGAAAAGCTACTAAGTAATTATTAATTAAAATGATTTATTCCTTAAGATTAGGTGAACAATTCATCAAACAATCCTTTTAAGACAACCTTGCATATAATTCTGCAGATTATATGCGGTTGGGGAACTGCTATTGCTTATTTCAACTAGGGGTAATAGCGGGTCCTTACACTACTAATCCCAAACTAAATATAAAACACCAAAACTTTAGGTTTTAGGGTTAAGAAACGCACGTACATTCTATACATGATCATAACATAATATTTATACATCAAACAAACTCATAAAGTCATCACAAGATAAATTAACAAGCTTAAGGAATGGTTTGAAGAAGTTTTAAAAATGGAAAACTGCAGAGGATACGCTGGCCTTGAATGTCGGCGGAGTTTAGGCAGTGTAGTCTAGACAAAAAATTCTATGCTTGCCATCATTGGCAGTGTTAAGCCAAACGCCGACAGTGTTGTGGTCTACACCGGCGGTGTTGAGCCGGTGTAGATTGTAACTCAATTTCATCAAAAATTCCGAGAGTTCTAGGGGTTCGGTCCATGCACGTGAATACCCCCAACATCGGTAGTGTTGCTGTGTAGGTCGGTAGTGCTGACCTTTACGCCGACGGCGTTGAGGCGGCGCACACTACAACATAAATTTTGAAAAATTGCAGACTTCTCATGTTACGAAAACATAACTTTTCACCACATTTTTCATTTCCATACTTCCTTCAAACACATTTCCAACACCAAACGTCAACCTATATGTATTCTAACTTCTTTCAACACACACAATCTTCACTTCAAACTCATCAAACTCATCAAACATCTTTGTTGACCATTTCAAACACAAATCCTCATTCAACCTTTATTTAGCCAATCCATTCTTCTCTTAACTATCTTAATCCTACTCATTTCCAACTTCATTCACTCCAACACTACTTGTCACTTACTTAGCACAAACAACCACTTATAAACCATCAAGATATTCATTCATCACACAACTAACACATATAAATCATCAATACTCATTTTAACATGGAAACTCATATTCTAACAAAACCTCAAACTAACAAATACACACTTAACATAACAAATACATACCTTAAGAAACTTGAGCCTGGTTCTAGGGTCTTGCCACAAGAAAATGATGGTTTTACTTGAGGGAAATATAGGTGATGTTTGGACTTGAATGAGGTAAGTTTTAGAAGACGAAAAATGGTGTTTTTCTCTTCTCTAATGGGTTGTTTTGGATGGTATGATTTTCCATACGAATTTTGCAAAAAGTAGACTTAATATTTATCTAAATTGTTGACTTTAGAGGCTGCCATGTTATAGGCTTTCTTTGGCATGGGTTTGGGCTTGACTTTGGACCCAAAAATCAATGTGTTTGGGGCTTGTTTCTGTCCAAAATTTTCTGCTATGTTTGGGAATATATAATGAGCATATTTAACTTGTTTTAAACAAATTTTCATACACTTCATTACACTCACAAATTCTTAGACAAAATATTTATTTACACTAAGATATTTCAATATTCAAATACATTAATACAACACGTATATAATATACTAACATAAATCACATATATCATGCTCAAAATCATGCACAATTGCTCTAACACTCATGTGTAAAATATAAATTTGGGAATTATGGCTATTTCATATTATCTTTATTTAGCCTTGCAAATAACACATTTTAGAACCATATGCATCTATTCCTAAATCCGAAGTAACTCATGAATCTATAAAAATAATCAGTATAAAATAGTAATATATACATATATTGGTGTTGGGTACTCTCCACACACCCTATATATCATACTCATATTACTTCTAGACTACCGGAATCATCTATGTGCACGACTCCTCTCGGGATAACGTCATACACAGATCATCAGAGCACTATCCTAGTAGTAATGGTCCTCCCGATCTACTAGACCTAGCCAAAGACAAGCAACAAATTCAATTTTAAGTAGGATAGTTATTATGTTAATTACAAATGTAAGCCTATAATCACAGACAACAAGTAAGTTAAGATCGTACCTAAAATAACTTTAGGAACAGGAACCTTAACTTCACCAAAACACCTTATCATAACCAAATACTCATTTAAAAAGATATTTTTACAAAATAATCATAATTCCATCATCATCTAAACCCTAAACTAAAAAGAACCACAAACCCTAGGTTTATACACACCTTTCTCCTTTGATTGTAAGATCATAGAATCTCCAAGAAAGGTGAGGTTTATTCCAAATTCCTCCAATAACTATAATTCCCTTCAATAGCAATGAAGCAACTCAGAAAAGATTACACTTTTAGATCACTAAAAGAATTAAAAAGAATCAACTCACCTATTTCTTGATTCTTCTTCCTCGATTGTAGAACAAAAAATCTCCAACAAGGACTTAGGGGTTTTCACTAAGCTCCTCTAAATTAACTCCCTAGATCTTGATTCTTGTTTTTCTTTGATGGAAGATTGTTGGCTTGAGAGAGGTTTCTAGGGTTTCCTAAGCTTATGGGAGGTTTTAAAGAAGAAGGATAAAGGCTAAGGCTATATAGAAGATGGAAAAACCTTAAAAATTTCGAACATGTATGCTGGCATGAAAGATGGTGGCATAGGAACATAAGCTACGCCCTATAATTTACATTGGCGGTTAGAACTCGATGGATGAATCTGATGCCATGAAGGATGGCACCAATGCCATCGGCATATAGGACCAAGGTCAGTGGCATACAGAACCAAAGTTGGCAGCGTAAATACTAAGGCGGACGGCTTACCTGGCGGCATACAACTGCATCCTCTTATCTTCAATCATGAGTCTTCTATTTAACGTAACATATAAATATATATTAGGATGGACCATAAGACCCTCTTATTTTTCAATAATTGACACTTTTTCCCTTAATTATAAATTATTTATTTATATGTTACATCTCTCCCTCCTCAAAAGTTACCTGAATCATTGAAAAGCTCGAGATACCTTGTCCTCATCTCCTCCTCTAGCTCCCAAGTGGCTCCTCGTTCAGATTGATTCGTCCATTGCACATTCACATATTTGATCACCTGCCTTCTCATAATCTGTTCTTTAGTGTCAACAATCTTCACTGACTTTTTAATTGTGGAGAGATTCGGTTGTCCTTCCAATGGTTCTAAAGATACTATCTGTTCAAGATCCTTTAGATATGTTCTTAACATAGACACGTGGAACACATTGTGTATTCTATCTAAACTGGAAAGTAAAGCTAATCTATAAGCCACATTGCCTATCTTTTCTAGGATTTCATAAGGTTCCACATACTTAGGGTTTAACTTACCCCTCAAACCAAATCTGACAGCACCTTTAGTTGGTGAAATCTTAAGTAGAACATGTTCTCCTACTTGAAACTCCAAAGGTCTCCTCCTCTTGTTAGCATAACTTTTCTGACGGCTTTAAGCTGCTTGTAACTTTTGTTTGATCGCTTTAACCTTGTCAATAGCATCTTATATCAGTTTTGATCCCAAAATCTATTTGTCACCTACTTCATCCTAATGAATCGACGATCAACATTTTCTACCATACAAGGCTTCATAAAGTGGCATCCCAAACGACACCTGATAGCTATTATTGTAAGAAAATTCTACCAAAGGTAAGTGCTTATCCTAGCTACTTTTCAAATCTAAAGCACATGCTCTCAACATGTCTTCCAAAATCTCTATGGTCCGCTTAGATTATCCATCGGTAAGAGGATGATAATCGGTACTAAAAACCACTTTAGTACCTAAAGCTTTATGCAGGTTTTTCTGGAACCTTCCAATAAATTTGGTATCTCTATCCGATACAATGGTCACTAGTATTCTGCGTAACCTTACTATCTTCTTGATATATAACTTGGCTAAACGCTCCAATTTGCACTCGGTTTTAATGGGTATAAAGTGTGCTAACTTTGTACATGTGTCCACAATTACCCATATTGAATCAAACTTTTTCTTGGTTTTAGGTAGAGTCATAACAAAATCCATGGTTATGTGCTCCCACTTCCTCTAAGGTACAGGTAGAGGCTTCAATTCACCTACTAGTATTCTGTGCTCAATATTAATCAACTGACAAGTGTAGCAAAGTATTTCTTTCTTCATGTTATTCCATCAATACGACTTCTTTATATCATAATACATTTTATTGCCTCCCGAATGGATAGAATAACTAGAGTAATGTGCTTCTTTTAATAACTCGTTCTTAGGCTCTTCTTGCTTTGGTATACATAACCTTCCTTTATATCTCATAATAACCTCTTCATCGATATGAAATTCAGCTGCTCTGCCTACTCTCATTCTCTTTTTTACCTCTTGCATACTTGGATCATCTACTTATGATATTTTGATCCTTTCTATAATAGTAAGCTGAATATGTAATTTTGCTAGTCTTGCACCTACTTGTCTGATTACTATCTCCAATTCAAGTTTTCTCATATCATTTATTAGATGACGTTCAGAGGTGATCAAAGTTGCAGGATTCTCAACTCGTTTTCTACTCAAGGCATCTACTACTACATTCACCTTTCCAGGATGATATTGAGTATCCACATCATAGTCTTTTATTAGCTCCAACCATCTTTGTTGTCTCATATTTGGCTCTTTCTAGGTAAAGATGTACTTCAAACTTTTGTGGTCCATATATATTTTACATTTCTCCCTATACAGATAATGCCTCCACAACTTCAAGGCATGAACCACTATTGTCAGTTCTAGATCATGTGTAAGGCAATTCTTTTCATAAGGCTTAGCTGTCTAGAAGCATATGCTATCACCTTGCCTTCTTGCATCAAATCACAACCTAATCCTTGTATAAAGGCATCGCTATAAATAACGTACTCCTCACCACTCACTGGTAAGGCTAACACTGGGGCAGATACTAGATTTTCCTTTAATTGTTGGAAGTTGTTCTCACAGTCTTCATCACAAACATACTTTACCTCTTTCTATGTCAGTCTGGTTAAAGGACTTGCTATCTTAGAAATGTCCTCTACAAATATTTTATAATATCCTGCCATTCCTAGAAAACTTCTAATTTATGACACACTTTTAGGTGTTGGCTATTTTACCACTGCCTTCACTTTTTTAGGATCCACTAAAATCCCTTTTCATCAATAACATGCCCTAAGAAAGATATTTGTTCTAAACAGAACTCACACTTCGTAAACTTAGCATACAACTTCTCACCTAACAATCTATTCAGAATTAGCCTTAGATGCTCTTCATGTTTTTCCTTGCTTTTGGAATATACCAAAACGTCATCTATAAAGACCACTAAAAACATATCTAAATAATCTCTAAAGACTTTGATCATAAGGTCTATAAAAACAGCTAGTGCATTTGTAAGACTAAACATAATGGCCATAAATTGATAATGTTTGTATTCAGTCCTAAAGGCCGTCTTCTGTATGTCCTTTGCTCTAACTTGTAGCTGGTGATATCCTGATCTGAGATCAATCTTTGAAAATACCTTTGCTCCAGCTAGCTAGTCAAATAGATCATCTATCTTTAGTAGAGGGTACTTATTCTTGATAGTCACCTGGTTCAGCCTTTGTAGTCTATGCATAGCCTCATGTTACCATCCTTTTTCTTCACAAACAGAACTAGAGCTCCCTAGGGTGACTGATAAACTTCTTCTTGAGCAAATCTTCTAACTAAACTTTGAGCTCTGCAAGTTTTTTTTTTTTAGCCATACAATATGGTGTCTTAGATATAGTCAAAGTATCTGGCACCAAATCGATACAAAACTCTGCTTCTCTCTCTGGTGGTAACCCTGGTAAATCTTCTAGAAAAACATCAGGGTATTCACATACAACCTGTGTCTGTGTAAGACCTGTCCTTTGTTCACTTTCTATCATCATAGTTGCCATTGCTAACTCTAACCTTCCCTATAACTCAAATGTAGGTAGAGTTGATGGTCTTTGTACTTCAAGCTTATGTACAAAGTGATGCCCATCTAGCAGACTAAAATCTACTATCAGGTTATGACAGTCAATCACTGCATGATACTTTGCCAACCATTCTACTCCCAGAATTATATCAAAGTCTATCATATCCAAGACTATTAGATCTACAAGTAGATGCCTACCCTCTATCTCTATATCCACATTTCTACAAATCTGATTCAACATAGCTCCACTCCCCAAAGGTGTGTTTATAGATAAGCATTCAGACATACATTCAATACACACACCACATACAGATACAAAATGGCTAAAAAATGCATGAAAAACTTGCCTCGGTATCAAAGAGAACATAAGCACTATGTAGTAGTATAGGGAACATACCTGCAATAGTATCCACACTAGATGTATTCTTGTGTTAGAGGGTATAAACTTTAGCTGGTGCTCTTTGTCCTTGTCCACTTCCTTGATGTCGACCTATCTAAACTCCTGGAACCATTTGCCTTCCAGGTTCCTTGTAGTCTATGGCCTCATGTCCTCGTTGTCCATACTTGAAACATAACACTTGTGGGATAACTTTCTCTATGTAGAATCTATGGTTGTGCCTAACCTTGCCACATGAAAAACAAACATTCTCAGGCCATTTACAATCTTTAATATCATGGGGTCCATAGCATTTGATACATTTCCTCTCTGTACCTTGAACTGCTAATCTAACTTGCTATGTAATGGGCTTTCCTCTCCCCTCCCCCCCCACATCCTAAGTAAGAACACTAGGGGTTGTTCTCTTTCCCAAGTAGATTTGACCGCTCTGTGTCTCTCATGACCTTTTTTCTTATTCATGCCTTACTCAACTGTCTTGCTTTGTGACCATAGTTGAGTGGCTGGTCAAGTTCATTATGTCACGCCCCAGAGGGTACCCTAAACGTGGCAGTCCACCGCATATAATATTAAAGCTAATGAATGACAACCTTAGTCACGGAGCTTCAATATCACATGCAAGGCATGCTTCCAAGATAGTAGGAGACTCACATGGGTATTATATTTAAGCAGATAATAAAAGCAAGCAAGAACTTATATAAACACAAAATATTTCCATGATAATATCCTTACATCATCTCAGGGGCATTCCCGTGCTTTAATAGTCTTCCAAAATAATAATCACTATAACATAAGCCTACTATAGATATTTTTCTAGAAGCCTATGTTCAAAACTTAAATACATAAAGCTTCTCCCAAAAACTCCTAGTAGCTTATACTCGTACCTGACAAACGGGGCTCCTTGGGGCCAACCAAAGGTAATCATACTGTAACAAAAAGCTATAAGGGTATAAGCAAAACTAGCTTAGTGAGATAATTCCATCTATAAGACATTTCCATAATTCATACAAGTATTTTAATCAAAACATATGAAAATGCACCAATCATATGGACACACAAGATACACATGATTAACCGGAAATCAAGTGTAGCATGGATTTAACGTCCCTCCATGGCAAGGGTTGGGAGGTTACAGGCCCATACGACCATCAATATTGTAGATTTACAGGCTCCTGCTCGCCCTGTAGACTTTCTGGCTCATACTAGCCACCATGTAGACTTTCCGGCTCCTACCAGCCACCGCTACCATTTCCTCGTTTCCCCACACAAAGAATAGTAGCGAAACAAATGTGACTCATGTGTATGATATGCATGAATTGATTTCAATATAAATTTAACCGAAAATATTTAGTTCAAGTTATAGGCGATCAACACAATTTTCATCATATTCATACAAGAATCACACATTATTTATCAAACCAACTTCCGATATTCTTAACTTGTATTAAACCATTCATAATACCAAGTTACACAACGATTTATCCATTTTATCTTTTTTCTTAATTGCTAGTACTACTAATTACAAGCACAAAACAAGGAATGTATCTTAGTAAAAGGAATAACTCACTCAATGTCGGTAGATCCTAGTCGAAGTAATCTTCCGGAAACACGATCTCGAATCCTTCTCCACCTAAACAAGATGGAATACCCAAAATAAGTCTTTCATGAAGTTTCTATTCTTAAAGATTCTAAACTTTTCTTAAAATCGTGGTAAAATCGTATAAGAGGAGATTCCAACTTAAAATGGCCATAATTTGCTCATTTTAACTCGGAATTTCGCATATAATGTACCGTTTTCTACCTATCAAAAGATCTATCTATTTCTAAACTTATTTTCATCAAACTAAGTCATTTGGGTCTCGAAAAGGCAGCGACCAGATTTGCCACGAATTTACAAAAACTTGTTTTCCTTCTTTTATCCAGAGCTTATTTGAAGAGATAGATAATATAATAACTTGTAAAACTTTTGGGAAGTATATTCATATATTTATTGACTCATGACAAATATATGAAGTTAATGAAGTTGTCTCAAATTATGAAAAAGTGAAGTCTTTGAAGATTTTAAAACTTGAGAACTTTTGAAATATTTATTTGCTTTGAAAATATCTTAAGCTGCTCATAATAAGTATTTTCTTTTCTTATCCTAAATCTTATTTTCATAATCTCCTTAAATTCTTAAGGAATGATTTTTATTTTCTAAACTTAGCTTCCAACACTTTTTGAAAGTATTTAACACTTCTATATTTAGAAAAATGGTTTCTTGACTTCTTGAGATCATCTTATTTTAAATAAAAAGGAATTTCTATCATATGAAGAAAAGATGGAGTTTGTTGAAAAATCCTTCTTTACTTCAAAAAGTCCTTTTATCTATGTTTATAAAAATCTATTATGAACTCCTCTAAGTTTGTTTAAGATGGCTTCTTAGTTTTTAGAAAAACATTAACCACCTATTTCTAGAAAATAATCTTTATTTTTAAGAAAATATTTCTTCATTTGTTTTGTTGAGACAAAACCATTATGTTCATGCATGAATATGAGTCATAAAGTTATGAAAACATAAAGAAACATAATACTTGAAAGAATAAGCTAATTAAGAAAATAAATCAAGTATTGGGATCTTAGCTTCATCAAGGTACCCCGGGACCAAGAGATGACTAATCCCAAAAGAAAAGGAAATGTTTTGACTTGATGAGGACAAGTCTAAGACTAGAAAGACTAGTCTTAAAAACAACTTGAAATTAAATAAATTGCAAGGAAGTAAATAAATTGCAAGATAATGAGCTTATATGCTCTAAATAATATATTTAGCTATATAGATATATTAGATAGTTATGAACATAAAGGAAACATAAAGGAATTTAGATTATGAACAAAAACAAAGTATGAACCTATTGTTGCTTTCTTAACCTTCATGGTTTTAGAAAACACACACTAAGTTTATACTAAGTAGATGAACACATGAAAATCTTAAGGAAGGATTACCTAAAAGAACTACTAGAGAGAACTTCTTGAAAGGAACTTTCTTGGAGAAATTTTGAGAGAGATTTGAGTATAGTAACTTTAGTGTAGAAGAAGTGTAAAAGAAGTGAAAGTATGAAGGGGTATTTATAGAAAAATGTGGGAGATAATTTATGTTAATTAAATAAAGTAAAAATAAAACAAATTGGGCATAAATGGGGGGTGGCCGACGCAAATTTGAGGGGTGAGAGAGAAAGTGAATTTTCTTTTTGTTATTTTGTTAATTAAAAATAAGAAATGAAAGATGTGAAATTGTATTGAAATGAAAATGTGTAAGAAATAGGTGTATGGGTTATAAGAGTAGGTTGTAAGAAAAAGTAGAGATAGATGAATAGTGTAGAATAGTAGAAAATCGTGCATGTAAAAGTAGACATGACTATTAAATACCGGTAGTAAGAAAATACGTGTATAAATGCGAGATCTGATATTTTTAGCTACCAAAAATTAAGAAATTGATATTTTTGAAAAACTTATATTTTTACGAGTTTAACGGTATATTCGGAATTTTTTCGTATTCCGAGCTCCTGGACAGGTTTTTCAAGAACTGTATCCGATCGGGTTCAAAACGAATCTCGGTTTTATTAAACTGACCTTTTTAGGCTTTCTAGGATAATTACGAACTATTCTATTCACTAAACTTTTTCTTACTCTATTAGGGTTTCTTAAACGGTGATGCCGGACTTAAGCGGTTACGGTAAACTAGGGTTTTGTTGACCCTGGAAATCCAGTTGACTTCCAATTAGGGTTTAAGCTTTAATTCGAATCCAAAATTTTTGGGGATTTACACGTTAGGTTTACATGGTATTGAATCTCAGGCTTCAACCTTGTGATAAACTTGCTTACTTTAGCATCTTCACTCTCTTTTAGAGGATCTAATAGAAATCTTATTAGTCTATTCAACTCAGCCTCATATTCTACAATAGTCATTCTGCCCTGCTGTAAAGTGTAGTACTCTTGCAGCATCTGTTGTTTAACATTGTTAGGGAAAAACTCCTTATAGAAGGTCTGTTGGAACCTGTTTCAGGTAATTATTCTAGCCATATGTCTCTTGATGCTCAGCTACCAATTTTTTGCTCTCCTAGTCACCAAATATGATGCATACTCTACCTTCTTATTCTCAGGTATATCTAGAGCAACAAAAGTCTTTTCAACTTCTTCCATCCATAATTGAGCATCGAGTGGCCTTCTTGGCTTTGGCACAAACTTGTATACTAAATCCATAAACTTGTTCAAACTAAGCACATCAATATGTTTGGAACCATTACTTCATTTCCATTGTGCCTTTGTGTCTTCTGTCTCTAAGCCTCAACATTAGCCTATGTCACTTGCACATCTTGACGCATGGTCTGATGCTGTTGTGTAACTACCCCTAACAGAGTATTTACTACTTACATGAGGTGAGCAGTATCAATTAGTACCTGTTGACCTATAGGTGGAGGCGGTGGTGGTGGTAGATCTTGAGGTAACCAATTTAGAGGCAGTTGGTTTAAAGGTGGTTGTATTTCATTAACCTCCTCCTCCCCAGCCCTAGAAGAACCAGCATAAGGTGCTCTTCTTCTAAGTGACATTCTAACATAGACAAACATACATAAAAGATGAGATAAAGGTAAAACAGTCTTCAAAGAACAAAACACTATATAAAACTACTAGATCAAGACAATGCTTATCTAGATAAGCAGTCCTAACTATTTGCACCTCACTCATCATTGCTCATTGTCCTAAGGAGTGCCATTATAGACCCTTTTATGCATGATTTTAAGTTCCAACCAATTATATGTTTAGTGAAGAGAATCTAAGGCGTTGATCAAGAGATTACACTATGAGCAAATAAAATAAGCAGAAGAAGAAGGATAGTGTAACACCATAATCTGAAGGCATTACAACCCTAATCAACAAATATAAATATTATAGGTCATCAACATCTCACATATAAGGATACTTTTAAAATACCATGTAACAACCAAAAACTTCATAATAACATAGTTGGCGTAGACCAAAACCAACTTATATCAAACTTACAACATCATAAGGAAAGTCTCATAAAAATTTAGAATTCATAATAAGAATATGAAACTTCAAAAGGTCTTCAATGTAGTTATCTCTTGTCCAAAATTTCTATAAGTCAGCAGGAAAGTCAGATCCATTATCGTCCTCCCCACAGTCCACATAAAAATTATATCTAGATAGATCAAACACTATAGGATCATCACTTATTCCTGAAAAATTTAAAAGAGTGAGCAAAATGCCTAGTATATCACATGCGCATAAGTATACAAGATAAATTCACATGTGTCTTCTTATGCAATAAACACTGGTTATTATCTTTATTTAGCTTGGCAAACAACACAGTTTAGAACCATATGCATCTAGTCTTAAACCCAGAGTAACTCATGACTCCATAAAAACAATTAGTATAAAATGGTAATCTATACGTATATTGGTTTTGAGTAGTCCCCACACACCTTGGGTACTATACTCATACCACTCTTAGACTATTGAAATCATCTATGTACACGACTCCACTTTAGATAACATCATATGTAACGCCCTAAAATTTAATTAAGGTGGTTACTACCATGAATAATACTTCATAAATTACACACTCAGGCTTCCTAGAATGATATGTTTATTTTGAACATTGCTAACCTATTTTAATTAATGAAATCATTTATTTAGATTTCTAAAGCAAATGTAATTAGTTATAGAGAGATCAAAATTTATAAAAACAAAATAAGGATCTCTATTCCCACCAGAGCTGACCAATTTTTTAAGAAATAAAACTTTTTGAAAACGTTTTATAATCTACTCATGAGTAGATTAACACATACAAAGCAACTATACCATCAGGTATCTCATATATACCTTTCGATGATGGTATACAAAATTTTAAAAACCTTATTTACAAAATATGGGCACCAACATGCTCCTTAAAAGAATATTACAAACTTAAAATATAAAACCAATAGTTAAACAAAACAGAAAACAAATACAAATAAAAAATCTACGGTCTTGACCTGCTTCTCTCAACTAATATTGCCCAAAACCTGAGCCAAGCATCATCACTACCAACATCAACATCATCCTCCTCAACTCAATCAATAACAACAATAATTCCATCATCATCATTCAATCGTCAACATCATCAACACAACACCTGGAAAAAAGAAAAAAAAAAACAACAATAATGAGCCGAAGTTAAGTACACAATAACATAAACACACACAAAATGGCACATAAGCCTAGCTAAATGAAATGTAAAAAACAACAAGTTATTATCTTTCATTTAAATAAAACAAGCAACACATGAGCACTCACACTCTAGAACAATTCTTTAGGAATTTAGGGATCTTGAGTAACAGCAGTTGCTTAAGGAGTTGATATAGGAAGTTCGAGTACCTATATCTCCTGTACCTATCCAAAAAAGAGAAAATAGCCTCATCTAGGGTTCACAATCCCATTCCATAACATCAATTAGTTTAGCCGATCCCATAAACATAAACTAAAACATGTTACTTCATTTTGAGCTTAAGTAGACGTTACGTCGATACCATTTGCCCCATCAACTACCCGTTGAGCCGCATATAAATTAGCCATTTCATCATGGTTTACCGTTTCATCATGGTATTTGTCATTGCATCATGACATCTCAGTGCCTAACTACCATGCCATTGCAACATGACATGGTTGCTGCTCTCCGAACCCGATTCAATGACACAAGCACAAACAACTCTCATTTATAATGATATTCTTTAAGTTTTAATCCATTTTAGAATACTTATCCTAACAATCATCATGCAAGTTATGCATACCTTTTATATTTGAAGTCCAATAAAAAATGGAAGGGAGTCAAGGGCTATTTCAAAAGATAAATTAGACATCCATATCTGTTGATGAATTAAACTCATATAATAAATTGAATTAATTATCCATTACATCAAACTTATTTTATTATCCTATTTGATCTAACACTAATTAAAAACTCCACTATGGTTGTGATGATTTCCCCATCAAAATACGGACATTTCTCCATTGTCTGTCAAAGTATTTCTTTTCACTTTGATAATAGTCATTTTATTACAAAAGCATCACCACATCATTCATACTCAAAAACATATATTTACTAAGCAAACACACATTTGAAAAAATATATTCCTCATGTTATTTATGATTATCCCAACATATCATTCTAATCCAGTTATGAATTATTAACCCATTTTAACTTAATCCTAACCAAATTGGTTAGAACTAATCATTTAATTCTATCACTAAGCCAAGGTGATCAAACTTAATCAATCTAATTCATTTTAGCTTACTAGAGTCTATTTAATTAAGTTAGATTAAGATTGATAAACTAAGTTCATTTTATATCTAAGATTTATATTAACTTAAGACTATATTGACTTAATCTTAGCAAAGTTGATTAAACTCAATAAATCTAATTCATTTTAATTCATTTAAGTCCATTTAGTCAAGTTGAGTCTAGGTTTATTAGCTAAGTTCATTTTGTACTTAACTACACATATTTAACAAGCAAACATAAGTTTTTAAACTTTGTTTGGAATATATAGCAGCTGGAATCAACCAAAATTTAAGCCTTGATTCTTTTAGAATTTGCAAAAACTTACAACATGAAAACTGTGGGTCTCTTTTTAAGCTTTCCAAAGCATTTAGAATCATCTTAATTTGAGTTTGGATGAAAAAGATATGATTAAATTACAAAATAGTGTTAATAGTGTCACGCTGAAAATGTTTTATCTGAAGAGATAACCACCTCCGTTACAGCCATGATCTTGAAAATTCTTGTTCCAAGAAGATCATGGGCCGTGATAAGGCCGTGATGAACAGGGGAATCCCTATTACATTTTCCTTTATCTTTTTATCTTAATTTATCAATTTATAATATCATACTTCAATCAAGCTAGTTTTTTATACTTCTAGCACTTTTATACTCATTCAACAACTCTTTCACCAACCCAACATGTATCAAGCATTAAACCAACACAGAAAAACATAAACAATAATTAAAACAAAGGAACAAGCAAAACTTATTTCTTTTTGGCAATCACATGCACCCTTAATCTTCTGTACACTTCTTCTGCTTCTTGTTGTTGTTGTTGTTGTTGTTATTGGACTACTTCTAACTTTGGTTTCCTCTTCCACTTGATTTCTCTTTTATTCCTTCTTGAAATTGAGATTTTAATGGTGATAGAAGAGAGAAAAGAGAAGGAAGAGAAGAGAAAGAAAAGAGGGAGAGAGAGAAACAAAAATTCAAAGAAAAAGGAAGAGAATAAGGAGGCAGAAGAAAGAAAAGAATAAAAGGAAGGATAAGGATAAAATTAGGATATTTTAGAATAAAGATATTATATTTAGGATTTTCAAATCAATATTTTTAGTTTTAGAAATATTTAGAAGATAATTTCAAAATTAATAAGTTAGAAATTAAGAACTTAATTTAGGAATTTAATTTAGATCAAAATGATATTTAATTTGAGTTTGGGTAGAAGAACTTATATTTTTATACAAACAAATGAACTCAAATTTTATGAAGATTAATGAATTGGAATTTAGACTAAAGTTTAAGGGTTTAGGAATCTCCTAAACATTTCAACAACATATTTAGGGTTTTAGGAATTGAAATCTCAAATTTTAACTTAATTAATTACTAATCTAATTATGTTAACTTATCTAATTACATCCTATAATTCATTTGACTTACTTAATCTATCTAAACTCAATTTCTAACTTAGGTGGAGATTTGGGTATTTCATTTTTCCCCTCTTATAAGAAATTCTTCCTCGAAATTCACTTGACTATTTGTTAATAGAAGACATTTCACATCATCTTGAAGTTCTATTATTCAAAAGCTTTTTATCCTTTTAAGAATTTTATTCTTTCATTAAGATTCCACTGTGCACTTTGATAATTTTTCTCTTAAGTTTTATCTTTATTACCTTTCATTTTAAAGAAATTTTGAATTATTTGGCAAACATTTATAAATTTTAAATTGATATATGACATACATGTTTATTTTAAATAGATTACAAATTCTATTTGATGTTTCTTGTTATTTTTGGTTTCATAAAACATATGAAGATTTTGTATCATTTTTCTTTGATCACATGTATTTGAAAATTTCTTGTCATTTTCATTTTTGTGAATCATATTGGAATTTGAATTATTTAGGTTTGATGTCTTTTCTTGATGAACATTCTTTTACTTATCATTTGTATCTTGATTTCAAAATTTTTGAAATCTTCCAAAACAATTGATATTCCATGCAACTTTAGTATATATAAAATAGTATGAATTAGTTTAGCGATTTCAACCTTTACTTATGTCATTGAACTAGACTCCGACTCAACCAAAAACAACAAATGACTCTAACACGATGTGTTTCTCGCCTTGAGATGACACATGACGACATGACATAAAAGACAAAACAAAACAAAACAACTCGATAATGAAGGTTGTAGGCTCGCTATTCTATTCTCGCTTGTAGATATATTACAACTTGCATATGAAACATATGGTATTTATATTCTTCTAATCATCAAGGATATTCATGTTTGGTGCTTATCTTGATTTGGTTAGAATCAAGATATCTCATTTTATCTTGGTCATGTATCAATGGAATCAATTTCATTTTGGCGATACATATGGAAAGATTTCGTTTTGGGTTTCATTCTTTATATGGTATAGCATGATGATTATGATTTGCTATGTTGAGTCATGATTTATATGTCTAGTAATATTTCTATGGTTTGTCATGTTACTATCATTGCATATATAGAAAATTTTTGTTTAAACTTCATTCACTACATGATATGATATAGTGAATGTAGTTTGCTATTTTTGTATTTTGAATTGTAATCTTTGTGATATTAAGGATTTGTCATGCTATTATCATTGTATATATGGAGTCAGTGATATGCAAATATCTAATCACTATTTAATATTCTGAATCTTTAATTTCCATTTTGTTGAAACGTTGACTTTCAATAGTTATTCGTGAGCACTTTCACTTTTGATATATTTGAGATATCTATTCAATTGTTTCATTTAATCCTTACATTGCTATGGACAATTTTGTCTTTTGATTTGAAATAATTTTTTTGAATTAGAATTCTATTTTGATAGCTCATTAGATTTTTGGTAGTCATGCTGTTGTATTGTAGATTTAGATAGGTTGAAATTTAACTCCTAATCTACTTGAAATTTGGGATATGCTTTTCATTTTGAACATTAGCTATTCATTTGATTTTTGATGTAAATTTGTCATATATATATACATTTAAGATGTCAAGGTCAACTCTTTGATTTATCAACGTATCAACAAATATAATTTAGAGGGAAAACCCTATTAAATCTATCATTTATTAAAGTAAACATATTTAAAGATACATAATATTAAACACTTAAGAATATATTTCTAATTTTAAATGATTCAGGGGCAAATCCTAGTGTTTATCTAAGTTATTTGTGCTCTAATTACATTTATTTAGTCAACTTTGAATTATATTCATTTATGCATAGTCACTTATATACACTCATAAGCATATCACAAATATAACACATAACAAACATAAACATATATCCCACATAATCATATAATCACACAACATTCTATATATATATATATATATATATATATATATATCCTAAATAAAGTACATATCAATTCATTCACATATTACATATAAAATATACTTACATATCTAAACACCACACACAAACACCTAAAGTCTATTCCCAATTTAAGGATTTAGGGAGTAAATCCTATTGTTTTCTAAATTATTTTTGCTCTACTTATTTTTAGCCAAATTTAAATGAAGTTCATTTACAAGCAAACAAACCAAACATACCTTCACAATTATATTTCAAACAAAGCACATAGCAAATATATACAAATATCACACAGAACACACTCACATATCATATAATAAGTCATACATAAATACAATATATGTATGTCACGTAATCATTTTATTAAATCTAATTCAAACAAATATTAACATATAACACTCACAACATATAACAAAATAAAACACATAACGAGATGGACAAATCTTATCTTAATCACTCAACTTCCTCTACATGATTCATATTATATCCAATCGCAACCTTTATAATTATTCGGTTAAAGACAATGTTTAATTGAATTAATCATAATGTCCCTCATGTTGGAACCTATGGTGATTTCATGTCTAAGGATACATTGACATCGTTATTGTGAGAATCACTTATGACAATAACCCATGTAGTGATCTCATAACAGGTTAGTCTAGCACATAGTTCTTTAATATGTGCTTAGGAGTTTGATTTGTATCCCCATACAAATAGACATCTCATGACTACTAAACAAAAAACTCATAATAGATTTAATTCATTACCATTCCCACAATAATGAGCATGTGGTGATATTTAGAATAATTAAACTATTCATGGATTCTATTCTAAAGTAAACATGTAAACAATATAATAGAAATATCTTTATATCAATAAGATATATAATAACAATATCTAGTAATTGGTCTAGGGCATAATCACTAACAATCTCCCACTTGCACTAAACCAAATCGTACATGCATCTAACATCCATTGCCCTAGTATGATTATCATGCTTTTCCTGCACAAGAGGCTTGGTAAGTGGATCAGCAGCATCGTCATTAGATGAAACTTTGCATATTTTCACACCTCCTCTCTCGATGATCTCTCAAATGAGATGATAGCATCTGAGTATGTGTTTGGATCACTGATGTGATATGGCTTCCTTAGCTTGTGGAATAGCACAATTATTATCACAATAAAGGTTTATTGGATTTGCAATGCTAGGAACAACACCTAGTTCTGTGATGAACTTCCTTATCCAAAATACCTCCTTAGCTGCATCTGATGCTGCTATGTACTCAAGTTCTATTGTAGAATCTACTACAGTGCTTTGCTTTAAACTTTTCCAACTTACTACACCTCCATTCAATGAAAGAATATATCCATATTGCGATCTAAAATAATCCTTGCCAGATTGGAAACTTACATTGTAACCATTTATAACTAGCTTGTCTTCTAATCCTCCATATATCAAGAATGTATCTTCAGTTCTTTTTAAGTACTTAAGAATATTCTTGACCGTTATCCAATGAGGTTCACTAGGATATGATTGGTATCTACTGGTCATGCTTCATGCATATGACACATCTGGTTGAGTGCATAACATAGCATACATGATTGATCCAATAGCTAAAGCATACGGAATCTTACTCATGCGATCTCGCTCATCATTTGTCATTGGATATTGAGTCTTGCTAAGATTTATACCATGTGACATTTGTAAGAATCCCCTTTTGGAATCTTGCATACTGAACTTATTTAGTACTTTGTTTATATACACACTCTGACTTCGGCCGATGAGCCTTTTAAATCTATCCTTATAGATCTTAATGCCTAAAATATAGGTAGCTTCACCTAAGCCATTCATTGAAAAACATTTTCCTAAACAACACTTAACATTCTCCAAGGTAGGAATGTCGTTTCCAATGAGCAATACGTCACCTACATATAGTACTATAAAGACTACTACACTCCTAGTAATTTGCGTATAAACTCAAGGTTCATCTACGTTTTTAATGAATCCAAACTCTCTAATTACTTCATCAAAATGAAGATTCCAACTTTGAGATGCTTGCTTCAATCCATAAATGGATCTTTGAAGCTTGAAAACCTTCGTAGAATCCTCAGGACGAACAAACCCTTCAAATTGTGCTATATACACATCCTCAAGCAGGTTTCCATTAAGAAACACTGTTTTGACATTCATTTGCCAAATCTGATAATCATAATACATAGCAATGGCAATCGGAATCCTGATGGATTTAAGCATAGCAATTGGTGGGAAAGTTTCATCATAGTCTATACCATGTGTTTGCTTGAAATCCTTTTCTACTAGTCACACTTTAAAAATATCCAATTTAGTAATTAGAATATAATTTAAGGATAGTTAGCATATATATTTTTTTAATCTTCACTATGGAGGAATTTTGATCTGATTCATTGCATCCATTTGGGTAAGTAGTGGTAATAATGCTAGGCTACAATTTGATCGACAGTAAATACGAAATTATGAAAAAAATTCATGGAGTTCAAATATGATGAGTATTAATTTAATATAATATAAACACAAGGTTCATCTTTGTTTTTAATGAATCCAAACTCTCTAACTGCTTCATCAAAATGAAGATTCCAACTCTGGGATGCTTGCTTCAATCCTTGAATGGATCTTTGAAGCTTGCAAACCTTTGCAGAATCTTCGGGATGAGCAAATCCTTCAGGTTGTGTCATATGCACATCCATTAAGAAACGTTGTTTTGACATCTATTTGCTAAATTTCGTAATCATAATACGTAGCAATAGCAATCAGAATCCTGATGGATTTAAGCATAGCAATTGACGAGAAAGTTTCATTATAATCCATACCATGTGTTTGCTTGAAACCCTTCGCTATTAGTTATACTTTAAAAATATCCAATTTAGTAATTAGAATATAATTTAAGGATGAATAATAGTTTTTTTTTTTTAATCTTCATTGTGGAGGAATTTGATCTAATTCATCCCATCTACTTGGGTAAGTAGTGGTAATAATGCTAGACTACAATTTCATTGACAATAAATGCAAAATTATGACAAAAAATTCATGAAGTTCAAATAAGATGAATATTAATTTAATATAATATAAACATTTTGATATAAATAATAAATAAAAAATTAGATATTAACGTTATATTTAGAGATATTCACTTTAGGATAAAAAACCGCCTATTCTTAGGTTGAATCCACCTAGGTCCTTTTTTATTTTTTTTGGCCGAAATTCATTTAGGTCTTTTGATTTGCATATTTGGGGCTTAAATTGTTTTTGGTAGAAGAAGGCTTTACGTATATCTAGTTAAGCCAACATTTATGGTTATATTATGTAGGTTGTTTAAAGCTAAATCGAAATTGTTGCTAGTCTTTTGATATTCTTTACATTGTCTGATTATATATATAAGGGTTAAAATAAACAAATATAAATGACTTTAGTAAATCCTTTATAATACAAAATTTGATTAAATTTTGGCACAATACAGAGAACTGTCTGCATACGTAACATTGTTGGCTAGAGGCCGATGTATGGATTTTTTTTTTATATTTTATTTTTTTAAAGTTTGTATTGCCAACTCTAACCATTAAGAATCGATAGGGAATAAATTATATTCTTAGTCGCATTAGAATTCCTAAAAATAGTTAACTTTGAGCTATAGAATCGTTAGATATGTTTTGATTTCTATTTGTTCCTAAATAAAAGTTTCGAGTTTATGGTATAGTAAGTGTGTGTATTTTTTACTTTTGATAATTTAGTGTTTGATTTTCAAATTTTAGTAAATTTGTATTTGTACTTTCAAAGTGTATGCGATTGATTTTTTTATAAATATTTTTTAAGAACATTTATTTTGATGATTGGATAATAGTAAGCACTTGACCCAAAAAAAAAAAAAGCCAAAATCAAAAGATGCAGCACCAAACTACCAAAAATTATAAAAAATTAAAAGCAAAAAAAAAAAAAATAAACAAATTCATCTATCATTATCCTATTATTAAAATAAACATTCATTGAGAATCTTTTAAGAGAGATACTAAATCGTATATTCTTTGAAAGTACATGTATCAAATTACCAAAATCTAAAGATGAGACATAAAAGTATAAATATTTGGCTTGCCATTATCCCAATATTTTGGATAATTGATATTCAATAAAAAAAAAAAGTTTGGAAAACTTATAATAAAGTGACTAGCACATGCAAATTACAATCCCAATAAAAATAAAGATAATCGGATAAATACATTAGTCTTTTTATATTTAAATCACAAATTCATCAAAATCTTTTATATTTTAAGTGAACCAATTTATATATCTGTATTGAATCAATCAAGATATCTATAATTCAAGCAAGTGATTTTTTTAATGTGTTATTGCATTTTTAGAGACGAAATTCAATCTTACGCTTTGGCTTAATAACCCAATTTCTTTCAGTTAGATGATTATAGGAGAATTGATAATTAGTATGATGAGCATAAACAAGGCCCATTGGAAACCTCAACCCTTATTGCTCATCAACTCAAGAACGCTCTTAGTAAGCATAAACCTATAAGGAGCCTAACATGTAACCTGTAACCTGTACATGAAAAGGATTTGCCTTAACCATCTATTATCAGTACCATATGATAAACAATATCAACAACCAAATTCTATAATTATCCTAACCTCTCTTCATTTGAAATCATTTAAATTTCATAGAAACATGCAGCGTGTGCAATTAAAGAATTGGAAAAAAAAAAAAGAAAAAGAATTAAAAATCATACTATTTTGCTATTATTGATAAAAAGTCTTGAATATTACAAAGTGATAAAAAAGGATA
Organism: Combretum micranthum; assembly: GCA_024138025.1. Lineage (NCBI taxonomy): Eukaryota > Viridiplantae > Streptophyta > Magnoliopsida > Myrtales > Combretaceae > Combretum > Combretum micranthum. The sequence goes on from JAMXBD010000441.1 coordinate 834,754, forward strand.
TATATCTAAATCCTATTTTTTTTTTTTACAAGATATTAAATCTTATTTAAAAAGATAAATTTCCCAAAAAAAAAATCCTACAAGATATCAACTTGTTTTAAAAGATACATTTCCTGAAAAAAAAAAAAAATCCTATAAGATATTTAGTCTTGTTTAAAAAAATTATCAAATCTACATCATTCTTAGGGATATAACTGGATCGGGTTTCGTACGGATCATATGACCTCGAAATTTGACCGCTACCTATAAGTTCTACCAAACCAAACTTTATAATCCTATAGGGTTTTGATGTTATATCCAAACCCATTCTATAGGATTTGGTTTAGAACCCATAACCCAGCCCCATAACCCTATAACCCTATTTTTATTTCAACATATTTTCAAATTTTAATAATAAATTTAAGAAAAGCTGGTGCTTCTAACATAAGTTTCATATACATTAAAAAATGAGATGTATTTGGAATTGATAAAAGAAATGTTGTAGACCAAATTTGTTATACGACATTTAAACACAAAAATATACTATGGTTAAATTAAATCTCCTGCTAGGACTAAAATATAACAAACATCAAATAATATTAATCTCCACAGCAAACATGACTTGAACAAAATTTAGTAAAAGGTTATAAAATTCATAACTAGTTTAGTAAAAATAAAAGAAAAAACATTATTGCGAGTTAGAAAAGATGGTAGCTTATTCATGTCTTATTTCCTCTCCTTACTCCTTTAATAATATTTTTATCTATTTCTTTTTTTTAAATTAGAATACCAGGTTATCGGGTATCCATCGGGTTTGTTATATGATCCAAACCCCATCCTATAACCCTATAAGATTTTTACTATATACTTAAATCTAACCCAAAAACTCTATAGGTCTTTTGATTTGCATATTTAGAGCTTAGATTGTTATTGGGAGAAGCAGAATTTGTGTCTGGTTTGTATGAAACTTAATCGAAGTCCTATACGTATATTTAGTTAAGCCAACATTTATGGTTATATTATGTAGGCTGTTTAAAACTAAATCGAAATTGTTTCTGGTCTTTTGATATTCTTTACATTGGCTGATTATATATATATAGAGGGTTAAAATAAACAAATATAAATGACTTTAGTAACTCCTCAATAATACAAAATTTGATTAAATTTTGGCAGAATACAAAGAACTGTCTGCATACGTAACAAATTGTTGGCTAGAGGCCAATGCACGGATTTTTTTTATATATTTTATTTTTAAGAATTTATTTCTCCAATTTTAATCATTAAGAATTTATAGGGAATAAATGATATTCTTAACCGCATTGGGATTCCTAAAAATCGTTAACTTTGTGCTATTTAAACGTTAGAAATGTTTTGATTTCTATTTGTTCCTAAATTGAAGTTTCGAGTTTATGGTATTGGTTAATCGTAAGTGTATGTTTTTTATTTTTGATAATTTCCTGTCTTATTTTTAAATTTTAGCAAATTAGTATTTATACTTTCAATGTATGTGCGATTTGATATTTTTGTTAAATAGTATTTGAAAAACTTTTTTTGATGATTGGATAATAGTAAGTACTTGACCAAAAAAGATGTCAAAATTAAAAGATGCAGCACCAAATAAACTATCAAAAATTACAAAAAATTAAAAGTAAAACCACTCCATCTATCATTATCCCATTATCAAAATAAACATCCATTGATATCTTTTAAGAGAGATACTAAAATCACATATACTTTGAAAGTACATGTACTAAATTACAAAAATCTAAAGAAATATCTAAATTATCAAAACTTAAAAGCAAAATATTTGGCTTACCATTATCCTGAAGTTTGGATAATTGATATTCAATAAAAAATAAAAAGATAAAAGTTTGAAACTTATAATAAAGTGACTAACACAATTACAATCTGATTAAGCATAAAGGATTAATTGGATAAACACTTTAGTATTTTCTATATTTAAATTACAAATTCATTAAAATATTTTATATTTTAAGTAAAAACCAATTTATATATCTATATTGAGTCAATCAAGTTATCTACAATTCAAGCAAGTGATTTTTTAATGTGTTATTTCATTTGTAGAGACTAAATTCAATCTTCCACTTTGGCCTAAAAACCAAATTAAATTGGGTAAATTACATCAAAAGGTCACAACGTTTAGGGGTAAGTTTATTTAAGATGATAACATTTCGAGTGGTTAAAAAGATGTTATACTTTAGAGAAATGAGTCAATTTAGGTCATACGTTTCGAGTGCTTAGAAAAAGATCACAATGTTTAGATAAGTAGGTTAATTTAGTCCCCATTGACATGTCTCATAATGTACCACTTTTTGAATTTTCATTTTAAATATTTTTTTGTGTTGATATATGTCATAGTATTACTTCTCTAAAAGTTGTGACATCTTTTTAACTTCTTGAAATGCTGTGATTTTAAATGAACTTATCCTTAACATTAGACCTTCTACTATAATTTTACCCAAATAAATTTGATTTTTTTCGGTTAGATGATCATGGAATAATTGATAATTAGTATGATGAGCGTTAAATAACACCCATTGGAATTACCTGGCCAATTCCAACCCTTATTGCTCAACTTAAGAAGGCTCTTAAGAAGCATAAACTATAAAGGACCCCAACATGTAATCTGTTTTTGAAAAGGATTCACCTTAACTGTCTATTATCAATACATTTTGATTGACATTATCAAAAACCAAATTCTATAATTATCCTAACCCCTCTTTATTTGAAATCATTTAAAATTAGTAGAATGATGCGCGTGTGCAATTAAAATTGCAAAAAAAAAAAAAAAAAAAACCTATAGAATTGAAAAAATTCAAAATATTTTGTCTATTATTGATAGAAAGCCTTGAATCTTAAAAGAAACAATACATATACATATTTATATATATATATATATGACAAACCTTAAAATGAATCTTAAAGAAAATCCTATAAGATATTAAATCTTGTTTAAAAAGATAGGTTCCTAAGAAAAAATCCTACAAATATCAAATCTTGTTTTAGAGGATATATTTCTTTAAAAAAATCGTAAATAAAATCCTATAAGTTATTAAATCTTGTTTAAAAAAAATATCAAATCTACATCATTCTCTTGCACCAAAGAAAAACTTCACCTGAGTTTTTTAGATACAATGGTTCGACATCAAGATAAAATGGATGGATATCCACGCATTAAATGTCTTGGATATAGCCATATCATTAGGTAACCCCACAACATAAGCATTGTCATTGATTTTCTTGTCAAATGATATGAACCATATATCTTAGCTTGTAGCTTGTTGTACTTGCCAATTGGAAATCATTCCCTCCTCATAAACACTATCTTTTGATCGCCCATTGTAAACAATTTCTCCTTGTTCTATCAATCAATTATTACCTTATTTCTTGCATTTGATTCCTTAATCTTTTGTTTCACATTTTGCTATAATTGTTTGCCATTGTCATATTCTTTACTGCAACAATGACATCTGGAACAGTAGGAAGTTTCACCAAGTCCGCAATATACTTAAGCATTTTGGTATACACAACAGAAATGGTGATCTCCTTGTAGATCTGTGAACAACACTGTTGTATGCAAATTTTGTCTACATTAGCTCAACATCTCATTGTCTTGATTTATCACCACAAATGCTGCAAATCAAGTTATGTAAAGTTTTATTTGTAGCCTTTGTCTCTTCATCAGTTTGTGGATAGTTAGTGCTGCTGTAGTTGAGAAAGGAGTAAAACATTTGCCATAAAGTCCTCTAAAAATGACTTAGGAAGTTGCCGTCTTTGTCTAATGTAATTGATTTGTGTATTCCATGCAATCACACCACCTCTCTAAAAAACAATTTAGCTATATGTTAAGCATCATCTACTTTTCTACAGGGAAGGAAATGTGCCATCTTTGAGAACCTATCAACTACAACAAAAACAAAATCCATGTTTTGTTGTGTTCGAGGCAAGCCAAGCACAAAATCCATTGATAGATCCTCCCAAATATTGTTAGGAACAGGTAATGGCATATATAAACTAAAATTCTGTAACTGACCCTTAATTGTTTGGCAAGCATAGCAATGCTGCACTAACCTACTCATGTCCCTTCTTAAGTGAGGCTAATAAAATCTCTCTTAAACAAAACAATGGTCTATCACTACCTAGGTGACCCATTAAATTGTCATCGTGCAAATCATGAATCAACTTCTCCCTTAAATAAGAACAAGGAATACAAAGTTGGTTCCCTTTCATCAGGTAACCATCATGGATGTAGAAATCTAAACAGGCTGGTTAGCCATGCAATTATCCATAACTTCTTTAAAATCTTCATTAGACTCATTTAACTCTTTCAATTGCTCAAATCCCACAATCACAACAGTTAGAGTGATAAGCAAATTAGCTTCGTGCTCAAGGCATCTGCTAACTTATTCTATACCCTGCCTTATGCTTTAATTTAAATGTGAATTTCTATAAAAACTACACCCATCTAGCTTGCATATCTTTGCTAATCTAAGTCTAGTTAGTTAGATTTTTGAGAGCATTACAATCTAAATATAAAATGAATTCATGCCCATTCAAGTAATGCTGCCTCTCTTTCAAAGCTCACACAATAGAATGAAATTCTTTATCATAGGTAAGCCAATTTCATCTAGAACTAGACAACTTCTCACTAAAAAAGGCTACTAGCCCCTTTTCTTAAGAAAAAAAAATGCTCATATACTTGCTCTACTTGCATCGCAAGCCACTTCAAACAGCTTATCAAAATCTGGTAAAGCTAAGACTAGAGCAGTACACAACTTGTCCTTCAAAACTGCAAAGTTAGTTTTAGATTCATTGCTCCACTAAAACCTACCTTCTTTAAACTCTCTGTCATAGGGTTGCTATGATGCTGAAGTGCTTGATAAAATACTTATAAAAACTGGCTAATCCAAGGAAACTCCTTAATTAAGTCACTATTTTTTTTATTGGTTATTCTATGATTGATCTCACTTTCTCCTCATCAACATGACCTTTTGGCCATAAATATGCACTTCTTTAAATGCGCATAAAGTTCATTCTCTAAAACTTCTCTTATTATCCTTCTTATGAGCTCTTACATCCAAATTCAGCTATAACTCGATGACGAGTTTTTCTCAGGTCGGGTAGAATGATGTAGACATGACTAGCATGGATTATATGGATAATAGGGTAGACACAACCAAAATAAAATCTAGATATTTCTTGAAAATAATGTATAGATTTTCATTAGATATTTCTTAAGATAATTTTAGATTTCCTTAGAGTTTCTTTAAATTCTCTTTAAGGTGATATTATTAGGATTCACACATTTTATAAATAGTTTTGAATTAGAAACAAAGGTTTTTTTTTTTTTTGAGTTTTTCTATGGTCTTCCATTATTTACGTTACGTTAGAAGCACCAATATATTGTTGAATTTCTATGTGAAAAGATCAAATACTTGTTTGTGGTTAGGAACACACTTTGCTAATCATTTCTATTGGAGTTTGATGCTTGATAACTTTTTCAACTATTACAAATGTATTTGAACTAGTTGAGATTGTCTACTCTTCATCTCTACTTCATTTTCATTCAATAATTCCTTATGCGTGACTCCTTTTGGGTCACATGTAACATGACATTCATGCGACACTCATGTGATCACTGTATATGAATCCATACATATACAATATTTAATAACTTCATTTGTGATTATAGCTTTAATCAAGGGAAATATTGAAACATATACGATGTAATTATATTCTTATATAAATATACCTTTATTTAATTTAATTCTAAATATAAAAGATAATTTTTAGAGTAGTTTGCTCTTATCTATGTTTTCATTTGCACATGGTGCCGAAGTATATTTAGCGAAATTCTTTTGGGGGAGAAGCTTTGGTTTCCTTTAAGATGTGTTTAATTTGAAGTCTAAAGGTTGTAGCCAAGTCCTATTTATTTTCCTAAGTTTGGAAGAGGAGATTATCTTTGAACGATCAATTATTGATTTAAATTTTACTTTTAGTGTTTTTTTTCTTTTTCTCTTTCCTCCTTTTTGCAAGAGGATTTTTTCTTGTTATTTTTTTGGTTCAGAATGGATAAGTGTCGAATGACGATTGGTGCACTAGTCACATAGGATAATATTTTTAACTTTGTTAAGAGGGGTAATGTTTAATGATACAAAAAATTCAAATGGGTATGACATTGAACTTTTTGAAATTCAGGTATTTAATTGAGCTTTTCATCAAAGTTCATGTACAAAATAGGGCATTTTCGCTTATATGTATATAGTGATGAGAATTTAAGGCCTTAATCAAGAGACTTAATTATGGACAAACAAAATGAGATGAAGAAGGATAGAATGGGGCTGGATTCATTCATTTGTGTTGGTTTGTTAAAAACTTTCTAAGTTGTTGATTTTCGTATCCTATTTTTATTAGTTAATTTTATTTTTATTTTAGTCAATTAAGTGATATTTTTTATTTCATTTTATATGTTACTATGTTAGTTAGTTACCGTTTTGGCCTAAATTAATGTTTTAGGTAATTAGCTAGTGCTTTATTTACTTTTCTTCTTGTTAGAAAATCTATACAAGTCTATATAGGGTTTGATTGTTTCATCATTTTTTAATCATTTTGCCATCTTAATTCTTTTTTTTTTTTTCAAATAGGTATTTGTCAAGAAATAGATACATATGAAAAACATACATTTTTACATATAAAAAGATCAAATAGACATGATAAATATAAGATATAGATGAGAAAAAGATGCATATTAGATAAAAATAAAAATCAGACAATCCAAACACACCTACAGACAACTTGATATTTTTAGGGAGGGTGGGTATTTAAGGAGTCCGAATTTTTCTTTCATCACAAATTGTCATTTATTGTTATTGTTGTTGAGGCTTTTGAATCTTGTTACCTTAATGAATATTGTGAGATTGCTTTATTCATAACTGCTCTTATCAATGGTTTTGCAATTGTGGTGAGCATCGTTAATTGAAATTTTTTAGTTCTTTTAACAACCTATAAGAGTTTCATAAATCTGCGTGATATTGGTTTACAATTCAAACTAAAACTATTTTGATTTCATTATTTGTAATCCATTTTGAATAATTGATTTCATCTATATCCTTTATATTGTTCTAGATCCTATAAAACATAAAAACTATAAAAAGATCATTTTATTTTGTAAAACCTAAAATTTAAAAGAATCTAGAGCCCTAAATATGCACTTATGTTCACGTTATTTAGATAATATGAACATGACAATATTTATTGATCATAGGAAGTGTTCCTATGAGAGTTATTACATATGATAATATAGTAAAGTTGCTAGTAATATCTTCTAGGGAAAAGGAATTTGGTACTTTGGTTGTTGATCTGGGGTGAAAAGACCGAAGTGTTTCTCAGTTTCAGCGCCATCTTTTTTATTCTCATCGAACATGGCAAACAGATATGTGTCTATGGCTTTACTAGGTCTCCTAGGTGTCCCTTTACCCACATGATCGATTAAATTCTTATAGTAGGTTCTTGCATTGTCTATTGTAGCTGCTGTCCCACCATCTGACGGCCATCCACTTTCCGACACCACGATTTGCAAACTTGAACCATCCAATTTTTCCACAGCAGCATACACTGAATCCAACAGCGCATCAAACAAGTTTTGGTACTGGTACGAACCATCATGTACTACCGTTCCTGATGAGGTAAATAATGCATATTCGAGATGGATGTTTGCTTGGTTATAAAAGTAACTAAAGTAAGGATAAATGTTAGCAAGAAGCGGGGAATCGTTATTCTTTAGGAAAATTATAATTGGACCCATGTATGCACTGTCACTAAATGATGCTGCCGATGGTGGATTAGAGTTCACTATGAGGCTTGAGTTTATTGCTGTTGAAACCTTGATTTTACCTCCTAAATTGGCTCTGTTGATTTCGTTTTGGACATTTAGCATGGCTAGAAGTACATATTGGGAATGTCCATCACCAGGAAGGACTTCATTACCAACTGCTATGTACTTGAAGTTGACATCAGGGTAGGCAACAATGTTAGCTTGAATCCAAGCGCTTGCAGTAGAAGCAAGTTCTTGAAGCTTGTCCTTTGGAACATCAAGGATGAGTTCTATGTTGGATCCACGTAATGCTTGTAGAGTGGCTGGATCTGGATCATAGATTCGCATTTTTTGGATGTTGTGGGCCTTATAAAGTGCAACTACATCTCCTCGAGGTGGTAAGTTGTTGCCATACTGTCCATAGCAAATGCCTATAATTTTTGCACCTTCCATAATAAAATGGCATAGAATGAGTGCAAAAGGATTTAGTGAAGTAACTAGAATAAATCTATGTTCAATTGCTTGACAAATTCTTGAACTTTGATAACATTTCTTTGTAATTAAGTTTACAAGTAACAAATAATTTTCATGGATTTTTATAGTAACTAAAAGATTTGATGGTGTAGTTGCACTATTGGTGATAGTAAACATATAGTTAGCCATTATAGTTGTATGGTATATAATGTTGGTGGTGCAATAGTTATGGTAGTGATACATTGATAGAGTAATTTTGATGATAGTCATGTGGTCTCTTAATCTTAATTTTAATGAATGACCAAATATGACTGTGGACATAACTAACATTAATAGAAGGTAAATGAGGAATACAAGAGAATATATGCTATATATAAGCTTGCATAGGGTGGTTTTATATTAATATTTCAATAAAACTAGAAAGAGGAATGTTCTATAATGGTAATGCTCTTAATAAATAATGCATTGTGGTTAGGGGTGTGCGGGTAACCCTGTTACATAGGATACCTACCCGGATGCTGCTTGATGGGGTAGGGTTCAGATGGGTATTAAAGGTTACAGAGTAGGGTATGCGTATCAATTTTTGGAACCTATTTTCATTGGGGTAAGTTATAGGTATGAGGTCTTCTGACCTTTTACCCACCCTAAAACCTATACTGTGCTGTACAAGATACATGCCTACCCTATTAAATATTATATAATAATATTAATATATAATAAATAATGATATTTTATATTTTATTTTATAACTACTTACATTCAAGATTATCATTTGTACCCTACATTTCAAAAAATTTCATTATAGAAAGATTTGTACTATTCCATTTTAGAATGACTTATTATTTTTATTTTAAAAGAACTAATGTTGTATGTACGTACTTGAACTCCTAAATTATATAGAGATATTTTTATATTATTATACTAATTATATTATTTTTTTTATAAAAGAACTATGGTTGTATCCCATAAATTTTATAAGGTATAGAGTACAAAGTGGGTACAAGGAGCCACAAAGTAGGCTCTAGGTTTGAAATTCAATACCTATCTTGTAGGGTAGGATATGGGTAATACTTCATACTCTACTCGCTCTGCACCGCTCACCCCTAATTGTAGTGGTACATTGGTGGAGTAATTTTATTCAAGGTCTCTCATATTTATAAAGAATAACTAATATATGTTGATAGAAGATACAACTAACACCAACATCGCGTTGGGTTGATAGGATCAGAATTTGTATTTTGGATTTATTTCCGCAGAATAGCTATTCATTTATTTGGTTTGTAAAAAATTCTATATAAGAGATACTATTCCATGTAATTTTAAATAGATAAAGGATTCCTATTTCTTTCATTCACTATGGCAATTATTATTCCATGTCAAAAGCAAAATTTTATTCCAAAGATATCCCAAATCATAAAATAAAAGGAATTATTAATTTTTTCCAGTCTCATTTCATTTATATTCTAGTAAACCAGATATGATGAAACAAAAGGTAAGTAAGAGAAGGAATACAATAGAATTTGTGCTATATCTAATTAGGGTGGTTTTGTACACAAAACAGGTAAGACAAACATCTTATAATGTTCCGACCGAAAAAAAAAAAAAAAAAAAACATCTTATAATGGTCATGTTGTTAATAAAATATGCATTGTCAAAGAAACGGGAAAGAAGGCTACCTGAAATCTCATAACCTGATATTAGAATAGTACATAACACTAAGGCAACAAAATGAGTCTCTCGATTCATCGTATGGGTTAACTGATAAGTAACAACCATAGTTTTTGCTATACATGTATTCCTCGAAGACTAGTATATATAGGCAAGTAATACTGTACTAAACACTCAAAAGTCTGGCCAGCCTTCCCTGCAAAAAATCAACTAATTTTTTCGGTTCACGCACTCAATAGAAAACCAAGGTCGTATTTATTTATTTATATTTTTGGCCCGAATAGACTTTGGAAAATTCCACAGAACTTAATAATAAATATCTAAACAAGGATGTAAATTGGAAAATCCATCCAAAGAGATAAGGCAGATCAATGCTTCCACCTTAAATGGTGGGAGAATTTTCCTTGACAATGGCCTTTATCTGCATTTGTCCTTTCCTCCACGAGTCACTCTTGAGAATTTTCCTTTGACAATGGCACTTGCAATGCAGGTACTTTTATCATTAAAAAAAAAAAAAAGGAAAAAAAAAAAAGAAAAATTATTGTTGTGGGAGTTTCTCTTACATGAAATGAGCAACTGTATTAAAGCTTTAAAGAGAGTTAATATCCAATTAAGTAATTAGAATATAATTTAAGGATAAATAATAGAGTTTTTTTTCTTTAATTTTCACGTTAGAGGACGAATGTAGACGTAATCCATCCCTTTAGTGGTGAAGACATCAGAATACAAGGTCAGTAACAATTAATAAAAAAATATGACAAAAAATTGGTAGAGTTCAAATGAGATTGTATTGACTTAATATAATATAAATATTTTGATATAAACTACAGATGAAATATTATATATTGACCTTAGCTTGGGAGTCCCTTTATCAACATGATTGATCAAATTCTTATAGTAGGTTCCTGCACTATCTATTGTAGCTGCCATGCCACCACTTTCTGACACCATAATTTGCAAACTTAAACCATCCTATTTTTCCATAGCAGCATACACTGAATCCAAGAGTGCATCAAACAAGTTTTGGTACTAGTATGGATTATCATTTACTACCATTCTCAAGGAAGTAAATAATGCATATTCGAGACTAATGTGTGTTGGGTCACCAATATACTAACATATGGATAGATGTTAGAAAGAAGTGGAGAACCATTACTCTTTAGGAAACTCATAATTTGGCTCATGCATGCATTGTCACTAAATGACACTTTTAATGGCGTATAACAGTCTACGACAAGACTTGATTGTACTACTATTGAAACTTTGATTTTACTGTCTAAATTAGCTCTATTGATTTCATTCTGGACATTTCTCATGGCTGGAAGTACATATTGGGAATGTCCATCACCAGGAAGGACTTCACTACCAACTGCTATGTACTTGAAGTTAACATCAGGGTAGGCAACAACATTGGCTTGAATTTAAGGACTTGCACTAGAAGCAAGTTCTTGAAGATTGTCATTTGAAACACTAAGGATGAGTTCTATGTTGGATCCACATAATGCTTGTAGAGTGGTTTGACCTGGATCGTAGATTTGCATCTTTTGAATGTCATTGGCCTTATATAGTTCAACTACATCTACTTGAGATGGCAAGTGGTTGCCATCTCATCCATAGTAACACCAACATATCGTGCACCTTCCATAATAAAAATGGCATAGAATTAGTGCAAAATGACTTAGCAAAATAACTAGAATAAATCTATGTCCAATTGCTTGACAAATTCTTGAACATTGATAAAATTTCTTTATAATTAAGTTTGCAATATTGAAACTAATAAGTTAGAAACAATTTTCATGGATTTTTAATATTAACTAAAAGGTTTGATGGTGCAATTACACTAAACATTTAGTTGGTCCTTATAGTTGTATGGTATTATTGTACAATGGTGGTGGTGGCCATGAAGGTGGGGTTTATGATGATGGAGGTGGTGTAGTAGTTATGGTAGTGGTATATTGGTAGAGTGATTTTGATGACAGTTGAGCTCTCATATTTATAAGGAATTACCAATATGACTGATAGAGACACAACTAACATTAATAGGAGGTAAAACAATGAATACAAGAGAATATTTGTTATATCTAAGCTTGCTTAGCGTGGTTCAGTATTAAATTTCAATAAAACAAGAAAGATGAACTTTTTAAAATCACAACACTCTTAATAAATAATGCACTGTAGAGGTACATTGGTGGAGTAATTTTATTAAGGTAGAAGGAATAACTAATATTTGTCAAATGAAGATAAAACTAACACTAAGTTGTGTTTAGTTGATGGAAATGAAATTTGCATTATGGATTTATTACCATGGAATAGTTATTCCTTTATTTGGTTTTTGTAAAATATTCTATATAAGGAATGTCTAGTCATGTAATGTGAAATAAATATGGAATTTATTCTTTCCTTCACCAATGGGAATTAATATTCCTTATAAATTTTTTTTTTCAAAGATACCAAATCATAAGAAAAGGAATTCCATTAAAATGGATCATATATGTATAGAACGTAAGTAAGACAAGGGATAAAAGAGAATAGGCGCTATATCTAAACTACTTAGAGTGGTTTGGTATTTATATCTCAACAAAATGGTGAGATAAGCATCTTATAATGGTAATGTTGTTATTAATAATGCATTGTCAAAGAAATCGGAAAGGAGGCTACCTGAAATCTCAATCCTGATATTAGAACAAACATAGCACTAAGGCAACAAAATAAGTCTCTTGGTTCATCATATGTGACAAGTAACAGCTAGGAGCAAGGTTCAGAAGATAATATTTTAAATCGAGATGAAATTTCTTTTAGATTTTTTTAAACACAAGATGAAAAAGAAGCGGGAGAGAACCTAAAACCAGAAACATGAGATACAAACAATTCTAGAGAAGGCAACTCCTTGAGATCATCCTTCAAAATGTCTCTAACCTCGCTTGGTGGTAAATTCAAGATGGAAAAACCTTGTGGCATGGGTCTAGCATGAGCAGCCATAGCATCAACTGATCTAGTGCCTTCTCTGTATGTGTGATTTAAAACCACTCTCCAATCTCTATTAAGAAGCTCCATAATATCGCGAATAATTCAACAGAAGGAATTTATAGTAATAGTATTAGCCTTTGGCATATTAAGAACGGTCATACTATCAATTTCTAAGCAGATTTTCTTATAACCCAGTTGCCAGCTCAGATTTAGTCCACTATAAATGCCATTAAGCTCTGCCAAAATTGTGGAGCCAAGACCAATATTATTGCAGAATCCCATCAGCCAAGTTCCATTAGCATCACAAATTAGAGCCGCATCAGTAGGCCATCCAGATTCATAACTAAAAGCCCCGTCAGTATTAAGTTCGACCCAATCTACAATAGGTGGAATCCATGAGATCAAGTACTTCTCTTTGAGAGTAATAATTTTATTAATTGTTCGCATAGCTTTAGTGAATAGGATGGCTTGTTGCATGATAAATCTACCGTGATTTGCATTCTCCACAAAGTTAGCATCAAACAATCTTTTGTTTCTCCTATTCCAAATATACCAGTTATTCCAAAAACAAAACACCAACAGATTCCCTCATTATTGCAGCTTGTGTTCTTCAAATTAGTTAGGGACCAAATATCAAATTTTGAATCAACGAATTTTTGTCTTCTCTCAGAGTAATCAGGCGACAAGTAACAACTTTAGTTTTTGTTATATATGCGTTATACATGCATTCCTGAAGATTAGCATACATAGGCAAGTAATATTCTACTAAGAGTCAGGCCAGTCTTCCCTGCAAAAATCAACTCATTTTTTCGGGTCAATCATTCGATAGAAAACCGACGTCGTTTTTTTTTTTTTCTTTTTTTCGGCCTGAATAGAAAACTTAAGTTTAAATTTCCAAGGTTTTATAAATTTTCACCGAAATTAATAATAAATTTCTAGACTGATGTAAATTGGAAAATCCATCCAAAGAGACAAGACAGATCAATGCTTCCAAGTTAAATGGTGGGGGGATTTCCTTGACAGTGGCCTTTATCTGTATTTGTCCTTTCCTCCACTACTCATTCTGAGAAAATTCAAAATTTTTCGAACAAGTCCAGGACGAGTAGCTATCTTTCCTAAGAACCCGGGGTCGGTGGGACAATTCCCTGTCGTGCACGTTGTGGAAACATTTCATTTCCTTCTCTCCCTGTTTGATCATGTTCGTGTTTAAGATAATTAGTGATACATTAGTGCAGAACCTATATACTAGGAAATCGGCACTTGCAATGCAGGTACTTTTATCATTAAAAAAAAAAAAAAAACACTAAAAATATTGTTGTGGGAGTTTCTCTTACATGAAAAGAGCAAGTTTATTAACCCTTTGAAGAGAGTTAATATCCAATTTAGTAATTAGAATATAATTTAAGGATAAATAATAGAATTTTTTTCTTTAGTCTTCATGTTAGAGGATGAATTTAGACGTAATCCATCCTATTAGTGGCAATGACATCAAACTACATGGTCATTGGCTATTAATTGAAAATATGACAAAAAATTGGTAGAGTTCAAATGAGAATGAAGTGACTTAATATAATATATAAATATTTTGATATAAAGTACAGATGAACTATTATGTATTAACCTTAGCTTATATTCTAGAGATATTGTTTTAGGGTCAAAATTCGTCTAATCTTAGAGTTAATTCATCTAGGTCCTTTGATTTTTATATCTAGGGTTAAATTATGGGAGAAGTAGGTTTTATGTTTAGTTTGTGTAAAAACTTAATCAAAGTCTTAAATATCAGTTGTAGATCTTAACTATATTCCTTTGTTTTAAAGCCAGAGACTCAGATGGTTGCTAGCTCCAGAAGGGCAAAACAAGCTGCCTCTTAAATGACAGTTGTACTAGCAATTTGCTTTTGAAGTAGTCCTCTTTTTTTTTTTTTTTTTTTTTTTTATTTTATTTTTTTTTTTTTTGCAGAAAATTTTGCTACCTTTCACATAAGATGTACTGTGCAATTCGGTTGTTTGGATATGGGTCACTTGCTTCTTTTTAGGTATCTTCAATTTTGCAACTTCACGATGTTTGAAGCCTTGAAATTTTGAGAGTGAAAAAGTTTCACAATTGCACTTCCTTAAAGGTAGTTCACTAGACATTATCACGGTCGGTTCTAAACCGGGAACTAGCCCGATCCGCCATAAGCAATTCTAAAAATGGGGATCGACTTAGGGAAGGTGGGCTCGATTGACCTAGGTTTTATTAGATTTGCTAGATCTAGCTGGTTAAGCCTTCTAAACCATCTAACCCAATGGTTTGGGAACTGTCGATTGAAGAATTGGCTAGAGAAACCATCTTTGGAGCATAAAAATAAAAACATAAAAGGGAAAGGGATAAAAAGAAAAAATAATTGTAAATTAGAAATAAATATTTAAACTATTTTCGTATGAATACTAGAAATTTATATTTTCATCATATTCACAACATTTATGTGTTATTATTAATAACACAATTGATAAATATTTATATAGACCTGTAACTAAAGTGAACTCTTCTTAATACAAATGTTTTGTAATCCCATATTACAACTAAAACTCAAAGTGTTTATACATAACTAAATGCACTACTCTAAAATCTCTTTTAACTAATGAGCTAAAAACAATTATTATTAGATCTTATATTTGCTTAAACTTAAAAGTTTGTTTTGTATTTTTTTACTTAAATTAATTTAAATTAATTATTTTTTTTACTATCAAGGTTTCTGGTTCTTAAAAAGCTGGAATTGAACGGTGAGAATTGACGATTTTGAAGAATTGGGAATCGAACCAACTCATATGACTTTGGTTTCTCCATCTTGAGACTGTGAATCGATAGGTCTAGTCTGGTTCTTGTACTAAGACAAATTGTAACGACGTCTATACAGCTTGCTAAGATAATTAAAAAAAAAAAAAAAAAAGCTAGAAGAACTAGGCAAACATTAGAGGATAAGAAAAACTAAATATGGTTTCGAGCATTCAATTATAGAATAATCTTTATTTCATATTATTTCCAGAGCACCTTTTCAAGATTAAAATATCAAATAATAGAAAATCAAATAGTAATATTACTTCAACAATCTTTAGCTAAAAACATAAGCAAAGAATAATAACTGATGTGGTGAACAACTTTGTTGGCTGAAGTTTAGCTCATAAAGCAACCTTGTTGGATGATCTTTCGAACTTTTCCTATTTCTTTGTGTTACTGAAAGATCTAAGGCAAAGATGAACAGTGGAAGTAAGAGAAAAGAAGAGGGTGATGAGTGGTGGAGGGAAGAAGATCATAAAAAACAATTACATTTTTACAAGCATAATAAATTAAAGTATAATTATCAAAACAATTAGCGTTCATGATTTGTGTACCTTATGTATGCTAAAATATTTTGGTATTTGCATACTATGTATCATATACATATAGTATGTGATACCCATTGAATAGTCTCTAGCATGGGAGAGGAGTTAAATAAAAGATGAACGAAGATGATCAATGATGAATACTCTGCAAATGGGTTGTAATGTGTTAGTTGATTTACAACGGATAGGCTCATATAAGCCATTTGCATGGTTCTACTAGAAACCATGACCATGAGAAAGAGCCAGCCTCTTGGAATTAGAGAGAATAATTTGATGTTTTTTTTTTTTTAAGGATTTAATATTACAAATGATACTTAAACTTTTATAAAATATGCAAATGGGTACCTCAACTATTAAATTGATTAATTTAGTACCTAAACTTTGAAATTAATTAATTTAGTACATGAAAGAACTTTTTGTGCATGCCAACAGTACTTCCGTCAAAGTTTTTCAGACACTAGATTGATCAATATCAAAGTTTTTCAAGTATTAAATTGATCAGTTTCAAAGTTTTTCGAGTATTAAATTCATCAATTTCAAAGTTCAAGTACTAAATTCATTAATTTCAAAGTTTAGGTATCTAGTTATATATTTTGCCAAAGTTCATATACCATTTGTGATATTATCCCTTCTTTTTATTGAAAAAATTTCTTTTTTTTTTCCTTTTCTTTTTAAGGCGCTTATTGGGAATGAGAGCCACTATAGACCCTTCTATGCATGATTCTAAGTTCCAACCAATTATATGTTTAGTGATGAGAATCTAAGGCATTGATCAAGAGATTATACTATAAGGAAATAAAGTGAGAAGAAAAAGAAGGATAGTGTAACGCCATAATCTGAAGGTATTTCAACCCATCATGTGTTCTTACTAGAGATGGGCATGCTAAGGCTATTATTTTACTAATCCACAAATATAAATATTATAGATCATTAACATCTCACATATAAAGATACTTTTAAAACACCATATAACAACGAAAAATAAGCATAAATCCTAGGTTTATGCATACCTTCCTCATTTGATTGTAAGATTACAGAATCTCTAAGAAAAATAGGGTTTCTTCACAAATTCCTTCAATAACTATGATTCCCTTCAATAATAATGAATCAACTCAAAAAAGATTATACTTTTAGATCACTAAAAGAATTAAAAAGAATCAACTCACCTATTTCTCGATTCTTCTTCCTCCTTGATTGTAGAACATGAAATCTCCAACAAGGACTTAAGGTTTTCTCTAAGCTCCTCTAAGATTAACTCCCTAGATCTTGATTCTTATTTTTCTTTGATGCAAGATTGTTGGCTTGAAAGAGGTTTTTAGGGTTTCCTAAGCTTATGGGAGGTTTTGGAGAAGAAGGATAAAGGACAAGGCTATATAGAAGATGGAAAAACCTTAAAAATTCCAAGCATGTACGTTGGCATGAAGGCTAGCGGCATAAGAACATAAGCTGGTAGCCTATAATTTACATTGGCGGTTAGAACTTGACAGATGAATCTGATGCCATGAAGGCTGGCACCAATGCCATTGGCATATAGGACCCAGGCCAGCAGCCTACCTGATGGCATATAGCTGCATCCTCTTGTGCTCAATCATGAGTTTGCTATTAACATAACATATAAATACATATTAGGATGGACCATAAAACCTTCTTATTTTTCAATAATTGACACTTTTGCCCTTACTTATAAATTATTTAGTTATATATTACATCAATCTGCTCCTAAAGGAAACTTTTGTCCTCGAAAGTGACCTGGATCATTGAAAAGCTCGGGGTACCTTATCCTCATCTCTTCCTCTAGCTCCCAAGTGCCTTCTTGTTTAGATTGATTCGTCCATTATACCTTCACATATTTGTCGCTTGCCTTCTTAAAATATGTTCTTTTGTGTCAACAATCCTCATTGGCTTTTCAACTGTGGAGAGATTCGGTTGTACTTCCAATGGTTTTAAACCTACTATCTGTTATCCTTCACATATTTTCCTAAGATAGACATGTGGAACACATTGTGTACTCCATCTAAACTAGGCGGTAAATCTAATCTATAAGCCACATCTAGGATTTCATAACGTTCCACATACTTAGGGTTTGACTTGCCCCTCAAACCAAATCTAACAACATCTTTAGTTGGTGAAATCTTAAGTAGAAAATGTTCTTCTACTTGAAATTCCAAAGGCCTCCTCCTCTTGTCAATATAACCTTTCTGACGGCTCTAAGCTACTTGCAACTTTTGTTTGATGGCTTTAACCTTGTCAATAGCATCTTGTATTAGTTCTGGGCCCAAAATCTATCTGTTACCTACTTCATCCTAGTGAATCGGTGATTGACATTTTCTACCATACAAGACTTCATAAGGTAGCATCCCAAATGATGCATGACAACCATTATTGTAAGCAAATTCTACCAAAGGCAAGTGCTCATCCCGAGTACCTTTAAAATCTAAAGCACATGTTCTCAACATGTCTCCTAAAATCTATATAGTCCACTCAAATTGTCCATTTGCCTAAGGATGATAAGCAGTACTAAAAACCACTTTAGTACCTAAAGCTTTATGAAGGCTTTTTCAAAACTTCCCAACAAATCTGGTATCTTTGTCCAATACAATGGTAACTGGTATTCTATGTAATCTCACTATCTCCTTGATATATAACTTGGCTAAATGCTTCAATTTGTATCCTGTTTTAATCGGTATGAAGCGTGCTACCTTTGTAAGTTTGTCCACAATTACCCATACTGAATCAAACTTTTTCTTAGTTTTAGGTAAAGCCTTAACAAAATCAAAGGTTATGTGCTCCCACTTTTA
This sequence comes from Combretum micranthum, assembly GCA_024138025.1. Lineage (NCBI taxonomy): Eukaryota > Viridiplantae > Streptophyta > Magnoliopsida > Myrtales > Combretaceae > Combretum > Combretum micranthum. Next base: position 853,839 of record JAMXBD010000441.1, read on the forward strand.
CTGAGGTATAGGTAAAGGCTTCAATTCACCTGCTGGTCTTCTATACTCAATATTAATCAGCTGACAACTGTAGCACTTTGATTCATACTCTTCAATTTTTTTTCATGTTATCCCATCAATATAACTTCTTTAAATCATGATACATCTTTTTGCCTCCTAGATAAATAAAATAACCAGAGTAACATGCTTCTTTCAATAACTCCTTCTTAAGCTCTCCTTGCTCTGGTACATATAACCTTTCTTTATATCTCATAACACCTTCTTCATCAATATGAAATTCAGCTGCTCTACCTACTTCCATTCTTTTCTTTACCTCTTGTGTACTTGGATAATCTATTTGTGCTGTTTTGATCCTTTTTATGATAGTAGGTTGAATATGCAAGTTTGCTAGTCTTGCACCTACTTGTCTGGTCACTATCTCCAATTCAAGTTTTCTCATATCATTTATTAGATGATGTTTAGAAGTGATCAAAACTACAAGATTCTCAATTCGTTTTGTACTCGAGGTGTCTGCTTCTACATTCATCTTTCTAGGATGATACTGAATATCAACATCATAGTCTTTTTTTTTAGCTCCAGCAATCTCTTTGTATATCATATATAGCTCTCTTTGAGTAAGAGTACTTCAAACTTTTGTGTCTACATATATTTTACATTTCCCCCATACAGATATGCCTCCCGCAACTTCAGGATGAACACACGCTGCTAGTTCTAAATCATGTGTACGGTAGTTCTTTTCATAAAGCTTCAGCTGTCTAGAAGAATATGCTATCACCCTACCTTCCTACATCAACACACAACCTAATCCTTGTATAAAGGCATCGCTATAAATAACATACTCCTCACCACTTACTGGTAAGGTTAACACTAGGGCAGATACTAGCTTTTCCTTCAATTACTAGAAGTTGTTCTCACAGTCTTCATCCCAAACATATGTTATCCCTTTTTGTGTCAGTTTGGTTAAAGGACTTGCTATCTTAGAAAAATCCTCTACAAATCTTCTGTAGTATCATACCATTCCCAGAAAACTTCTAATTTCTGACACACTTTTAGGTATTAGCCATCCTACCACTGCCTTCACTTTCTCAGGGTCCATTAAAATCCTATTTCATCAATCATATGCCTAAAGAAAGATACTTGTTCTAACCAAAACTCACACTTCACAAAATTAGCATACAACTTCTCCTCTTTCAATCTTTTCAGAACTAACCTTAGATGCTCTTCATGTTCTTCCTTGGTTTTGGAATACACCAAAACATCATCTATAAAGACCACTAAAAATAGATCTAAATAATCTTTAAAGACTATTCATAAGGTCTATAAAATATTTAGTGCATTTGTAAGAACAAATGGCATGAACAAAAATTCATAATGCTTGTATCTAATCCTGAAGGTTGTCTTCTATTTGTCCTCTTCTCTAACCTGTAGCTGGTGATATCCTGATCTGAGATAAATCTTTGAAAATACCTTTGCTCCTGCCAGCTGATTAAATAGATCATCTATCCTTGGAAGAGGGTACTTAGTCTTAATAATCCTTAGTTCAGCCCTCATAGTCTATACATAGCCTCATGTTGTCATCCTTTTTCTTCACAAACAGAACTAAAGCTTCCTAGGGCGACACACTAGCTCTGATAAACTTCTTCTTGAGCAAATGTTCCAACTAAACCTTGAGCTATGCAAGTTTTTTTGGAGCTATACGATATGGTGTCTTAGATATAGGCAAAGTATCTAGAACCAAATCGATACAAAACCCTACTTCTCTCTCTAGTGGTAATCCTGGTAAATCTTTTAGAAAAACATCAAGGTATTTACAAATAAATGTAACGGGTATCCGTGGAAGATCTATCATTTTTTCACTTTCTATCATCATAGTTGCCATTGCTAACTTTAACCTTCCCTACAACTCATATGTAAGTAGAGCTAACGGTCTTTGTACTTCAAGCTTATGTAGAAATCGATCCCTATCTAGCAGACCAAAATCGATTATCTGGTTTTGATAGTCAATCATTGCATAATACTTTACCAACTAGTCTACTCCCAAAATTATATCAAAGTCTATCATATCCAAGACTACTAGATCTGTAGGTAGATGCCTACCTTCTATCTCTATATCCATATTTCTACAAATTTGGTTCAGCATAGCTCTACTCCTGAAGATGTGTTTATAGACAAGCATTCAGACATACATGCAACACACACACCACATATAGATACAAATGACTTAGAAATGCATGAAAAACTTACACCACTATCAAAGAAACACAAGCACTATGCAGTAACATAGGGAGCATACCTGTAATAGTGTCCACACTAGATGTATTCATGTGTTGGAGGGCATAAACTTTAGTTGGTGCTCTTTGTCCTTGGCCACTTCCCTGATATTAGCCTATCTAAACTCCTAGAACCACTTGCCTTTCAGGCTCCTTGTAGTCTATGACCTTATGTCCTCGTTGCCCACACTTGAAATAGAACACCTATGGGCTAACTTTCTTTATGCAGAATCTGTGGCTGTGCCCAGCCTTGCCACATGAAAAACAAGCATTCTCAGGCCAATTAAAATCTTTACTATCATGGGGTTCGTAGCATTTGATACATTTCTTATTTATACCCCGTAGGGGTAGGCATAGATCGGTTTGGTTTTTTGTTCCATCCCAAACCAAACAATTAAATAACAATTTAGTTCAGATTAGAAATTTTTTAAACCATAAAATAATGGTTTGGTTCAGTTTGGATTACAGATTAAATCAAAATTTTAACTAAAAATTTTCTTTGCTCTAGTTTTTTTACATTTGTATAGATACTTAAATATTTATATCATTTTACAAAGTTTATATTATAAACAACGACAAAATAATTTATGAATTCATCATATTTTTAATCTATAGTTCTTTATAAACTCAGTTCTCCACCAATAAATACATTTATCAATCAATACATAGTAAGTTATAATTTATAATTTTTAATAAAACCATCAATTCAATTATCTACCAATAAATTTAGCTAAAATAAAAAATCATCTACCAACAAAATTCATCAATGAATAAAATGATCAGCTGACAAAATATATTAAATAATTAATATATAATAATAGTTTATAACTGAATAAATAAATTTCATTCTTTATAAAGTTAAAAGCTATGAAAAAAAAAAACAATAGTTCATCATCAACAAAAAAATACATACCATGAGCCTAAAAAAATTTAAAATGAACAAGTTGATTTTAATCAATATTCACCAAATAATAAATACCAAATGAAATCACATAAACATATAGTAAAATATTATTATATTTTTTAAAACGGTTTGGTTCGGTTTTACAGATTAGTTTGGTTTACCTTTCAAACCAAATATAAATTTACGGATTGATTCGGATTGAAAATTTTAAACCAAACCATTAAAAAAACCAAATTTTCGATTTGGATTGATTCAGTTACGGATCGGTTCAGTTCAATTGGTTTTTTTACCCACCCCTAGTACCCTTAACTGCTAATTTGACCTGCTGTGTAATAGGCCTTTTCCCCAATCCTTGGTAAGAACACTGACAATTGTTCTCTTTCCCAAGTAGATCTGACTTCTCTATGTCTCACGACCTTTCATCTTATTTAAGCCCTACTCGACTGTCTTTGCTTTATTAACCGTAACTGAGTAGCTAGTCAAATCCATCAGGTTCACATTGTGTTGAATCTCAGGCTCTAACCTTGTGATAAACCTGCTTACTTTAGCATCTTCACTCTGTTTTAGAGGATCTGGTAGATATCTCGTTAGTATATTCAACTTAGCTTCATATTCTTCAATACTCATTATACTCGGCATTGAAAATGCCTAACTAAGCATTGAAGTGCAGAATAGCTCTGACTCATTTATACAATACCTTACTTGATCCCTCTAATCTTAGCATTGCTTTGATCGAGAGTCGAGATTGGCAAATAATACTTGCACTTAAAGAGGTCCTTAGGGAATTTTTTGGCCCAACATAACATTTATCTAGTTGCTAATACCCCACTAGCAATTGGGCACTTTCCCACCTAGTTGACATATCGGACATGCTGAGTAACTATAGTTTCAATCATAATATGGTCGCCATTGTAGCTGCAATGGTCAGTAGGCTTTAGGATTATTTTGTCCCTCTTCCCTTATTATTCCATGTTGCAACAAAACTAGAGCTATGGTATAAGTTTTGTGTGACTGAAACATTCCTTAAGGTATTCTATAAGAATATTTGTGTGGCCGATCTTGAAACAAAGGTCACAAGTCTTTATGCTGCAGCAACAAATTTGCTCAAAGACTTATATTGTGTCGTAATTAGACGATTGCACTGCCACCCTTACCACAACTATCAAACAGTCGCTCATCTTGAGGTTTTTCAAAGAGAAGTAAATATATTGCCCAGGATGTTGGGAGCAGTCATGCGGCTTTCCATGAAATCTTTAGTGACATGTTGGTGTAGACTTTCAACAACTTGATGAGCAAGAATGAAAGAGGGAGGGGTAACAAGGGGGATGATTTTAATGTCCTTAGTTGGTGGAAGAAGAGGACACTAATGATGCTGGTGGTTTCTATATTGGCACGACATGTTTTGGCTTTTCTGGCTTCAATAGTTTCATTAGAGTCAGATTTTAGTTTATGTTGGTAGGTCCTTGAACCGCACTACCATAGGCTAAAAGATGCCACTGTTGAAGGTATGCGTGCTTAAAAGATTGGTCTAATATCGATAGTAGCAAGCAGACGGACCCATGCTTTTGGTGGCTTGAGAACAGCGACTCGGGATTGGGATAGTCCTTGTCTCTATCGCATTTGCAGCAGCAAATATAGATAAAATAGTGAGATCAGGCTAGAGAAGATTCTTAAGAGGGGGTATGGTTGATAACCCTTTTTTTTGTCAATATTCTTGTAAATTTTTTGTAGTTAACAAATGTTACTAATAAAATTTAAAAATTTTCCACCGATCTTAATGCATTTACTAATTTCATTTATTTAATAATTTACAATTATTCTAAATAAGTTAATTAAGCAAGCTTAACATTTAATATAAATTAATTATTGTTATAATATTATTTAATAATTTCATTTTTTTTATTTCCTAAAAAAATTGAAGTTAATATGTTAATAGTAATACAATTGAAATCATTTAAAAAAAATAAAATATACTAAATATATTATATTTTTAAGAAGACCAATATATCTAATTAAAATAATAAAAATAATTTATTTGAATACAATTTACAATACATTAGAAAAATAAATCACTATTTTATATTATTATTTAAAAAAAAGGCCAGCGTACTCGTTCACATGCCTTATCATGCTGGCCCACTTATTTTGTGTGCCTTACATGCCCTGTACCTTTCATGCCTCTTGTCAGTTGTGTGTGCTGTGCTTTTGTGTTTTTCCTTCATATGCCATGCCAAGCCTGTAGGCCATGTGCCTACCCACGTGGCCATGACCCATTTACCATGCTTAGGCTCTACAGTCAAAACATCAGTTACCATTTTAAGGGGAAAATTTTTGTTCTTTGGTAGAAAAAGAAAACCTGCGAAATTTGTTTATAAATAAATCCAAGTAACATTTTAGCTTATCATAAATGCAAAACCCAGCATCTTCTTTGATTTTTAAATTAAAAATTTGAACCTCTAGATTTAATCTAAGGCTATTCTTTTTTTTTTTTTTTTTCATTACAATGAGGAGGAGGAGTCGAACTGATATCTCTCACTTGAGAGATTATGGAAGATGCTAATAGGTTACAACGTCGTTGGCAATCCTAAAGCTATTTTCTTCCTAATGAATTCATAAGCACCAAAACTTAAAAAAGAAAAAGAAAAAAAATCCTCAATCCATCAATCTTAATGAAACTAAATTCAAAATAAAGAATTTAAAGATCTTGATTTACTGCTTTTCATTGCACATAATAATTTGTCATCCATAACTTATGATAACTACTAACGGCTTATTCACTTTACTAATGAATAAGACTATAATAAATTTCTATTACAGATTAATAGAATAGAGTTGTAATATGATTTTTTTTATTAATTTTTTATTTAAATGGTGGTATTTTAAAAGACAAGACAATTCCAACATTGAATTAGTATTCATAGGTTTAAATAAACAATGACTATTCAACATTTTGTGTAATAATGATTCATTGTGAAATTACTATTCAATGAACCAAATGCGTAATAACTATTCATAAAGAATAAGATTGTAATGGAATTGCAATTATAGCGAAGTAATGGGCAATTAAAAAGAAAAACATTATATAACAGCATGTAAGAGATGATATTAAGGATAAGGGGTAATTAGGGTTTGCTTAGGTTGTTTGTGAAAAGGGATGGATGCTATCTTTGTTTCGATACACTAGGATTGAATCCCAATTTTCGACTAAATTGCGCTGGGTTTCAGAATGAAGGTTTCTATTTATGTGTGGATGTTATAAGGACTAAGATGACCATGATATTGAGCTTCAAAAAAGTTTCATGAAACAAACTAATTCTGAGAACTGTCATAGGAATGTGGTTGCGCTTTGTGTAATGTTATGAGTTCATCTTGCTAAAAGAAGCAAAGACATGTTCTCTTTTCGTAAATTGATCTTTGATAGGTGCTGCAATGTTATTAGGCGAACCTCTTTCCTTTTTTTTTTTTTTTTTTGTGGTGGAGTGTGGTCGAAGTTCAAAAATGGTGTGAATATATATTTGCTCCAACATCATCTGTTAGTCAGTGATGAGAAAGTGTTTATGTCGTAAGTTCTATACCATTTTTTCATTTTTTTTCCTTCTTTCCTTTGATATTTTTGCATTCCCTGCTGTTAAGGCTGTTATTTGTTCAGATTCATATGAATATCATAAGCAATAATTTGGTTTGTTAACAATCCAAGCTTGATTAAAACATACCTTTTGCTGTGGGTTTTGAGGTGCATGGAGAACAGTAAGGAATTAAGCCTGATTGAGATACTTTTGACACAATTTTTTTTCTTTTTTGGTGAAATTTTTTTTTTTCAACAATGTCAAATGTATGACTTGCTATGCTCTTCTTTAGTTTATTCAATAGAGTAGTAAATGTGGGCTTATGTTCAGTAAATGCTGGGACACTATGAAGGTTCATTCCAAAGCTTATCTTTTTGCAAATTTTAACTTTTGTTTATTGATGGGAAGTTAAGTTCCACATTGGATAGATTTTGCATTCTACCTATGACAACCCTGAAGAAAAAAGCAGGGCTCCATTGCCTTTTGTGGATGGAATTCTCGTATACTTCAGGCTTGTTGTTATTGAGTGAACCTCTGTATGTAATGGTGACTAAAGGTTCAGCAAATGATGAGACATCCAAATGTGTGATATGCTTCTATACCATTTAGCAAAAGGGTTGTGTATTTGCATGTATTGAGTTTTTTGTATCATTTTTAACTAGTGGCTGTAGATGTTTGACTGCTTCAATATAACCCTGTTTTGGTAACAAAATGTGCTTTACTAGTTTAGTAACTGCTAATGCTTACACTTATGTCTACATTATGTATTAACTTATAGGAAATTCTCATTTTTGCAGAATACTAGGGAAACTGCTTTTGTTATAAGGAAGTTGCCCTGACCAAGGCTAAGAGGTATTTGGAGGATGTTCTGGCCCACAAGTAGACCATACCTTTCTGATGCTTTTGTCGTGGGGTTGAAAGGACTGCCCAATCTAAAAATCACCATTCTAATGGACAAGGGTGATGGCCAGTTATATCTGCCAAGTTTATCCTTGACTTGTCGAGGAACGTTGAGAGAATGCTGAGGTATATCCACATGTGTTTTATAATCTTTATTAATTTTTTCTAATGAGTTAATCCTGATAAGTCATTAACTTCTCTCTAGATGAAAGGATTAGATGTGGATGCTCTCTACATTTCTCACATTCAAGTGAACCAGGTACAAAAACAAAGACACCGCACATACTGTGTTCATGGAAGAATTAATCATGAGTATATCATTTTTTAGTTGTTGTTAAATATTCATTTGTTTGCTTTTCCTAATCTTTTGTCTTTGTGGATTCTAATATTGGGATTGTGTAGCTTATATGTCATCTCCATGCCACATTAAATTAATTTTGTTCGCAAAAGGAAGAGCCTGTCATGAAAGAGGTAATTGCATTTATTTCAAGATTGGAAATGTGGGTAGCCAATCCTTTTTGTAGATCTTAAATATATTCTTTTTTTTTTTTATTTATTTATTTATAGCCGAAGACTCAGTTGGCTGCTAGCTCTAAAAGGGCAAAATAAGTTGCCTCCTCAATATCAGCTCTGCTAGCAATTTGCTTTTAAAGTAGTCCTGTTTCTTTGAGAGACTTGTGTTGCCTTTCACATAGAATGTATTATGCAATTCAGTCATTTGGATATGTGATGCTTTTTTATTCTTTTTAGCTCTCTCTTAAATTTTTGCAGCTTCACAATGTTCGGAGCCTTAATTTTGAGAATGTGAAAAAAGTTTGACAATTGCAGTGCCTTTAATGGCATGTGACTTGACATTATCATGTGTCGGTTTTAAAGTAGGAACTAATATGACCATCCATCAATGGTTCTAAACCGAGAATCAGTTTGGGAAAGGCATATTCAAATTGGCTAGACCCTTTGTTGTGGTAGGTCTAATTGGTTTAGTCCCCGAAAGTGCTTGACTAGATGGTCTGGAAACTACTGGTTCAAGAATCGACAAGAGAAGATAGTTTTAGGCCATAAAAATGAAAACATAAAAAGGAAAGGAATGTTTAGAAAAAAATTATAAATTATAAACAAATATTTAAACTATTTTTATGTGGATAGTGAATTTATTTTCTATTTATAATATTTTTGTAGTATTATTAACAACATAAGTAATAAATATAATTGAAATTATGTGTTGGATTTATATAGATCTTTAAATAAATATGCTATAAAATTTCTTTAAACTAATAGGTTAAAAACATTTATTGTTAGACTAATATATATTTCAAGTCAAAGGTTAGTTTTTGCATTTTTTTTAAATTTAAATTTAATAAGATTATTTAATTTTTTTCAAATTATCATGGTTTCGAGTTTTTAAGGAACTAGAATTGAACCATGGGATTTGATGGTTTTCAAGAATTGAAAACTAAATTGGTTTTCACAATGCTGATTTAGGTTTCTCTATTTTGGAATTGAGAATTGGCAGGTTCAATTTGGTTTCTGAACGGAATTGAAATACAACAAAGTTCTACTGGGTCTATTTAAATTGTTTGATTTTTATATATATCTTATTTATATCTAATCTACATCTATAATTTATTTGTATATTATATGTATTTAATTCGTTTATGAGTAAAATTTTTTGTTTTTTTATCTATATTTGTTGCTAGATAAATATCTTTTGTTTGTTTGTGTTCTTCTTCTTCTTTATTTATTTATTCATTTTTTGCCATTATAATGGGGGAGGGGATATAATTAATCATAGGAGATATCACTAGAACACAAGATTATTGGCATTAGTAAAATGATTAGAAAAAGATGAAACAAAACGATTTGTTGCAACTTGCGGAGAGGAAAAGGCTAAAAGAACTGGGCATACTCTTTAAGCATTAGAGCAAAAGAATACTAAATATGGTTCCCACCATTCAATCATAGCATAATTTTATTTAATGTCATTTCTAGAGCATGTTTTCAACATAAAAAGATCAAATAATAGAAAATTATATAGTAATACTATTTCCACCATCAAAGATTAATAACTGACGTAGTCAACAAATCTTTTGACTGAAGTTCAGTCCGTATCTCAAGCTTGTTTGTTGGATGGTCTTTTAAAAATTTCCTTTTTCTATAGGGCAAGGATGGACGAAAAATAATAAGAAAGAGAAAAGAAGAGAGAGATGAGTAGTGGAGGGAAAAAGATTCATAGATAACAAATTAGAAGCGCAATAAATTGAAGGATAATTATCAAAACAATTACAATTGGCGATTTGCATTTTTATGTCTGCTAAAATTTATTGGTATATATATATTATGTGTCATGTGCACATAATGTGTGATACCCATTAAATCATTTCTAGTCTTGGAGAGAAGTGAAATAAAAGATGAATGAAGATGTTCATTCAACTCAGAGATGGCTCATTTAACTCATTTGCGTGCTGTACTTGAAGCCATGACCATTGAAAAAGTCACAATCGCAATTGGCAAACATATTTTGATATATATATATATATATATATATTTTTTTTTTATATAACACATTTGCATTCTTATTGTTTAAGAAGTGCTTTTTCCCTTCCTTTTTAAGAAGCTTATAAGAATGATTGTCCCGCTATGGACCCATTTGTATGTGATTGCAAGTTCTAACCAATTATGCGTAGTGTAGTGATGAGAATCTAAGGCCTTAATTTAGAGATTCATCAACGAACCAAATAAGACGGAAAAAGATTCAATGGGTATTATACATCATGTAATACAAACGTGGTGTGTAACTCCCAATGGTATTCTAACACATGAATATGTAGGTGGTGATTACTTTGAAAACCACCCACTACGTTGTCCATGTGTTAGCATACAATTGTGAGTTACTTATCATATGTACATCCATGTAGCATGTATAAACCAACCAATATTTTTCCAATGAGACGAAGAAGGATAGTATCGGGTTGGGTTCATTCATTAGAGGCGGTGTGTTAAAAATTTTTAAAGTTATTGATTTTATTTCTTATTTTATTAGAATCTATTTTTATTTATATTTTAGATAATTGAGTCATATTTTTAATGTTTTTATTTTATATCTTACTATTGTAGTTAGTTACAGGTTTTGTCCCAAAATAATGTTTTCACGTAATTAGCTAATGCTTTATTTGCTTTTCTTCTTGTTCAGGAAACATATAAGATTATGAGACAACTTGATATATTAAGGAAAGGGGGGGTACTTAAGAAGTTCTGGTTTTACTTTCACACAATTTGTCATTGATTATTGTTCTGGCTATTGAATTTTATTACCTTAATGAATATTGAGAGTTTGTTTTATTCATAACTACTCTATCAATTGTTTTGCAATTGTGGTGAGCATGTTAATTGAATTTTTTGGTTTTTTAGGCAACCTATAAGGGTTTCACAAATGGTGTGATATCGATTTGTGATACCCTTAATGAATCTTGTTACCTTAATGAATATTTAGAGTTTGCTTTATTCATAAATGCTCTTGTCAATTGCTTTGCAATTATGGTGAGCATGGTTAATTGAATTTTTTGGGTTTTTAGACAACCTTTAAGGGTTTCACAAATCATGTGATATCAATTTGCAATTCAATCTAAAAACTAATTTAATTTCATTATTTGTAATCCATTTTGAATAGTTGATTTCATTTATATCCATATATTTTTCTAAAGCCTATAAAACCTAAAAACTATAAAAGGATCGCTTTATTTTATAAAACCTAATATTTAAAAGAATTCAAAGCCTTAAATATGCATTCGCGTTCAATCGTTATTTTGATAATATCATCGTGACAATTTTTATTATGCAAATTTTCCAAACTCTTTGTATATTTGTAAGCTTAAACCCAATTTTCATGAGATTTATATTCAGTATATTTCTAAAATCAATAAAATAGATAAGATTAATGTAAATTTTAATTTTGGCAAAACGTAATTTTATTTGCTCTTTAAACTTTGTTGTATCTATGTAAGTTGAGAGATGTTTTATTGCAAACAAAGCCAACAAAAGGTACTTCCTAAAAGTACACATTCTCTTTTTAATAGCCAACTATTCAACTTTGGTCACAAAAATCTTATTTGAGTTGACCTAATGGGGTCATTTATTTTGATCATAAGAAGTGTTCCTATGAGCCTTATTACAAATGACAATATAGTAGATTTGCTAGTAATACCTTGTAGGGAAAATGAATTTGGTACTTTGGTTGTTTATCGGGACTGAATAGACTAAAGTGTTTCTCAGTTTCAACATCATCTTTTTTATTCTCATAAAAAATGACGAATAGATATATGTCTATGGCTTGACCAAGTCTCCTAGGAGTCCCTTTACCCATATGATCGATCAAATTCTTATAGCAGGTTCCTGTATTGTCTATCGTAGTTGCCATGCCACATTTGATGATCATCCACTTTCTAACATCATTATTTGCGCAAACTCGAACTACCTAATTTTTCCATAACAACATACACCAAATCCAATAATGCATCAAACAAGCTTTGGTATTGGTATGAACCATCATTTACTACTGTTCCTAGCGAGGTAAATAATGCGAAATTCGAGACGAATGTTTGCTTGGTTATAGAAGTAACTAAAGTAAGGATAAATGTTAGCAAGAAGTGGGGAATCGTTATTCTTTAGGAAACCTATAATTGTACCCATGCGTGCACTGTTACTAAATGATGCTACCAATGGTGAATCAGAATTGACAATAAGGCTCGAGTGTCTTGCTATTGAAACTTTCATTTTACCTCCTAAATCTGCTATGTTGATTTCTTTCTGAACATTTTGCATGGATGGAAGTACATAGTTAGAATGTCCATCACCAGGAAAGACTTCATTACCAACTGCTATGTACTTGTAGTTGACGTCAGGGTAGACAACAACATTAGCTTGAATTCAAACACTTGCATTGGAAGCAAGTTCTTGAAGCTTGTCGTTTAGAACACCAAGGATGAGTTCTATGTGGATCCATGTAATGCTTGTAGAGTGCTTAATCTGGATTGTAGATTTGCATTCTTTGGATGTTTTTGGCCTTATAAAGTGAAACTACATTTGTTTGAGATGGCAAGTTGTTGCCATTACGTCTATGGCAAACGCCTATAGATCATGCACCTTCTATAATGAAAATGGCATAGAATTAGTGCAAAAAGATTTAGTAAAGTAACTAGAATAAATCCATGTTCAATTGCTTGACAGATTCTTGAACGTTGATAAAATTTCTTTGTAATTAAGTGTGCAAGTTACAAATTGTTGTCATGGATTTATAATATTAGCAAAAAGGTCTGACAATACAGCTACTTATTGGTGATAGTAAACATATAGTTGGTCATTATAATTATGTGGTACTATAGTATGACGGTGCTGGTGGCCGTGAAAGTGGAGTTTCTGATGATGGTGGTGGTGCAGTTGTTACGGTAGTGGTGCATTGGTAGAGTAATTTTGATGACAGTCAAGTTGTCCCTTAATCTTATTATAAGGAGCAAGAAAATATAATAGATGACACAATTAACATTGATAGAAGGTAAAACAAGGAATACAAGAGGATATTGCTATGTCTAAGCTTGCTAGGGTGGTTCTATATTAATATCAATAATAACATGAAAGACAAACATTTTATAATGGCAATGCTCTTAATAAATAATGCATTGTAGTGGTACATCAGTGGAGAAATTTTATTAAGGGTCTCTCATAATTATAAGGAATAACTAATATCTGTTGATAGAAGATACAACTAACACTAATGTTGCGTTTGGTTGACAAAATAGAAATTGATATTCTAAATTTATTACCACATAATAGCTATTCGTTTATTTGGTTTGTAAAAGAAAAAAATCTACATAACTTAATAGAAAACCAGCGTCATTTTTCGTTTTTTTTTTTTTTGGCCTGAATGGAAAACTTATATTTAAATTTCTATATAACTTAATTGGGTTAATGTCAGAAATTGTACTTGAATTTTCACAAAAAGTTTAATCAGATATTTACAATTTGGTTTTGAATAATTTGGAATAATGGCATGAAAAGTGTTTGTACAACTTATTTTTGTCAAATAAGTGTCTTGTTTTTAAAAACTAGCAAATAAGTGGTTTTGATTTTAAAGTACACTTACTTTTTTCTCGTTGTTAAAACTAAAAGGGACGGACATTTGAGGATGTTAACAAGGCATTTCTTTATTAATGCTTTGACCCTTCACAAATTTCCAGCCCAAATTTATTAACTACTAAAACCGTGACTCTCCATATGTGCTCCCAAAATTTTTTAACACCCTAATCCTTAACCTTAGATTTCGAAGCACTAGAGGCAGGAAGCTTGAACAAAGACCGTGACCAATAAAATTAGCCATAGACCGCGTTACAATAAGCATTACTCTTCAGCGGCAACGTCATCTACCTTGAGCAACAGCAACATTGTTAGAGGAGAAAATCCATGGTGTGGTTGTGGTCCAACTTTGCTTTTGACATCGTGGACACGTGATAATCGCAAAAGGTGTGTCTATAGATGTGCAATGTACAGGAAAGGTTGATGTGGATTCTTCAAATGATACAATCCAGTTTTTTCTAATCGAGTGAAAGAGGTAATCAATGATGTACTTGAAAGTAGGCCAACCCCAGTATGAAATTTCAAATGTCGACCAAATGTTATCCAGCTTGAAGTGGGCACAGCTTGGTTGGAAAAAATTACATGGGTTATGTTAGTTATTGTACTAATAGTAGTAGGTAAGTTTTTGTGCAAGTGCCTTTGACTTTGTCTTCTAGTTTTAGTTGAGGTTTTTCTTTTTCTGCTTTTGTAGTGAAAGAAATGGATTTTTGGTTTACATGTTGTATGCATCTGTAAAAAATGCCTCCTTAAATGAACTAGAAACATCCTGGAGGTTAACTTGTCCAAACAAAATAACAACCATAACATTTATGCAATGAGAATCTTCAACACATTTAGTAGATGTAGGAAATTATCAAACAGTAAATACAAAAAATGCAAGAAACACTAGAATTGTAAGGCTACATTGGCCAACATATATAGTATCCCATGTTCGTCACTATCCTCCTGATTTAAAATAAAATCATCATCCAACGAATCCTCTTCATAGTCTGTATCTAAATCATCATCTAGTTGTGTTGTACTCTCATGCTCACTTTCATTAGGTGGAGTATTCTCTTGCACTCTCTTCTATGACATGCCTAATTTAAACTCCTTGACAATTTTTCTGGCATCAATCAACTCATCGTTAGAAGCATCATCACTCAAACTATATTCAATGATAGAACTATTGTAATCTTCATCTTCATCTCCAATATCTAACTCCTTCACAACATAGCTTTCGACATCTAGATTTGTTTCCCCCTTATAGTAAACCCTCTGTCTAGTAGATGACCCAACATCACTAGCATGTTGCACATATATCTCAATGCTTCCATAGATCCCTAAAAAATCTAGCATCTCCAAAAAGCTAAAGTCATCATTTACCAATTTAAGCCTATCAACAAGGCTTAGGTTCGGAGTAAAAACCTCACAACTTCAATGTTATGATAGATAAGCTCCGTAACCAACTTCGCCTTCAATAAATGAAAAGAAAAATTGCATACATCAACCCTAATAAGTTTAAGCTTCCCACCAACATATAGCACGTCAAGGTTATCCTTCACAAATCTCCCTCCATGGGTGACATAGATGGCCCTCCCTGTCATCTTTATGTGGTCTACAAGCACAATAAAACATAGCATTAGCTAGGGACCACACGTAGATTTAAAAATCAAATAAAACAATGCATTAATGCATTAGCTAGGGCACACGTGTCCATTTAACAACAAGCCAAAAAACATTAATATGTCATTAAATAAAATACTCCATCCCATGCGCAACAAACACTGTAAACTTGGACCCTACTACATCCATATGTCTGGTGCAATCAACCACATGCATACATAATAGGGAATGGATTTTACTAGTACTTAAGAAACAAGAGAAGCGGCAAACTTAATAAAACCAAAAGTAGCACAACACGAAAGAAATTAATTAAGAAGCCATGTATAGGAGAGACCACTACCACACACATATTCAAATTTGATTAGGACCACGAGAAAATAAGTTAGCACTGCACTTTTATGCTTGCGTAGGAACAACTACTTCTACAAAATCACATTCGTAATAGCTTGGATAGATTCTACGCTTATCTCTGTGTTCGTAACTTTGTTTTGCCTGGTTATGCCCCTTCAATCTACCCTCGACTTTTTGGGTGTGAGTTGTAGTGAGAGTAATTTGGGTAGCTGAGGGTGTACTGTGGTAGATAAAAGAAATGAACGGGGAAGTGAATGTTAAAAGAGGGTTCTACTGGTAATAGGTGAAGGAAGGTTAAGAAATTAATTGCTTTCTTTCACTGATAAATTCGTCAAGCAGCAATTTGTTTATGAAAAACATTGGTCTTTCCTGTGTAAGCCATGTTAACATTCCCTAAACATCCATCCCATTTAATTTTAACGGAGAGACCAAAGTGAGTGTACTTTAAAATTAAAAGCACTTTTTTGCCGGTTTTCGGAAACGAGATACTTATTTGCCAAAAATGAATAGTACAAATATTTTTTATGCCATTATCCTAAACAATTTGATACTTAAACTTTCATAAAAGTTCAATCAAATATCTAAAGTTTGGTTTTAAACAATTTAGTACCTGAAGTAAATTTTCACATATAATTTTCCTATCTGATTAAACTTGCTTTAGGTATGAATAATGTATATGAAAACTTGCTTCTAGTATCAAATTGTTCAAAACCAAATTCA
Organism: Combretum micranthum; assembly: GCA_024138025.1. Taxonomy (NCBI): domain Eukaryota; kingdom Viridiplantae; phylum Streptophyta; class Magnoliopsida; order Myrtales; family Combretaceae; genus Combretum; species Combretum micranthum. Next base: position 870,281 of record JAMXBD010000441.1, read on the forward strand.
AGTAAAAAATATATATGTGAAAATTTACTTTGGATACTAAATTATTTAAAATTAAATTTGAAATAACTTATTGAATAATTAAAAAAAATGGTGGGAGAATTTTCCTTGACAATGAACTTTATCTGTATTTGTTCTTTCCCTCCAACTCATGTTGAGAAAATTTAAAGTTTTATATACAAGCCAGGGCAGGACAAGTAACTACATTTTCTAAGAACCTGGACTCAGTGGGACAATTCCCTATAATGCACGTTGTAGAAACATTTCATTCCCTTCTCTCCCTGTTCGATCAAGTCCATGTCGATAATGGACATGTGGGTTGACTGCATTAAAGTAAACTTCTTCCTTAAAGAGGGAACTAGATAAAATTTGAAATATGTTTTATACAAAAATTCAATTTAATCTAAATTTTGAAGTGACTAATTGTTAGTCCAATAACGGCCCAGTCCTCTAACTTTAGAATTACAAACTTTAATTGCCTAAGGTCTCCTTAGTATTCACGCCACAGGTACGTTCTTAGCACACTCTCTACACTCTTTTCTTTTTTACTTTTACTTTACAAATCCTAAAATGTGGACCTATTATCTTACAAACTAGAGTTCGTTCTTTTTACTAATGTAACTAATATATTTGTTGTTTTCTTTGATTTCATGCAAGGAAAAGTGAAAAAGGTTGAAGAAGATTTACATACTAGGTTTGAGTTTCAGAGGACTCCTAGATACTGATTTTGTTTTGTTTTGGGTAAAAAGATTTCTTGCTTCTTTCGTGTTATGTCCTAACTGGCTGTTACAACAACAGGCAATTATAACTGCTTGTAGTGTTTGTCATGTACACACATGATCTTTGTGCAACTATCGTAGGAGACACTAATATATCAAACATTTGTTATGCTACTGCTAGTTGTTATGCTATTGCTAGCCTATTTTATGTAACATAGACAGTCAAATAAGTTGTTTTCTTTTGATTCCTTGAACTCAATGTCATAACACTAATTTAATATACAATCAAAATTTTTTGTATTTATTTTTAGCACCTCTTAACATTGATCACTCTGTTTGCTGACTTAAAATAGCTAGTATATCATTGAAGTTAAACTACTTTTTTTAACAATGTCTAGTACTGATGACTACTTCTTTCACATCAAGAAATAGAGCAAATGGTGCTAGTGGTGTAGTAAAAATAGTTATGAAATGTTTGATTGTACATTGTGTTGACCACTTTAAAGTTTATGTACCAAATTAAATTTTTGTGCAAATTTAATGTACCAAATTTAATACATTTCCTACATAACTGCATAATGTATATATTAGTAAATAGGCACATTCCATACAGGTATATTTATCTTTAAAAAAAACCAATAACATTGTTGGAGAGTTTCTCTTACTTAAATTTATTGAATTAACCCCTTGAAGAGAGTTAATATCCAATTTAGTAATTAAGAATATAATTTAAGAATAATTAATAGTTTTTTTAATCTTTATGGTGCAGGGGAAGTTCAACCTAATTCATCCCACTTATAAATTCATTGATAATTAATAGAAAATTATAACGAAAAGATTTATGGAGTTCAAATTGATTTGATAATTAATGCTAAGCAGCTGAGGTATATCCACATATGTTTGGTAATCTTTATTTTAATTTTTTCAGTGGCTTAATGTTAATAGTTCACGAACTTCTCTCTAGATGAAAGGAATAGATGTGGATGCTCTCTACATTTCTCACATTCAAGTGAATTAGGCACAGAAGCGGAGACACCGCGCATACCGTGCTCGTGGAAGAATTAATTGTGAGTTCATTAATTTTCTGGTCGATTAATTATTCATCTGTTTGCTCTTCCTTATTCTTTCATCTTCGTGGATCCTAACATGGGGATTTCACAGCTTATATTTCATCTCCATGCTCCATTGAAATAATTTTGTTCTCTGTATGGATCCGATCTATGATACTATCAGAGTAAAAGATGGGGTGTATCAGATTTTGACTAGTGATTATAAGACTAATTCTTGCTGGAGGGGACACTAATGACCTCTGCCCTTCAACCCTTAGATAAATAGAGAGGAGGCGAAGAGCTTTTGTTTTTGTGTGACATAGAGTCTATCAGGAAAGAAGTAAGCTAGATTAAATTACATAGAGTCTATCAGGAAAGAGGTAAGCACATCTATTTCAAGATCAGAGATGTAGGAAGCCAATTAATTTCGTATATTTTATCTATATTCCTTTGTTTTACAGCTGGAGACTCAATTGGTTGCTAGCTCTAGAAGGCCAAAACAAGCTGCTAGGGTCTGTTTATTTCATCTGTTATTGGTCATTCTTTCATCTTTTTTATGTTTTCAAATATATGTTTTTCCAAAAATAGATACAAATGAAGAAAAGACATTTTTACCTATAAATTTATGAAACAAATTAGATATAGATAAAATACAAATAAGATACTGTAAGAAATCAAACTAGTAAATTAAAAGAAGCAATTAATTTCCTGATTTTATGGTCTCTATTTTAGGGATTTATATCCTAGAATTATGGCTAATTTCCTAGAAATAATATTCTCTCTCTCTCTATATACATATATAGAGGGAGAGAGAATAATTTATTGTACCATAATATAGACCCTCTTTTCTAGGAGTTGACCAGTTCTATCCCTTATGTATATATATGTACTTAGTTTTTATCAAAATTATATAAAAACTTTTTCAAATATCATTTTGCTTCATTGTATCAAAGCATAGGCTCTAAATCCTATTTTTTTTTCTCAGTCATTATTTAATCAATCCCATGGCTGAATCCGATGGAACATCCAAGGACTCATCAACATCAAACCCATCTCCTTGAATAATTCCAACCACTACTGAAAACATCGTTTTCCCTATCACACTCCACGTGGCTCAAACACCCTTGTCTTCATGGATAGTGGACTCTAGCGCATCAAATCATGTGATAGGTGACAAATCTCTCTTCACAACTTATTCACCTTGTAATGGTCCTCAAACAGTACGTATAGCCAATGGTACACGTACCAAAGTAGCAGGAACAGGAACAATCCATCTTTCAAGCACTCTTACTCTTTACTCTGTGTTATTTATGCCTGATCTTGATTGTAACCTAATCTTAGTTAGCAAACTGGATAGTGATAGGCACTATGAAACTAAATTCTTTGCCAAATATTGTGTATTTTAGGACTTGAGCTCGGGGAGGATGATTGGGAATGCTGAGCTTCGTATGGGCCTTTATGTTCTTGATTGAACACCTCATCCATCCACAATTCGTCCAACCCCATCTTTAATAATAAAGCCAGTCCTTAATGTCGTAGTCAATTCATAGTCTTAAATCAGTTAATCAGCTCATAGTCTTAAATTAGTTGGTCAGTCAAATAAGGATAGTGCAATCATGATGTGGCACTTTCAATTAGGTAATCCTAATTTTTTGTACATTAAATGATTGTATCCATCTTTATTTATTAATAAAAATCCCAATTCATTTCATTGTGAAGTTTGTCAATTTGTGAAGCATATTCGAAGCTCTTATTATCCACGACCCTACAAACCAAGTCATCATTTTTCTCTCACTCATGGCGATATTTGGGGGCCAACTCTGATCCCTAACATTACTAGGGCTCCATGGTTTTTGCATTAGTTGATAATCATATCGGATTATGTTGGACATTTCTTATGAAAGAAAAATCTAGGACCAATCATATTTTCTGGCACTTCCATGCTATGGTTAAAAACCATTTTTTAAACCAACATTCAAATCCTCAAGACTAATAATGCTATATATTTCTTTAATTCTAATCTTAGTCTATATCTCAAGTCCCATGGTATTGTTCAACAAAATTCATGCATTAACACCCTTCAACAAAATGGTGTGGCCAAACAAAAAAACTGCCATATTCTCGAAGTCGCTCAATCTTTACTTTTTCAAACCAATGTCCCTAAGAAATTTTAAGGTGAAACTATCCTCACAACCATGTATCTCATTTATAGAATGCCCTCATGAGTCCTTAAATTCAAATCACCACTACAAACTCTCCACGGTCTTTATCCAACTTCACAGCTAGTGTCCCAAGTTCCTTTCAAACATTTTGGTTACATTACATTGATTCATGCCCACCTTCAAAACCATGGCAAACTCAATGCTCGTTCCCTTAAATGTATTTTCATCGAATACTCACCAAATCAAAAAGGCTATAAATGCTTCTTTCTTACCATACGTAAGTTTTACCACACCATGGATGTCACTTTTTTTTAAGATAAACCATTATTTACCAATTTTGCAATTCAAGGGGAGCATGATACTCATGAATTACAAAATTAGGAATGGTCAGCTCTCATTAAGTCAAGTTCATCTAGCTCTTCTCTCTCCAATCTACCGAACCCGGTTCCTTTCTCCTTAACACAAATGATCCCACAAGAATCACTAAATTCATCATACAAAACAAGTCTAAAAAGTTCATTGTCTGTAGTATACCCTAAACATCTCCTTCTCCCTTATGAAGAAATAAATGTTTACACAAGAAGAAAAATACCTCTTTAGCTCGAACTCAGTTAGCAAAACCAAGAGACTTCTTAAGCTCAATTGATCCTAAAAGAATGCTAGACGAGGTAGAGTTTAGTTCACAAGTAGGCAATGAAAAGGTGACAAATTATGATCTAGAGTTAGATCTGCCTATTGCTCAAAGAAAAGTCGTTTGATCATCGACTCAACACCCACTCCGCAACTACATCTCCTACTTAAACCTATCACATAAATTTTGACCATTTATGACTTCTCTAGATAAAATCATGATTCCTAGTTCAGTTTATGAAGCCATAAAGGTTCCTGAATGGTGAACATCGACTCTAGAGTAGTACAATGCACTTGAGAAAAAAGGCACATGGGTCCTAGCATCAATACACCTAGCAAAAAGACTGTGGGATATAAATGGATATTCTCAATTAAGTAAAATGTTGATGGGGGCAATGATAGATACAAGGCTCGATTAGTAGCTAGAGGGTTTACTCGGTCATATGGAATTGATTATTAGGAGACCTTGCTCCTATGGCTAAGCTTAATACAATAAGTGCCTTATTATCTATTATTGTCAATCAAGATTGGCCTTTGTTTCAGCTCAATGTGAAGAATACTTTCTTAAATGAAAATTTAGTCAAGGAAGTCTATATGAATATACCAGCCGATTTTAAAATTAAGCAAACCAAAAGAAAGGTGTGCAAGCTACAAAAAAGCATTATACGAACTCAAACAATCACCCCGAGCATGGTTTGATAGGTTCACAAAGGTGCTTAAATAGTATGATTACTTACAATCTCAAGTAGATCACACATTATTCATCAAACATTTCATAGATGGGAGAATTATAGTATTGATTGTCTATGTTGATGATATAGTTCTTACTAGGAATCATGGAGGAAAGATAAGAAAACTTAAGATCTTATTGTCCAAGGAATTTGAAATCAAAGGCTTGGGACATTTGAGATATTTTTCTAGGAATGGAAGTGGCTACAACTAGTAAAGGAATTTCAGTCTCACAATGTAAGTATATTTTGGATCTCCTGAGTGAAACTGGTATGAGTAGGTGCAAGCCGATTGAGACTCCTATGGATCCTAATACGAAATTGATGCCTTAGATTGAAGAGTTAGTAGGGGATAAGGGGCGCTATCAATGCTTAGTGGGAAAGTTGATATATTTGACACATACATGCCTAGATATAAGCTTTGTAGTCAATATTGTTAGCCAGTTGCTGAGCAAAAACATGTGATCGATCTCTTGTAATCTACACAGATGTAGATCGGGCTGGATCTCCTATTGATCGAAAGTCTACATCCGAATACTATTCATTTGTTTAGGGAAACTTAGTAACATGGCGAAGAAAAAAGCAGCACGTGGTAGTTTGCAATAGTGCTGAGGCCAAGTTTCAAGCATTGGCTCTAGGCATATGTGAAGGAATTTGGTTAAATCGACTACTAAGTGAACTCAAGATTGGTACTTTTGATCCTATTAAAATTATGTGCGACAATCGATCAGCAATTACAATTGCTAAAAATCTAGTTCATCACGATAGGAAAAAGCTTGTCGAAATCGATAGGCACTTTATCAGTGAGAAAATAGAAGGTAACAAGATTTCTCTTAACTATGTACCTTTTCAGCAGCAAGCAGAAGACATTCTAACAAAGGCCCTATTTTGACCCAACTTCATTGAACTAAGTTCTATGCTTGGTTTAATGAACATATACCACCTAGTTTGAGGGGAAGCGTAGGAAATCAAATTAGTCAATTAGAAGGAGCAATTAATTCCTTGATTTTATGGTCTATATTTTAGGAATTAGTATCATAGGATTATGGCTAATTTCCTAGAAATAATATTCTACATATAGTATATAGTAATTTATTGTACCATAATGTAGACCCTATTTTCTAGGAATTGACTGGTTCTATCCCTCGTGTATATATATGTACTCAGTTGTTATCAAAAATATATAGAAGCTTTTTCAAATATCATTTTGCTTTAGATACAAATGAAAATCAAATAATTCAAATAGAATGTTTGTGGTGTTAGCAACTTGCTTTTGAAGTATTCCTTTCTTTTTTTTTAAGAGAATTTTGTTTCATTTCACATAGGATGTACTGTGCAATTTGGTTATTTGGAAATGTATGTGATGCTTTTGCTTCTTTTTAGCTGTCTTCTTCGATTTTTGAAACTTCACAATGTTTAAAGACTTGAAATTTTTGAGAATGTGAAAAAAAAAAGTTTGACTACTACAGTGCCTTTATAGGCAAATGACTGTTTGCCAAGAGGAAAAGTACTAAAAGAGCTTAATACTCTTAAGCATTAGAGGACAAGAAAAATAAGAGTGCATTTGGTTTGTTGGGTTGGCATTGATTTGACATCTATTTCATATTTATTTCAATCAGACTGCTTATTAAAAATATATACAAATAAAAAATAGTTATTTTTACATATAAACAAACCTTACGGATAAGATACAGAAAAGATAAAAATATAGATAGGATACGAATAAAGATATAAAAATGAAAAACAAACCATCTAAAATATAATTCCTAGTATTCAATCCTACAACAATCTCATCTGATATTATTTCTAGAGTGTCTCCTTAAGATAAGATAAAATAATAAAATATAAGAAAATTCTATCAAGTTAGAGTAAATTTTCCAAAGCTAGAAAATAAAATTGGGCTGTAGTGTCTAGTACTTTCTTATAATATGGGATTAGATATTGGTCGATCCGAGCTTAATAAAAATTGAATGAAAATTAGATCCTATAAACTTCTTAAGACTTGAAGCTGAATTGGGTTTTGGAATGTACCTTAGATTTGCTCTCTATCTTCTATCCATTTCTTTACAAATTGTCTATTTACATTGACACGGCTGACGCAACCAATTTGAAAAGCTGATTTACACCTAACAACGCTATACAGCTAATCAGAAGTCAGCGTGAACATGATTGGATCACATGACTGATACATAGATCATTAAATTAATCTCATAATAAACCAAATTCCATTGGACCATGGTACAAATAATCCGATGTGTTCTAGCTATACTATATTTGATATTTTAAACTTAATTGTGTCTACGTAGATACCTTAACAGTTCTGGAGTCGGTCATCGTGAATAGGAGTCTTCTTGCTGATAATGATGAAACACATGTTTAGTGTTGTTTCAAAAAAAAAAAAAAAATCATAAATATCAAATTAATATTGCTATGTCATATTATGAAGTGGAGATACCATTATTTGTATTTGTATCGCATCTTCCTGTGATATAGCAACTAGCATATGCAAAATTTTTTAAAACTTTGTATCGCAGAAAAAAGTAGCGATACTGCATTTTATTATTTATTATTTATTATTTTTTTTATCTGGATAGTAGATCCACTACAAGCAATGAATGATCAATCTGGACCACACACTTCCTGTAATATTGTCATCAAAGCAATTGAAGAAACATGACAGTAAATTTCTAGTTGGACCACACATTTTCTGTATCAATCACATCAATCAATTAAAAAAAAAAAGTCTACGAAATATCCAAGAGAGAAGAAAGCATGCAGAAGTAATTATAAAGTATTGGATAGGCTCTGTATCGTACCTTATAAGTGCGATACATGTATAATTATATGTGTATCGCATTTATAGAGAGCAATACAAAAAAAAATCTATACCTCATTTTTTTATGCGATATAATAAATTATTTATTAATTATTTTTATACTATTTAGATTTTGTGTAAGCATTTTTTAAATACCAATACATAATAATTCTCTGCTGACAACACTGATTTACACCCAAGCTTGTCTAGCTGCTCTTTCCCCCCTAAAGGATCAAGAACAAATCGAGGATGGATTTTCATGTAGATTTCTTCTTTAAAATCTCCACTTATGAATGCGATTTTGGTGTCCTTATGATGGAGGGGCCATTAAGAACGAAAGTCTTCTCATATTCTTAGATTACCTATGTTGTCTATGCGTGTTGTGGACTCTTGAAGGTTAACGTTGTGTTTGGCAACTTTTTTGTTTAGGAAAATCAAGGGAAATGGATGGAATTAAATGACTAGAAATGAAAATGAGTGAAAATAAAAAAAAAGGCTTAATATTTATTTTATATTTTGTAAGTTACGAAGAAAATAGAAGAAAAAGACGAGAAATAAGTTAGTGTTGATTAAAATACCTATTGCTTTTTTTTTTTTTTTCTTAAGAGGTATTTTAGTTATTTCAGTCAATTTCCCTTGGTTTCTACCCCTTCCATCCCAAATCTGGATAGAAATAAAACTGAGTCTAACTTCTACTAATTTCCATTTCACCTACATAAAAATAGCCAAACACAACATTTGGTCCATTTTCCTTACATTTATTTGTTTTCAGTGGATTTTTACCTACTCCAAACACAGTGTAAGTGACATCAAAAGTGAATAGAAAGAGGATACCAAAACACATGACCGTGGTATTGGGCAATAGTAGTTCGATGTTGTCTTCAATATACTTCCTTTTCCTTCAATAGTATTTACGTCCGTGTCCTATGTGTCGAATACCGAAACCTTATATTCTGATCAGAATTTTCAAAGGCCATCATCTTATAATACCTCTCTCGCAAGATCATGTTGTCATTTGAATTCCCATGTTCACTCCCAGGTCCCAACATTTCCACTATCACGTCGTGATTGAAAATTTAAAGTTTAGATTTGGCAAACTTCAGGGATATATCTGTTGCAAATTTTCAAGAGATGCTAAGATAGCTAGTTGATAGCTATAAAGGTTAAATGTTATACTTGTACCTGAATTTTTTTTTCCCTACAATTAGGTAAAATTTGGGTGGCTAATTGCAAAATTTAGACATTTGAATATAAAAAATTGATAAAGTTCAAGTATCAACTTAATACATTTACAATTTAGACAATTAATGATAATAGTTAATTGCAAAAATTTAGGCAATTAAATTTGAAAATGAATAAAGTTTGAATACCAACTTCACACATTTAAAATTCAGACAATTAATTATAAAAATATGTAAGTGAAGTGCTAAATAGAATAATTACCAAGCTATATACGTTAAAAAATTCTTATAGATTAATAGCTAAACCATCTAGGCCTTTAGCCAAACTTGTAATTGTTTTGAGTTCTTGGGTAATGAAATTTTAATTTCATTTACTTAAAAAGAAAAGGTTTCTCTCTTACCTATAATAATAATAATAAGAAAGAAGAATGTAAGAACAATTGTTTCTGTTAAAGCGAAGTAAAAGGAACAAATTATTTTCTAATGCCATGAAACGATATTAAATAAATATAATCAATGATGAAAGTAGAGTGCACGAAAGTAAATGAGGTTTGGGTTTTATAGAGACTCCTTCTTATGATTCAACTATCTTCTCCAGCTCCATTGCTATGGATCTAGTATTCAGCACTCGTTCATTTCACCAAATTTAATAAAAATAAGAAAGATTATAAACATTGATGCTTTATTATGTTCTACCTCACAAGTCCAACCACTCAATTAATTATAGAACCGCAAGATACTGGAGTAATTTTCTTAACAAAGCACTCAACCAAACACTAAAAAGTGGAGAAAAAGTGTTTAAGATGATATATAGTAAGTTCTTCCAAATTTAAATGCGAATACAAAAAATATTGAATGAGTGTTTAAGTTCATAAATAGTCTCCAATGAAGCCTTTGAGAGTCATTATATGCAATTATGAACTTTAAAACTTCAACCTATAAGAGGTGTCTTGAATTTTTGAACTCCAATCTCTTTTATAACTTTACAATAATGGCTATTGACAAAAAAGATAATTGTACGCAATTTTCTCCTTAAAAAAAAATTTTAGCCATTGAAGATAATCCTTTGGTTGAATTGTTGAAAGTATCTCTTATTTTGTTGGAATTTGAATTATGAACATTGAAGGTATTGATTGCTTCTTCTAGAAATATTTTCTTGTTTAGAGTTCTTGTTAATAATAATTACTTAAATAAGGTCCATTTAAAAATATTTACCAATATATAGTATTAAAATTGTATTTCATACACGTGATATTCAAATTTATATTTATAGTATTTGTATCACAATTTTATATACATACATTTTGTATATATATTGCTTGTTTGATTCACAGTATTGGTGAAAGTAAGAAAAGTTATTTAATGAAACAAAAAAAAAAAAAAAAAAGAAGAAGAAAAAGAGGACAGTGTGACATGAATTAAAAGAGAAAGGGCGGGGAAAAAAGAGTAATAAGACTGACCGACAGAAGAGAGGGAGAAATGAGCTATATCAGAAGAAAGGGACCATCTCAAAAAATAAAATAAATAAAAACTGGTCCAGACGTATGTCGCTATTACCAAACATATGATATAAATGTAAAATAGCTGTATCGCATTTTATTGATATGATTTAGGTACAGGAGAAAAACATGATATCAGGTGTATTAAACGCATTTTACGTGTAACTTTGACATTCTGATTTAGAAATGCGATTTTACAATATAATTTAATAATATTTTTCATATCAACTATATATTGATAATTATTTATTATAAAAAGGGTAGACACATGTTTTGTCCATCTCTTTTGGATAAATATTGAATTCATAAATCTTCACATTTTGTTAATTATCCTTAAATTTTGTTGCAATCCCTTAAAAAAGAATTTTTTAAACTTTAAATTTACTGGGGAAAACTTCTATTTAGTAGATTCGATCTTATCTTAGGTAACCATACTTTATCCATTTATAATTGTATTCTAGACTTCTGAAGACATGAGAGGATGAGGCTATCTTCCAATAAAACTTGTAATCAAATCTTTATTTGTGGAAAATTCTTGAAAAATTATATAAGTATTCACCTTAAATAAACTCCATGGATTTATACCATTTTCAATAGAACATATTAGATGTATTACCCAAATATATCTAATAAGTAGATTTGGGTCTTTATAAAACATTTTAACTGACTCAAATTTTGATAACTAAAATACTTCGAGCAAAACATTTTGTTCATCTAGTGTCTCCGTCCAGGCTTTTAATTTATCGTTTGACTATGCTTCTAATATATCATATGATAACTCTGTCTGGACCATACATCTTATATTTCCACTTTTACTTCATTGAACAGACTTGCTTAAATTCTTATATGTTGCACACTTAATAAATTAGTCAGAATACACTTTATCATTTTTATTATCTACATAATTAATTAAGAGAACTTCCTAATATTGTTTACCGATTATATATTATTTAGCTAAACTCTTTTGTTTATATGCAAGCTTGAACCCAATTTTGATGATATTTATTTCAGCCTATTTCCAAATTTGATGTAATATTTAAGATATAATGAAATTTTTTATTTTGGTAAAACATAACTTTATTTGTTCTTTTAACTTTATTGCATCCATGTAGTCTAAGAGATGTTTTGTTGCCATTTGCAAAAAAAGCCAACAAAAGGTACTTCATAAAATATATATATATATATATATATAATCTCTTTTCAACGGTCAACTATTTAACTTTTTTCGCTGGGGTGATTTATTTTTATCATAGAAATGGCTCCAATAGCCTTATTACACATAACACCATAATAAATTGCTTGTAATATCTTCTAGGAAAAGGTAAGTTGGTACTTTGGTTGTTTATTAGGGTAGAAAACACCAAAATGCTTCTCAGTTTCATCATCTCCTTTTTGATTCTCATCGAACATGGCAAACAGATATGTTTCTATGGGACTACCAGGCTTCCTAGGAGTCCCTTTACCCACATGATCAATCAACTTACTATAGTACATTTCCGCATTGCCTTTTGTAGCCTCCAGACCACCTTCCGAAGGCCATCCACTTTCCGACACCACAATTTGCAAATTCGACCCCTCCAATTTTTCCAAAGCAGCATACACTGAATCCAATAATGCATCAAACAAGTTTTGGTATTGGTATGGATCATCGTTTACTACCGTTGTTGGTGAAGTAAATAATGCATAATCAAGATGAATGTTTCCTGGGTTATCACGGTAACTAAAGTAGGGATAAATGTTTGCAAGAAGTGGGGAACCGTTATCCTTTAGGAAACTTATAATCGGCCTCATGTATGCGCTGTCACTAAATGACCCATGCGATGGTGGATAAGAGTTCGTGATAAACTTTGAGTATATTGCTGTTGAAACTTTGATTTTAGCTCCTAAATTAGCTGCATTGATTTCTTTTTGGACATTTTGCATGGCTGGAAGTACATATTGAGAATTTGCATCACTAGGAAGGATTTCATTGCCAACTGCTATGTACTTGAAGTTGACATCAGCATAGGCAACAACGTTGGCTTGAATCCAAACACTTGCACTAGAAGCAAGTTCTCGAAGCTTGTCTTTTGGAACATCAAGGATGAGTTCTATGTTGGATCCACGTAATGCTTGTAGAGTGGCTTGATTTGGATCATAGATTCGCATTTTTGGGATGTTGTTGGCCTTATAGAGTGCAACTACATCTGCTTCAGATGGCAAGTTGTTCCCAATGCGTCCATTGCAAACGCCCACAGATCGTGCACCTTTCATAATAAAAATAGCATAGAATTAGTGCAGAAAGATTTTGTGAAGTAACTAGTATAAATCTATATACTATTGGTGCAATAGTCAAAGTAATGTTGCATTCATGGAGTAATTTTGGTGACGGTAGAATTGTCTCATAATTATAAGGCATGACTAATATCCACTAGTAGAAAACACAGCAAAACCCCAATAGAAGATAAAGCAAGGAACATAAGAGAACATATGCTATATCAAAGCTTGCTTAGGATGGTTCTATATTAACATCTCAATAAAATAGCAAAGAGAAACTTTTTAAATTGGTAATGCTCTTGATAAATAATACATTGGTACATCGTTGGAATAAATTGAATGAGGGTAGAAGTATCTCATAAGGAATAGCTAATATCTGCTGATGATAGAATCCACACCCAATACTAATAGAATATATAAGAAAATATATGCTATATCTAAGCTTATTTGGGGTAGTTCTATAAAACAGGTAAAACAAACATCTTAAAATAATCAAAGAAATGGGAAAGGAGGCTACCTGAAATCTCAAATCCTGATATTAGAACAATACATAGCACTAAGGCAACAAAATAAGTCTCTTTATTCATCGTATGCGATAAGTAAAAACTTTAGTTTTTGTTGTACATACATTCCCAAAAGACTGGTATATATAGGCAAGTGATATTGTATTACGAATTCAAAAGTTTTGGCTGTCTTCCCTACGAAAAATCAACAAATTTTTTCGGGTCAAGCACTCAATAGAAAACCGACGTCAATTTTGGGGGCCTGATTGGAGAACTTAGGTTTAAATTTGTAAGTTTTTGAAAATTTCCACAGAACTTAATAATTAATGTCTTGACGAGGATGCAAATTGGAAAATCCATCCAAAGAGATAAGGCAGACCAATGCTTCCTTCTTAAATCGTGGGAGAATTTTCCTTGACAATGACCTTTATCGGCATTTGTCCTTTTCCCCACGACTCATTATGAGAAAATTCTAAGTTTTATGAACGAGTCCATGACGAGTAACTATATTTTCTAAGAACCAGTAGTCGGTGGGACCACTCCCTGTGATGCACATTGTGGAAATATATCATTCTCTTCTCTGCTTGTTTGATCATGTCCATGCGCAGGATGGACTTGTGGGTTGACCGCATGAAAGTAAATTATTTCCTTAAAATAATTAGCGATACATAAGTGCAGAACAAAAAAAATATTTACTCTCTAGAATACGGTCTCTATTCTATCCAGCCAACACACACTTAAAATGTATTAAATATGTATAAAAAAAAATAAAAATATCTCTAAAATAAAGCAAACATTACTATCACTCCACGTACACATGTCATTATTATTTTTGGGATAAAATTAAGACAAAGTGGCTGGAACAGCAAAACTTTTTCCATGCAAAACATATATACCAGGAAATAGGCACTTGCAATGTAGGTACATTATCATTGGAAAAGACTAAAAAATATTGTTGGGAGAGTTTCTCGTACGTGAAAAGAGCAACTGTATTAAACCTTTGAAGAGAGTTAATAAGCAATTTAGTAATTAGAATACAATTTAAGGACAATTAATAGTATTTTTTCCTTTAATCTTCATGGAGGAGGAGGAACTTGGACCTTACTCATCCCATTATTGGTAATGACATTAGACTACAAGATCATTAGCATTTAATAGAAAAATATGACCAAAAAATGATGGAGTTTAGATGAGACAATGTTGACTTAATATAATATAAATATTTTGATATAGAGAACAGATAAAATATTATATATTAACCTTATAATCTAGAGATATTGCTTTAGGATTAAAATTCGCCTAATCTTAGAGTTAATTCATTTAGGTCCTTTAATATGTATATCTAGGGGTTAAATTATGGGAGAAGTCGTTTTATGTCTACTTTGTGTAAAAACTTAATCAAAGTCCTAAATATCAGTTGTAGATCTTAACTATATTCAGTGGTTTTAAAGCTAAAGACTCAGTTTGCTACTAGCTCCAGAAGGGCAAAACAAGCTGCCTGCTAAATGACAGTTGTACTAGCAATTTACTTTTGAAGTAGTCCTTTTTTTGGAGAAAATTTTGTCGCCTGATGTACCGTGCAATTCAATTGTTTGTAGATGTGACAATTTTGCTTCTTTTTAGCAATCTTAAATTTTCTGCAACTTCACGACATTAGGAGCCTTGAAATTTGAGAATGTGAAAAACTTCATAAATGTAGTACTTTTAAAGGCAGTTAACCAGGCATTATCATAGTCGATTTTAATCTAGGAACAGGTCCGATCTGCCACAAGCAATTCTAAAACTGGGAATCGGCTTGGAGAAGGTGGGTTCAAATTGACCTAAGTTCCATTAGATTTGGCAGGTCTAGTTGTTTTAGCCTTCTAAACTGCCTAATCCAACCGCTAGGGAACTATCTATTTAAGAACTGGCTAGAGAAGGCATCTTTGGAGCATACAAATAAAAACATAAAAGGAAAGGGATAAAAAGAAGAAATTAGAAGAAAAATAATTGTAAATTAGAAATAAATATTTAAACTATTTTGTGCGAATATTAGAAATTTATATTTCATCATCATATTCACAACATTTATGTGTTATTATTAACAATGCAAGTGATAATATTTGTTTAGACCTCTAACTAAAGTTAACTCTTCTTAATACAAATGTCTAAAACTCCATGCATAAATAAATGCACTACTCTAATATTTTTTTTAACTAATGAACTAAAAACAATAATTATTAAAACTTATATTTATTTTATGTTAAAAGTTTACTTAAATGAAGTTTAATTATTTATTTATCTTTAAATATAATGGTTTTTGGTTCCTGAAAAATTAGAATTGAACCATGAGAATTGACAATTTTGAAGAATTGGGACCGAACCAGCTTCTACAATTCTGATTTTGCCATTTTGAAACTGGAAATCAACGGAATCAATGGGTCTAGTTTGATTCTTGTACTAAACCGAACTATAACGACATCTATACATCATAGGTTGCTAAGAGCTAAAAAAAAAAAAAAAAAAGAAGCTAAAAGAACTGGGCATACTCTTAAACATTCGAGTACAAGAAAACTAAATATGGTTCTTAGCATTCAATTATAGAATAATCTTTATTTAATATCAATTCTAGAGCACCTTTTCAAGATAAAAATATCAACTAATAGAAATCAAATATTAATATTACTTCAACAATGTCTAGTTGAAAAACCCAAGCAAAGAATAATAATTGATGTGGTCAACAATTTTGTTGACTGAAGTTCAGCATCATCAGGTAGCCTTCTTGGATGGCCTTTCAAACTTTTCCTATTTCTTTGTGTTGCTGAAAGATTTAAGGCAAAGTTGAACAGTGGAAGCAAGAGAAAAGAAGAGGGCAATGAGTGGTGGAGGGAAGATGATTCATAAATAATAATTAAATTTTTACACACGTTATTGGCATATCTATCTTATTTAGTGGTTTTATATTTTGTTTATTAGCATATATGTATATATTTAGTAGTTGTGTATATTTTAGGGAGATGTTTTATTTTTCTTTGACTATGTATATTCTGTATTATTGTATATTTGGTAATTGTATATTCTTAGGTCAAAGGGTATAGGGTTAAGCAAAGCATTTTTCTCCTATATATGGAGTTGTAAGATCTATGGAAAAGAATAGCAGTCTTTTCTTTTCGTTGTCATCTTTCTCTTTTCATGGTATCAGAGCCTAGAGCCTAAAACCTCCTGAAACTCAAAATCTCAACACACAAGTGGTACAATGAGTGGCAGCAGTGGTGACTATAATCTTAAGAACATTGTTCATGTGACCTCTCCAGCCATCGATATACCAACCTTGACTGTGGAATAAGTGCAGAAATTAATGGTATTATTGGAACCTAGTCCTTCTACTGAGAAACTATTTGGTAAGTCTTCAAATGGTATGATGAATAGCCATTGGACTATAGATAACAGTGCATCGAATCACATGACAGGTTGTCTTGATTTATTGACCGATGTTATAGAACAACACCATCTCCTGTTGGTCTTCCAGATGGTACATGTGCTACAGTTACCAAATGTGACAAAGTGATGATGAATTCTAGTTTATGTTAACAAATGTTCTTTATGTTCATAATTTGCCATGTTATCTTTTTTCCGCTGGACAAATTATTAGAGAAATTAATTGCTTTGTAATATTTATTAGCAAGCTTTGTGTGATATAAGACCTCACCTCGATGAACCTGATTGGAGTAGATGAAATGAGAGAGGGAGTTTAATATTATAAGGATGTGGCAATACATCTGGCTCTGATGGAAATAGACATAGACTCGTACACCTTATGGCATTTACGTATGGGTCATCCATCAAGACAACATCTCTCTCTTATACCTGATGTTTTAAGTAGTAGTAGTAGAGGCAATGTTAGATCAGACTTATGTGATGTATGTTGTTATGCAAAACAAGCTAGATCTCCTTTTCTAACAAGTGAAAATAAAGTTGATAATTGTTTTGAGCTTATTCATAGTGATCTTTAGGGACCATATCATGTATCTTCATCTTGTGGTGCACATTATTTTATGACCACTGTTGATGATTTTAGTAGAGGTATCTGGGTTTATTTATTGCATGATAACAGTTAGTCAAGTAATAGATTAATTGAATTTTGCACTATGGTGAAAATGCAATCTAGATAGCTTGTGAAATGTATTAGAAGTAACAATAGGCTTGAATTTACTGCAGGACCTATGCTTAATTTTTATAGAGAATATGGTATAATTCATCAAACCTCTAGTATGGGTACTCCCCAACAAAATGGATGATTGAAGCGTAAACATATACATATTAAATGTAGCAAGAGCCCTTTGTTTTTAAGCATATCTTCTTATTCGTTTTTGGGGAGAATGTGTCCTTATTGCAGCTTATTTAATTGGCTGAACACACATACACCACTTCTAAATGGAAAAACACCATACGAAATTCCTTTTCAACAAAAACCAACCTATAGTCATGTTAAAACTTTTGGTTCTTTATCCTATGTGCATCGTAATCCTTGACAAAAAGATCAATTTGAGTCTCATAGTAAAATATGCATGTTTATTGGGTACCCACATGGTAAGAAAGGTTGGTAGGTGTTTGATCTTGAATATGAGGAATTTTGTGTTTCTCGCGATATTATCTTTCATGAAGTATTTTTTCCCCTTGCCACTATTGCTAATTCATCTAGTTCACAATCCCAACATCTTAATCATGTACATATGTGGAATATATTGATGATATAAAGCCTGTTGTGTATACTCTTGCTGCTCTAGTAAAGATCAAAGCTAGGGGATGTGATTCATCCTCTTATGATAAGGATTCTACTTCATTAATACCATCAATTAGTGATAATGTTCATGAACAAGCTCTTACAAGTAACAGGCAATGCATTCATCTTCCTCCATCATATTCGTAAGATTATGTATGTCACACCACTCAACTTATTCATCCCATCTCTCAAACCCCACTTCAGAATGTATCTTTAGGTATGCCTTATCCCATTACTAATTATATTACTTGCGATAATTTCTTTGCAGTTCATACAAAATTCTTGGCTACTATTTATGCTAATGTTAAGCCCAAGAACTTTCAAGAAGCTATGCAAGATCTAAAGTATAATCTTGATGTTGCAAATGGGTATGTCGAATTAAGTATAATCTTGATGGGACTTTGGAACATTTTAAAGCTTGCCTTGATGCGTTGGGTAATACTCAGGTTAAAGGGTTAGATTATACTGACTGAAACCTTTGCTCCTGTTGCAAAGATGACATATGTTTGATGTTTTTTATCAGTTGCTATAGCTAAAGGTTGGGAACTTCATCAATGGATATTAATAATGCATTTCTCTATGATGATCTTGCAGAAGAGGTGTATATGAGACCGCCTCTAGGTTTTGCTCCTCCTCACCCTAATAAAGTTTGTCAACTTTGTAAATCTTTATATGGACTTCGTTAAGCTCTTCGTAATTGGTTTTGCTAAATTAAGTAGTTCCTGAAACAATATCGGTTTGTTTAGTCTTATACAGATTATTCCTTATTCACCTATCATCACAATAATATTTCTTAGCATCCTAATCTATGTGGATGATTTAATTCTAGTTGGAATCGACACTGATGCATGTGCAAACTTCAAACGCTTCTTAAGTACATGTTTTAAATTAAACGATTTAGGTCCTTTAAAATATTTCTTGGGAATTGAAGTAGCTCGTGGTCTTATGGTCTTTTCTTTGCCAACAAAAATCATTCTCTAGCTTTTGCTATTAGGAAGGATTTCATGATACCGTTAATATCGTCGTCTTGTGGTCAAACTCATCTATCTTACTATCACTTGCCCAGAATTTTGTTACTCTATTCATATTCTATCTCAATTTAGTAGGCTCCTAACAATTCATTTTGATCACTCATGCATGTGGTGCTACTTGAAAGCTCATCCTGGTCAAGGTATTATGTTACATGTTAACAATGACATGTAGTTGTATGCTGATTGTGACTTTGATTGAGCCAGTTGTCCCATACTAGACGCTCTCTTAACTGGTTACTTAATTATGCTTGTCAATCTCCTATATCATGGAAGATAAAGAAACAAAGTGCAAGTTTCTCGTTCTTCTACTGAAGCCAAGTAAAGAGCCATGGTTAACACTACAAGTGAACTTGTCTAGTTGAAATCTTTTTTTGGCTTCCTTAGGTGTTTTCCATACATCTCCTATCATCTTTTTTTTTTTTTAATAGTCAATCTACTCTTCATATTGCTGCTAATCTTGTCTTTCATGAGTGAACCAAACATATTTAGCTTGACTGTCATTATATGCGAGAAGGTTCTTGATCGCGCCATTGCCATAACCACATTCGTTCTCCCAGTAACCTGCTGACCTCTTTACCAAAGCACTTGGGAAGTAGCAATTCCATTATCTTCTGTGCAAGTTAAGTGCTGTGATCTACATACTCAAACTTGAGAGGAGTATTAGCGTATCTATCTATATTTAATAGTTACATATTTTGGCTATTAGCATATATGTCTATATTTAGTAGTTATGTATATTTTTAGTATATCTTTTATTTTTCTTAGACATGTGTATTTTGTATATGATATTTGGCAGTTTGTATATTCTTTGGTCAAAGGGTATAGGGTTAAGTAAAGCATTTTTCTCCTATATAATGCAGTTGTAAGATCTTTGAAAAAGAATAACAGTCTTCTTTTCATTGTCATCTTTCTCTTTTCTCTTTTTCAAATAAATTAAACAATAATTATCAAAACAATTATCATTCGTGATTTGCGTACCTTATGTATGCTAAAATATATTGGTATTTGCATACTATGTGTCATATACACATAGTATTTGATACCCATTGAATTGTCTCTAGCATTGGAGAGGAGTGAAATAAAAGATGAACGAGGATGATCAATCATATATACTTTGTAAATGGGTTGTAATGTGTTAATTGATTTACTACGGAGTGGCTTGTTTAACCCATTTTCATGGTTCTATTTGAAACCATGACCATAAGAAAGAGTTAATCTCTTGCAATTGGAGAGCATAATTTGATGTTTGCTTTCTTTTTAGGGTTAATGTCACAAATGATATCTAAACTTTTATAAAATATGCAATTATATATCTCAACTTGGAAATTGATTAATTTAGTACTTAAACAGTAAAATTAATCAATTTAGTTTATGAAAGAACTTTTCATGCACGTTAATAGTACCTCAATCTAATTCTTTCAGGTGCTAAATTGATTGATTTCAAAATTTTTCAAATACTAAATTAATCAATTTTAAAGTTTAGGTATTAAATTGATTAATTTCAAAGTTTATATATCTAATTATATATTTTTCCAAAATTCAGGTACCATTTGTGATATTATCCCTTCTTTTTATTAAAAAAAAAAATATTTTCCCCCTTTTCTTTTTAAGACTCTTATTGGGAATGATTGCCACTATGGACCCATCTATGCATGATTCTAAGTTCCAACCATTTATATGGTATTTAGCGATGAGAATTTAAGGCCTTGATTAAGAGATTACATTATGAGAAAATAAAATGAGAAGAAGGGTATAATTGGGTTGGGTTCATTCAATGCAGTAACGAATCTCAATTAAAGTCAGTCTTTATAGCTAATCGTTTCAACTTTTGAGTTTCGAAACCACCAACATTAATTATAGACCACTAGTTTTTATTTCCAACATTAATTATCAGTAACACAATTTATTTGTATTTATTATTTGCCTTTTTAGGATTTTGTCTCTTAGAATTCCCCATGTAATAGTATAAATAGGCCTTTAGACTCTTTTTTGTAAATTAGAACAATATTAAAATATTTAAAAACCCTATTTGAGAATTTTCTCAAGAAAGTTGCAATCTTTTGCAAGTTATGTGTGAAATCAATCGTTGCTATTGATTTCTGTTATCTCTAACGCTTTCACGCTGTGTCAAAGTGGTATCAGAGCGAGTGAGTTCCAGCAAAGATGTCAACTAACGAGGTTGTTGACAGCGATCGCAATCTTGGCAGTGTTCGAGAGGCCGGAGTTCTTGGAACTAGTCATATGGTTGCTAGGACAAGGTTTGATGCCATGGATCGGAGATTATGATGGGTAGAGCAACTTGTCGAAGATCTAGTTAGGTGTTTCGATGCAATGGCAAACGAAAACAATAGATGCAAGAATGATGTTGGATTACGACCTGAGGCAAGAGAAGCCTATGGTGGCCTAATCAATCAGCCTGTCACTACGAATTGATTAGTACATATCTTAAAAGATGATTCTGAGGAAAACGAAGATGTTTTATTTGATAAGAGACAGCATCGAAGGAGAAAAGGTAAAGGTGAAGGCAGATATAGACGAAATTATTTTGGCTATGATCAAGAAGATGGTGGAGATTTCCTATTAAAGGTCGACATTCCCTACTTTAATGGAAATTTGAATATAGAGGAATTTTTAGACTAGTTAGCAGAGGTTGCTCAGTTCTTCGATTACATAGAGATATCAAAGGAGCGTCGTGTAGTCACGTGTAGATTGAAAGGTGGGGCTTCTGTCTGGTGGGAAAGGCTGCACAATAGGAGGCAAAGGGAAGGAAGACAACCCGTGTGGACATGGTTCCGTATGAAGTAGCTATTGCAAAGGGACTTCTTGTCACTTGACTACGAATAGATCCTCTTTCAATAGTACCAACATTGTCTCCAAGGTCAACGAACCGTTCATGAGTATGCTATCGAGTTCATGCGATCTGAACATAACGACCTGCTAGAAAGTGAGGGTCAATAAGTCACGAGGTATGTTGATGGTTTAAATTTTCAAATTCATAATAAAATTAGAGTGAATGTGTTGAGAAGCCTGAATGAAGCAAAAAAAACATGGCACTCATAGCCGATATGATGCTACAAGATAGGAATAACCGTTTTGATGGAGGTAATAGGAGGTATGGGGTTGATGGAACAAGCGGTAGCAAATCTATGACTGAGAAAAATAAAGGTCATCAGGAGAAGTAAGGCATGAGTGGTGAGAAAAACGATGACAAGGCTGCTGGAAAGAGACCTGTTGATGGCAAAGAAAACCAAAGGCAAAATAACCCATATGCTAAGCCTATCTTGGGTAAGTATTATCACTGCAATCAACTAGGTCATTGGTCAAATGAATGTCCAAATAGGAAGACCGTGAATATAGTTGAGCAGGATGAAGAGGGAGAGATCTGTGAGCCTAATGGAGATGATGATTATCATGATGAAGTGGGTGATGATGAGGTTTAACTAACATATATGGTTAAGAGTCTTATGTTAACACCAATGTAGGAAGAGAGCTCTCAAAGGCATCAATTGTTTTGCACTAGATGTACTATTGGAGAAAAAGTGTTTGATCTTATAGTTGATGGGGGAAGTTGTGAAAATATAATCGGAAGGGAGGTTATCGACAAATTGTAATTGCCTATAGAAAAACATCCTAACCCTTATACTATAGGCTAGATTAAAGTTATGGAGAAGGTAGATGTACCAGAGAGATGCAAGGTATCATTCTCGATTGGCAAATACCATGATGAAATTTACTGTGATGTCAGAGATATGGACACCTAAAGCCCGTTATTTGGGTGACCTTAGTAGTATGATGTGGATGCTCAGCATGCAGGTAAGGAGAATGTTTATAAGCTGGAGAAGAATGCTATGAAATATACTTTACTCCCCCTAAAGGTGGCAAACCATTCCAAAGCTAATAAGGCTGAGGGATACTCCTTTCTAACTATTACTCAGTCACAAAAGGAGATAGAGGAAACCATCAAGAATTCTAAGGTTGTACATGCTTTAATTGTGAAGAATATGATGAAGGTAGAAGAAGAGACTGGTAATGAAGTGCCCAATTGTGTGAAAGGGGTACTGAAGGAGTTCAAAGAAGTGTTGCCAGATGATTTGCCAGAGGGGCTACCACCTCTGAAGGATATTCCACACCAAATTGACTTAGTGCATGGGCAAGCCTGCCTAACATACCACACTATAGGAGGAGTCCGAAAGAGACTAAAATATTGCAAAAAAAGGTCCAAGTGCTGTTAGAGAAGGGATTCATCAAGGACAGGAATGAGTCCATGTGTTGTACCAGCATTACTGACACCTAAGAAAGATGGCGGTTGGAGGATGTGTGTAGACAGCTGAGCCATCAATAAGATCATTATTGGGTATAAATTCCCAATTCCTCACTTGGAGCATATGCTTGATAGATTGAGTGGAGCAGTATTGTTCTCTAAAGTGGATCTGAGGAGTAGCTATCATCAGATGAGGATCAGACCTAGAGATGAATGGAAGACAACTTTCAAGACTAAGGAGGGGCTTTATGTATTTATAGTGATGCCCTTTGGCCTCAGCAATGCACCCAACACCTTCATTAGGGTTATGAATCAGGTATTAAAACCTTTTATTAGGTGTTTTTTGTGGTTTATTTCGACTATATCTTGATTTATAATAAGTCTGAGGATGAGCACTTAAAGCATCTTCGAAGTGTTTTAACTATTTTATTGGAAAATAAACCATATGAAAATATGAAGAAGTGTATTTTTATGGCAAAAAAGCTGTTGTTTCTGGGTTTTATTATTCATAGTAAGGGAATAATGGTTGATGATGACAAGATGAGATCTATTAAGGAATGGCATATTCCTAGAACTGTGACTAAATTAAGGAGCTTTTTGGGGTTGGTGAGTTTCTACAGGAGATTCATTATGCACCTCAGTACTATTGCTGCACCTTTAACTGAGTGCCTAAAGAAAGGAAAATTCTAGTGGGTTGAGGAGGTCAAGAGTAGTTTTGTTGTGTTAAAAGAGAAACTATGTGGTGCTCCTATATTAACGCTTCCTAATTTTTAGAAACTCTTTGAGGTAGACTGTGATGCCAGTGGAGTAGGAGTCGAGGCAATGCTATCTCAAGAAAAGAAACTAGTAGCTTTCTATAGTGATAAATTATGTGAAGCTAGGAGAAGCTGGTCAACATATGACAAAGATTTTTATTCTATAGTGAGGGCTCTGAGAGTGTGGGAGCATTATTTGATAGGGAAGGAGTTTGTGTTGTGTTCAGATTGTGGGGCCTTGAAACATCTAAGTGGCTAAACATGAATCAACAAAGATATGCACACCAGATGGATTCAGTTTCTACAATGATTCCCATTTAAAATGATGCACAAATCTGGAGCACAAAATAGAGTGGCTGATGCTTTGAGTAAGAGGTTTGAAGTACTGGTTGTGATGAGTGCAGAGATTGTGGGGTTTGAGTAGATGAAAGAGCTTTATGCAGGAGATTCTGATTTCAAAGAGATATGGGAGAAATGTAATACTAGATAGCCTAATGGTAAATATCGTATACATGATGGGTATTTGATGAAAGGAAACCAACTATGTATTCATGAGTCATCATTGAGGGAGAAACTGATTAAGGACTTACATGGTAGAGGATCGGTAGGACATCTAGGAAGGGACAAAACTATTGTTGCAGTAGCCGATAGATATTATTGGCCTCGATTAAGAAAGGATGTTGAGAAAATTGTCTAGAGATGTTACATTTGTCAAACATCCAAGGGACATTCTCAAAATACTGGGCTATATACACCCTTACATGTACTAAGAACATCTAGGAGAACTTGTCCATGGATTTTGTATTGGGTTTGCCTCATACTGAATGAGGTGTTGACTCTGTTTTTGTTGTAGTTGACAAGTTTTCCAAGATGGTTCACTTCATTCCTTGTAGAAAAACTTCAAATTCGCATGCCATTGCAAAGCTTTTCTTTAAGGAGATAGTTCACCTACATGGGGTGCTAAAGTCTATTACATCTGACAAAGATAGCAAATTTCTTAGCTATTTCTAGAAGACCCTTTGGTATATGTTTGACTCTTCTTTGAATTTTAGTAGTACAGCTCATCCACAAACAGATGGGTAGACGAAAGTCACCAACAAAACCCTTGGCAATTTGATCAGAAGCATTTGTGGGGAGAAGCCTAAGCCATGGGATCTATCTTTAGCTCAAGCTGAATTCGCCTATAATAGTTCTGTCCACAAGACTACAGGAAAAACTCCATTGTCCATAGTTTATAACAAAGCACCACAACATGCAGTGGATTTGGTGAAGTTACAAAAGTCATCTGAGTTCAATACCCCAACTAAGCATTTGGTAGACAACTATAGCAAAAGTTAGAGAGAATATTGAGAAAGCTAATGCCAAATATAAAGTTAATACAGACAAGGGTAGAAAGCAACGATTATTCAAAGTAGGGGATTAGGTATTGGTTTTTTTTAAGATAGAGAGGATTCCCATAAGCAAGTATAACAAGTTGCAACCAAAGAAGTCTAGCCCATATTAGATAATGAGGAAGATCAATGATAATGTTTATGTAGTTGGACTTCCTGACAGCATAGGTATCTCAAAGACTTCAATGTTGCTGATTTATTTCTTTTACATCTAGATGATGTACCATTGTATCTAGATGAGAACTCGGGGTTGAGTTATTTGCAGGTAGGAGAGGATAATGTGGCAGCGAAATCTCAATTAAAGTCAGCATTTTTTATTGTTGACAGTTTCAATTTTTGAGTTTTGAAACCACTAACATTAATTATAAGCCATTAGTTTTTATTTCCAACATTAATTATCAGTTATACAATTTATTTATATTTATTATTTTCCTTTTTAAGATTTTGTCTTTTAGAATTCCTCATGTCATAGTATACATAGCCTTTAGACTCTTTTTTGTAAATCAGAACATTATTACAACATTTCAAAACCCTATTCAAGAATTTTCTCAAGAAAGTTGCAATCTTTTGCAAGCTTTGTGTGAAATCAATCGTTGCTATTAATTTCTGCTATCTTTAATGCTTTCAGGTTGTGCCACTAGTGCATTAAATATTTTCTAAGTTGTTGATTTTGTTTCTTATTTTTATTAATGTCTACTTTTATTTATATTTTAGTTAATTGAGTCGTATTTTTAATGTTTTCATTTTATATCTTTCTCTTTTAGTTAGTTACTAGTTTTGTCCCAAATTAATATCAAGGTAATTACTAGTGTTTTATTTACTTTTTTTCTTGTTAGAAGATCTTTCCAGATATCTATAGACAACTAGATATTTTTAGGGGGTTGGCAAGCAGTTTGGATTTTTCTTTCATGACATATTGTCATTGATAGTTTGGATTTTTCTTTCATGACATATTTTCATTGATAGATATTGACTTTGAGGCTATTGAATCTTGTTACCTTAATGAATATTGAGAGTTTATTTTATACATAATTACTCTTATCAATTGTTTTGTAATTGCGGTGAACATCGTTAACTAAATTTTATGTTCTTTAAGAACCTGTGAGAGTTTCATAAGTCGTGTTATCAATTTGCGATTCAAATACAAAACTAGTTTGATTTCATTATTTGTATTACATATTGATGAATTAATTTCATCTATATCTTTTATATTTCTTTAGAGCCTACAAGACCGAAAAAAACTATAAAGTCGTCCTTTATATCATAATACCTAGAATTTAAAAGAATTTAGAGTGTATCTTAGATAAGCATCTACGTTTCACATGTTATTTAGGTAATACGACCATTGCAATTTATATTATGCAATTTATCCAAACTCTTAATCCAATTTTCATGAGATTAATTTTCATTGTATTTTAAAATTGATAAAGTATATAAGATCTAATCAAATTTTTATTTTTAGCAAAATGTAATTTTACTTGCTCTCTAAACTTTATTGTATCTATGTAGGCGGAGAGTTGTTTTGTCGCAACCAAAGCCAACAAAAGGTACTCATAAAATATACATGCCAACAAAAGGTACTCATAAAAGTATACATTCTCTTTTCAATAGTCAACTATTCAACTTTCTTCATAAGAAGTTTATTTGAGTTGACCTAATGAGGTCATTTACTTTGATAATAGGAAGTGTTCTTAAAAGCCTCTTTACATATGACAACATAGCAAGTTTGCTAGTAATATCTTCTAGGGAAAGGTAAGTTGGTACTTTTGCTGTTTATCAAGGCTGAAAAGACCAAAGTGTTTCTCAGTTTCAATTCCATCCTTTTTATTCTCATCAAACATGGCAAAAGGATATGTGCCTATGGCCTGATCAAGCCTCTTAGGAGTCCTTTATCAACATGATTGATCAAATTCTTATAGTACCTTCCTACATTGTCTATTATAGCTATCATGCCACCATCTAATGGCCATCCACTTTTCGACACCACGATTTTAAAACTCGAATCATCCAATTTTTCCATAGCTATAGCATCCACCGAATCTAATAGTGTATCAAACAAGTTTTGGAATTGGTATGTGTAGACACCCCATTTTCGCCTATTTAAGTCTTTAATTTATAGTAAAAGTTAATATTATATTAAGCCCACAAATTACCAAAAAGAAAAAATAAAAAGAAAAAAAAGAAGAAAACAATTTTAAAAAAATTGGACTTGATATAATACTGATTTTTATTATAAATTTATTTTGACCTAATTAAATAACTTATTTAATTAAGCCCATTTTGAAAGCCCTAAGTACAAATTATGTGCAAAACAAATCGAGGCACAAGCCAAATGGCCTATTGGAAAAACACACACACACACATAAATGAGACCTGGGTTTGATACGAGTGAAGAGCAAAGAAAATTTTTTTTCACTGAGGCGCATAAGGAACACGCACTCGTGCGTGCCTAATGTGTGATGCATGTGTAGTGTACGCGTATCATCTTCTTCCCCACACAATCCATTTTTTGCACCCGAAGTACCATTTTCAAGCTCATTTTTGCTCAATTTTGTCTCGATTTTCACCAAATTGATGTGGGGATCTTGAAGAACACTTGGGATATTACAAGTTTGAATTGAAATTTTGTTTCGAAAATGATGTTTTGGTACTTGAGTCTTAACTTGAAATCAATGAACACACTCATTTATCACTTGGAACAATTTCCAAAATTCAATTCATTTTAACAAATTAAGCTTCCAAGATCACGAATTAAACCCACTTCAACATGCTCAACACTTTCCAAGGTCAATCACACTCGAAAAAATGCAAAATGTGTTCAATCAAGCTCCAAAAACCCGAATTCATGCACGCTTTTATTCTTGGAATTCAATCGAGTTCCTACCTAATTCGACCTCTAATTATTAGAAATAGTGGTCGAATTCTTCATTTCAAGCATGGAAATCCATCAGAAATCATCAAGAACACACAACAAACCCAAATTCAATTTTAAATCGAGATCTAGGTTTTTTTTTTTTTTTTTTGCCGAATTCAAAATTTTCTAATTTGACATATTTAGGTTTTCGAGTGATTTAAGTGTGATAGGAAGATTCAAGAAGGCTTGATCTACTTGTTGATAGCTTTGATTCGACCTAAGGAGCTTGGCCACTACTTCTAGTCATTTTTTACTCAAACAACCACCACAGGAGCGTTCGTCACCCTTCATTTCGTCGTTCCGACCACTTCCCAATTGCCAAGGACCACTAGATTGCTGCCAGCAAGCTCCACCGTCCACCTCCACTGTCGAATTCGAATCCAACCCGACATTCTATCCGAGATCCGACCTAACCCGACTTTAGCAAGCTCCAACCCGATCTAGGTGAGTTAATATATATAATAATAATAATAATAATAATAATAATATAATAATAATAAAGTTAAAAATGATGCTGAAAAAAGGTAGAAAATAGGAAAAATAGAAAAAAAAAAGAAATCTACATGCAAAATGTTTTATCACTTAGAAAAATTTTAATTTTTTTTATTCATGTAAATAGATTTGATGGTTTATAAGTTTACACTTAAAAATTCCTATTTTCTTTTAAATTTCAAAATTTAAAGAACTTAAAATGAAAAGATTTCAAAAATTTAAAAGAAACCAACAAACTAAATTTTTCTCAAAAAAACTACGTATCATCTGATCCCGATTAGCGGGTATGTAAGCACCTTCGGGGCGACATAAAATCTAAAAAAGTCATTTTTGTTCTATTATCGTTTAAATTCTAATTTAGTTAGTTTAGTTGTAAATATTAAATGATCTTAATTAGTTTAGTTATAAATATTAAATGATCTTGTTATCAATTTGTAAATAAGTTTGTAAATTTAGAAAATTATGATACTTGATTTATTTTTTGAGCATTAAAAGGACAAATTTTAAATTATGAATTTTAAGTGGTAACCATATGGTTTTAATAGGGTAGCCCCTGAATTAAAAAATCTCTAGTTTATAAAGTTTGGTTTTCAAATCAATTTTCACAGATTAGTAGTTAAGTTAGGATTAATCAACCCATTAGTCATAACTTATAATTTTACCAGATTTCAATCGGGTGGCAACTCCTTAAATTTTTTTTTTTATAAAATTTAAAATTTTTTAAATTCCTAGTCAATGGTTTGTATTAAATGGGTTCGGGTTTAACATAGATCGAATTAAAAGAAATGAAAAAAAATCCAAGCTCGACCATATGGATTCTCATTTACTACCATTCCCTGGAAATAAATAATGCATTTCGCTACTAATGTGTGTTTTGGTCACCAATATAACTAAAGTATGGATAAATGTTAGCAAGAAGTGGGGAACCATTACTCACTAGGAAACTTATAATTTGGCTCGTGTATGCACGGTCACTAAATGACACTTTTGATGGCAGATAAGAGTCTACGATAAGACTCGAGTGTATTGTTGTTGAAACTTTGATTTTACCTTTTGATTTAGCTCTATTGATTTCGTTTTGGACATTTCTCATGGCTGGAAGTACATATTGGGAATGTCCATCACCTGGAAGGACTTCATTACCAACTGCTATGTACTTGATCCAAGCACTTGCGCCGAAAGCAAGTTCTTAAAGCTTATCATTTGAACACCAAGTATGTGTTCTATGATTGATCCACATAACGCTTGTAGAGTGGCTTGATCCGGATCATAAATTCGCATCTTTTGAATGTTATTGGCCTTATAGAGTTCAACTACATCTCTGCTTGAGATTTCTAGTGATTGCCATATCGTCCATAGCAAACACCTGCAGATCGTGCACATTCCATAATAAAAATGGCATATAATTAGTGCAAAATGATTTAATAAAATAACTAGAATACATATATGTCTAATTGCTTGACAAATTCTTGAACATTGATCAAATTTCTTTATATTTAAGTGTGCAATATTGAAACTAACGAGTTGCAAATAATTTTGATGGATTTTTAATATTAACTAAAACGTTTAATGGTGTAGTTGCACTAAACATTTAGTTGGTCATTATAGTTGTATGGTATTATAGTGTAATGGTGGTGGTGGCCACTAAGGTAGGGTTTATGATGATGGCAGTGGTAGTATAGTTATGGTAGTGGTACATTGGTAGAGTGGTTTTGATGACGGTCAAGTTGTCTCATAATTATAAGGAATAACCAATATGACTGATAGAGACACAACTTACATTAATAGGAGGTAAAACAAGGAATATGATAGAATATGTGCTATATCTAAGCTTGCTTCAGGTGGTTCAATATTAGTATTTCAATAAAACAAGAAAGATAAACTTTTTTAAAATGATAACACTATTAATAAATAATGCAACGTAGAGGTACAATGATGAAGTGATTTTATTAAGGTAGAAGGAATAACTGATATCCGTTGATTGAAGATACAACTAATACTAACGTTGTGTTTGGTTGATAGAAATGAAATCTACATTATGAATTTATTACCACAGAATAGTTATTCATTTATTTGGTTTGTAAAAAACTCTATATAAGAAATTTCTATTCATGTAATATGAAATGGATAAGGAATCTCTATTTCTTTCTTTCACCGATAGAAATTAGTATTCTTTATTAAAAACAATTTCTTTTTTTTTTTTCCCCAAAGATACCTCAAATCATAAAACAAAGTTCCATCCAAATGGACCAAACTTGTGTAATAGAAGGTAAGTAAGACAAGGAATATAAGAGAATAGATGCTCTATCTAAACTGGTTAGGGTAGTTTGGTGTTAATATCTCAACAAAATATGAAAGACAAACATCTTAAAATGGTACCCTTTTCAATAAATAATGCATTGTCAAAGAAATGTGAATGGAGGCTACCTGAAATCTCAAATCCTGATAATAGAACAAAACATAACACTAAGGCAACAAAATAATTCTCTCGATTCATCGTGTGCGATGAGTAACAAATTTAGTTTTTGTTATACGTGTATACCTGAAAGACTAGTATATAGGCAAGTGATATTGTACTAAGAACTCAAAAGTCTTGGCAGTTTTCCCTGCAAAAATAAATAATTTTTCTTTGGGTCAAGCACTCAATAGAAAACTTACGTCATTTTTTTATTTGGAAAACTTGAGATTAAATTTCGTAATTTTTGTAAATTTCCACAGAACTTATTTATGAATTTGTAGGCCATCCAGAGAGATAAGGCACACCAATAGCTTTAACCTTAAAATTAAATGGTGGGAAAAATTTCCTTGACAATGACCTTTGCCTGAATTTATCCTTTTGCCCCCGACTAATCTTGAGAAAATTAAAAGTTGAGTAGCTATATTTTCTAAGAACATGGGGTCAGTGGGACAATTCCCTTTAATGGACGTTGTGGAAATATTTTATTCCCTTCTATGCCTGTTTGATAATGTCCATGTCTAGGATGGACTTGTGGGATGACCGCATTCAAGCAAATTTCTTCCTTACAAAAAAAAAATAAATAAATAATAATGATACATAATTGGATAAATTTCAAACTTGATAATTAAGTTTCACACTCAATTTAATATCTAATATAAGAAGTGGTTAATTTAATAATCAATCAAATTTTCTGTGACATTTTTACTATCTCTTAACTCTATTTACTCTATTTGC
Source organism: Combretum micranthum (assembly GCA_024138025.1). Classification (NCBI taxonomy): domain Eukaryota; kingdom Viridiplantae; phylum Streptophyta; class Magnoliopsida; order Myrtales; family Combretaceae; genus Combretum; species Combretum micranthum. The sequence goes on from JAMXBD010000441.1 coordinate 902,619, forward strand.
TAACTTGTAAAAGTTAGCATATCATTGAAGTTTTAATATTTATTTTAACAATGTCTAATACTAATAGGCTGCTTTTCTACATCAGACTGATAAACAGTGGTAGTAAAATAGTAAAAATAGTTGCCAATGATCTTGTGACCTGATGGCATTAGGTTTGCCTCTCAAGTGAGAGGTCTAGGTTCGAATCCCTCTCCCAATTGTAATCACAAAAAAAAGTAATAAAAATAGTTATAAAAGTTTAATTAAATATTAAATTGACTACTTTAAAAATTAGATACCAAATTGAAATTTTTCTATAAAGTTGGTGTACAAAATTGAACATTTCAACTACATAATTGCATAATGTGTATATTAATTAATACTTATTTGTCTTTTGAAAAAAAAAAAGAAAAAAAAGATTGAAAGCATGGTTGGAGAGTTTCTCTTACTTGAAAAGAGTACATTATAGGGTTAATATCTAATTTAGTAATTGAGAATACAATTTAAGGATAAATAATAGTTTTTTTTTTTTTTTTTTTTCTTCATGATGGAGGGGTGTTGAACCTGATTCACCTCACTTAGTAACTAGTAATGATACCACTAAATTATAATGTTATTTACAATTATAATAAAAAAATTTGTAGAGTTCAAATGAAAAAGTACTTATTTGATATAATTCTACAAAATTCACTTTAGGATCAAAATCCGCCTAATCTTAGAGTTAATTCATATAGTTCCTTTGATTTGCATATTCAGGGTTTAAATTATTGTGGGGGAGAAGTAGGTTTTATGTTTGGTTTGTATAAAAAGTTAATCAAAGTCCTATATGTATATCTTAGTTGAGCCAACATTTATGGTTATGTTTTATGTAGGTTATTTAAGTCTAAATCGAAAGTTTTGCTAGTCTTTTGATATTCTTTACGTGTATGATTATATATATAGAGAAGGTTAAAATAAAGAAAAATAAAGGACTTTAGTAACTCATCTATAATCAAATTTTGATTAAATTTTGTGACAATATAGAACTACCTGCCTATGTATTAAATTATTTGCTAGAGGATGAAGCATGGATTTTCTAATTTTGGGTTTTGGATCTACTATTGCCAAATCTAATCATCAAGAATTGATGGTGGCTCAATTATATTTTTCAACCGCATTATAATTCCTAAAAATAGTTAACTTTGTGTTATGTAAACGTTAGACATGTTTTCATTTCTATTTGCCCCCCTAAGTGAAAGTTTGGAGAACTGTATTCGTAAAAAAGAAGGAAAACAAAGTTCTGAAAACTGGTAATAAAGTAACTAGCACATGCAAATTAGAATTTCAGTAAGCATAAAGATAATTGGATAAACACATTAGTATCCTCTCTCTCTCTCTCTATATATATATATATATATATATATATATATTAAAAATTCATCTCAATCTTTTGTATTTTAAATAAACCAATTTATATATCTATATTAAAATCCAATCAAGCTATCCATATTTTAAGCATTGATTTTTTTTTTTTTTATATGTGCTATTTCATTTGTAGAGACTGAATTCAATATTGGGAATTGGCTTACTAACCAATTTTTCTTTGGGTTAGGTGACAAAGCCTAAGGACTCAAACTAATTTATCATTCAGGATCATCAAGTGAGAATTGGTAATTAGTATGATGAGCATGAAATAAGGCCCATTGGAAACAACTTGTCCAATTCTAATCATTCTCACCCATGCACTGAAGAAGACTCTTCATGAGCCTAAACCCCAAGGGAGTCTATCATGTAATCTATTTATTGCAAGAAATTCACCTGAACTATCGATTATAATATGATAGACAATATCAATAGCTAAAATCTATAAATATCCTAACCCCTTTTCATTCGGAATCATCTAAACTTAGTGCTTGATAACTTCTTCACTTAGTACAAATGTGTTCTAACTAGTTGAGATTACCTAGTCTCCACCCCCACTTCATTCTCATTCAATTGTTCTTTACATGTCACTCATTCGTGTGATCACTATATCCAAATCCATACATCTATACAATATTTAATAACTCATTTGTGATTATAGCTTTAATTAAGGGAAATAGTGAAACATATGTGATTTAATTAAATTCTCATAAACGCATACTTTTAGTCAATTAAATTTATAATAAAATTAGATAATTTTTAGAGTAGTTTGTGCTTATCTTTGTTTTCATTTGCACACCGACATCTATGCTCCTATGGTCATTATAATGAGACTGGTCTCGTTACACTATTAAACAATTCATAGCTATTCCAACCATAATTAAAACCTTAAAAATTTTTACAATATTTTTTTTGTAATTAATTTACAGTATAATTCTATAACAATACATTAACAATTCTCATGTTTAATGGCACATGGTACAAGAAACTGTCCTAACGTCGGCCATTAATACTGCATTTGGCAAGGATAGTCCTGGCTTTAATTCCACCTTATCAAAAAAAAAAAAAAAAAAAAATGTGTCCATGATAATATCAAGCGATGACCAACTGAGTCAACAACAGTTAAACTTGGCACATGCAATGTCTATATATGTCGAGATGGTGGGTCAAGAAGTTGTCGAATCCTTGGAAATAATACGACTTCAAAAGGGTCACGCGTCTTCAAATAACGCATTTGACGAATACGTTAGTTCATCAATGGCTAAACAACATTAATTTTTTTCCCCCATAGGCAGTAACAAATTTATCAGTATCAGCTACCTATGTCTAAACCGGTGGCTTTCTTGACCATTTCTAGTGTTGTTAGTGTGGTTGATCTTGCCCTAAGTCCTAAAACATTATAAATTAATACCCTCCAAAATTGTTAGGATTTAGATTGATTAGTAATACAAACTACAAAGAGAAAATCATAAAATGATTTAGAGACACGGTAACATCACTTCTCGAAGAGTATACATTATGCTGTCTACGTTCATATTGTTAACTGATTTTTAGTTTAGTTAGCCAATCTCTTTAGGACACAATTATATCTAGAAATTTGCGTAGTAATTTTTTTGAATTTCTAAACCACACTAAGGATTTAGAGTGGAATGAGAACTTGCATAGTTTTTTTTTTTTTTTTTTTTTTTGTTCTTTTGTGACTTTGAGGGAGAAAAGGTAATTATTTCTTATAGAAATTCAAGATAAAAAACTGCTCTCAAATAGGTCATGTATGCGGCTCTATTTTCAAGCAGATCTTGATCCTTAAAATTTTCATTAGATTATGTTTAGGAATGTTACCGAATGATCTAATCCATTTGTCACAAAGAATCACTTTACAAACTTACCGCAGCAAATTGACTTAAGCAAAAGTTGCAAGTATTGAGAAGTAAAAGCTATTTAGATTAGCCCTTTATTGGTATGGAGTTTAGTTCAACGTCTCTTACAAACACTCTTGAGCTTTCGTGTAACTTTGTTCAAGTTCTAGTTATATGAGGTTAAAACAAAGTTTTTAGTTCATAGGACATAAGAAACAAGAAACTCATACTCCATTTGTATTTCACCTATGGGATTTGGATGAAGTGTTAGATACTTGGTATATTTCAATTTCATACAAAAGGTTCAAACAACCTTTCTATGTAATTGAATTCTATTTTAATACTCCATCTTGATATCATGCATTTAGAACTAAATATTAAACTCATAATAGTTCCAAGATTCTCCAACAATTAGTTTTTTATGCAAAATATATATGGTGATTTATTTAACATTAGATAAATGATGAATCTATTATTTATTATAATAACATATGAAAGTTCCAATGCTTACATGACCTACATGTCCTTACTAGTTGTCAATCCACTATATCAAAATGAAAATTCGAGGGTTTACAATCAAGCAAATTGGTACCCCTCAAATAGGGTCAAGACGTGCTCAGTTTCACCATGTATAACACTCAAGTATTATATATTAAGGCTACCTTAAACTATTTGTTTATCGTGATCGTTTACTAACTAAACTAATATTGGTTATTGAACCTAAGAATTATGTTCAAGCCCAATTAGAACTTAATTTAGACCCTAATTAAGCTATTAAGCCTTTTAATACCCTATATAGGCCCACTAAGGATATTTTAAAGCTTTTTGGCCCATATAAATAATTTGATCTCAATTAGATATTTCGAATACCTGAAATTGATAATTGACTTAAATATTTTCGAAATAAGCCTAATTGGAATAGGTACGGATATTGGGCCCATATTATGGAATTTAAGCCCATAAATTGAAAGTTAGGTATTGTCTATATTTTGAAGGTTTAGGCCCTAAATGGTTAGGGAAAACTTGTTAGGATTTAGTTTGAGCTTATTTAGTGTAAATAGGCCTAGTTGGTTAAAAATTATGTTATTGAGCCTAGGGTTGTGTTTCTAGACCAATTTTATCTAATTAAGTTCATTTATAGTTATTTAGTCAAATTGAGTTCTATTTTAGAATTTAAGCCCATAACCAATTATTAAAGCCCAAAATTATTGATATTAGCTAAGTCAGACCTAATTTCTTTTCTAGGTCCATTTTAGGTTATTTAGGTCAAGTTGGACCTATTTTTACTATCTTGGCCCATTTTAAGTCGTTTATTTCATATTGACTATATTTTACTAATTAAGCACGTTTAGGTCATTTAGCCTATTTAATCCTAAAATATTATTAATTCAATTTTATAGCCCACGATATTTGTCAAATCCATTTAATTGTCAATTACCTATTTTAAGCACAATTAGTTAATGAAAACCTATCATAACTCGAATTAGTATATTTAGTCCAACTAAGCCCATATAATTTGATTTGGGCCCTAAACGAATATCTAAGCCCAATTTAGCTACTAACGCCCATAATAATTTAGTTGTATTGATTTAGGCTCATATATACTATATTCAATTACCCAAAATTACAATTAAAAGCCCTTGTATACCTAATTAAGCTAATTTAGCATGCTGACCTATATGTATCCAATTTTAATTTAACAAAAAGCCTAATAAATCAAAATATGCCTAAATTAACTAATTATAACTAACTATACATTAATCAATCTAGTTTGATAATTATTAAATTTAATAAAGTTCGGATTACATATATTTTTCAAAGAAAACAGGATTGAAAAAACAAGGGAGATCTGCACATGGTCTAAAGATCAAACCGATTCACCTTAATTTTTGTGACTTTTTATCCGGTTCAGTTTTTATATAAAAACTAGACATCCTAAAATATTAAATCTTTGTTGTCTCATTAGAAAAGGAAAAATAAAACTGATTGGTTTGGCCTACGCAAGAAGGCTAGTTCAAACAGTGTTTTACATAGTTCATCCGAAAAATAAAAATCTAATAAAAATAGTAAATAACCTTAAAAATTTATAAAAATTTCTAGATCAAATATAAACTTATTGAAAATCATTTCCTAAAAATTTCATGCAAAAATAAGTACGTTTGATATTTTTATTTAATTTTATCAATAAATACGCCTATTAGGCCTTTAAAAATAGTAAATACATATGAAAAATTATGAAACCTTTCAGTTCATATCCTAAGATGATATACTATCATTTCCACAAATTTTAAATTAAAATAAATTCATTTAATATCCTAACTAGCATTACATATCATGGCAACCAACACTTCTAGTTTCTATCTAGTAACATGTTATTGTTTTTATTCAATTTTCATTATGAAAAATAAATAGAAAAATCATATAAAACACATCAAAATAGATTACATATCATGCTAATTTATTTTGACCATATTTACACCATAAATCTACTAAACAATACATAAACAATGCCAATATCCACACATTTTGACCAAACCAAGTAACACATGATATTTCAGCTAAATCATATATTCCATATTTTGCATTTTTAGTATTACCACATATTATTTATTAATAAATTTCACTAATCACACTATTTAATTAAAATAGTTAGCAAAACAATCTTAGAACATTCACTACCCTACTTCTAGGAATTTGGTGAAGCTCCACATCCTCTTGATAAACAACTAATTTCAAAAGTAAAAAATAGAGATTAATAGGAGTTTTAGGGCTTAAAAAAGATATAAAACATAGAAGAACTAGTACCTATTAGGAATTTGATAGAGGAAATGAGTTTTTAGTGTTTTGGGTTTGTTAGGAGAGAAAAATGAGATGAAATTTTCTACTAGATGGGGAAGAAAGCTGGTGGCTACTTTAGATACATTAGGGTTTCATTTTCCAAAAAGAGTGTAGGACAAAAATAAAGACATTAGTTGGCAATATTGGGAAGGTTCTACAGCTCTATAAGTTGGCAAAATAACAATATTCGAATAAAAATTATGTTGAAAATTTTTTAGGATAAGAATAATAATGTTCTAGAACCTATAATATTTTTAGGTGGTTTTAAAGCTAAGATGGTTGGTGAGACAAGTTGATAATTTGATTCTTAAAATGTAATTAGAGGTTAAATGGGCTTAGAAAAGTAGCTAGATTAATTTAGGAATTTTGATTTAGCAAATTTGAAGATGGTAAAATAAATTTAGCTAATTAAGTAATTGGAATAGATATTTGGTCATAATTAGGGCAGTGAGAAATTTAGGCATCGAATTTAAAGGAATTTGTCGAAATTGGGAAAAAATGGAAAAAAATTGGAAATTGTATTTTAGGTGGATTACCAAATCGATAGTTGGGTTTGGTTTAATTTATTTGGTAGGAAAAAATAGAAAATTAATGTCGTTTAATCTCTATTTTCATTTGAAATCAATTACTAGCTTGAATTGCTAATTCATCTAATTTTACTATATAATTTACCTAATTTACTTAGTTAAATTATCTAGCTCAAATTTCTAATTTAGGTTTTAATTTGGTTCAAATTTTCCCATATTTGATACAATCTAATTCACATTTTTTTTAACCAACTTAGTGAAGTATGGGATATTTCACAAATACTTAGTAAAATCCTTATCGTTGAGTCTTCCTAACTATTTAGTTAATGAAATGCCCTAATTTTTGCCAACCTAAATTAAAAATGTTATAATTGTATAGTATAATAGGTAGTTAATTTTGAACTTGAATTTGAATTTAGTTTAGAAATTTGATTTAGATAGTTTAATTAAATCAAGTAAAGTAAACTATAGAATATGATTACATAAATTGATATAAGTAAAGAGATTTAAATTGAAATTTGAGATGTCAAATATTATTGTAAACATCAATTCACCTTAATGACCTTTTTCAATAAATCAAATTATTCAATTCTTCCTAACCATTCATTTAAACTCTTTTTTCTTAAATTTCAATCCCCTAAACTTTAAACAAACAATCTAAATGTTTAGTAATTTCTTAAACCCTTAAACTTTTATTTTAAAATTCTCACAAATTTGAGTTCAATTTCTGGTTTATAAATATCAATTCTTAAGCCCAAACTAACTAAATATCAAATTTCTAAAAATTAAATTTCTAAATTAGATTTTCAATTCAAGTAATTAATTTCTATTTTATAAATACTCATATTTCTTTTCAATTATTTTCAGTACATAAGATAATTATTTGAAAGCTTAATTCAAACCTCCTACCCATAAATTCCCCTTAAATATCTTTTTAAACCTAATCCTTTCTTTTTTTTTTCATTTGTTTCAGCCCTTTTTTCTTCTTTTTCCTCTTCTATTCTTCTTCTTCTACATTTTCTTTCCTCCTCTCCTCTTCCTTTCTAAAACTCAAATCTCAATTTCAAGGAGATTATAGAGAAATTATAGCTAGAAAACAAATAAAAGATGGAGATCAAGCATGAAGTAGCTTAATCAAACTGAGAGGAAGAAGTAATGGTGAAGATTAAGTAGTCTAAGTTTGCGAAACATGTAAGGTAGTTGCTTACTTTCTTTTTATTGTTGTAAATGCATGTTAATAATGACTTAATGTTAATTGGATGTATAACTTATGATAATATTGATAAATTAAATTATATATATAAAACATATATGTTAAAACTTTGATATGATATGCATGTGTAGACTAAGTGTGTGATATGTCTTGATGATTATGTGAAGTAGAAATATATCTAGGAGTGTTAGAAATTTAGTTATAACTTGTATGTTGAGTTTTTATGTAAATCCAGTTAAATAGGTTAGATTTTGAAGAAAATATTAATAAAAAAAAACATGGAAAACAAGCATAGGGCACTCATCATGGGCCCCGTAATGGTATCTGTTCCTTATTATTTTTATGCACATTTGATCACGAGCGTTATGGATCTTGTTATAAGCTCTGTCCTGAAATTTTGGGTGATATGGGCATAGTGGATCCTGTGATGGCCACAATAGGCATGATCAAGGGTGCGAGGGCTCTATTTGATGATTTAAATCAAATACTCTTATAGGTGTTACAATGGGCATGATGTCCATTACCCCCTCCATCAACCCCTGTGATGGAGGGGTATGACAGTCCCAACTTAAAAAATAAAAATAATTAATGAATGAAATAAATAATAAAGTATATATCCATATGTATGTTAAAGATTGTTGCTTGTAGAAATTATTGAATAAATATAATATGTTTTAAATATAAAGTTCTTGTTGAATAAATGTGTTGATTATGGTATGTTAATGAAGCACAATTGTTAAATATTGATGTATGAATGTATATAAGCATGTGAATATGGTAAATGTTATTGAATATGTTTTGATAAAAATGTGCATGTACGTATATAGCATTAATTATATGTTAAAATATGTATTTTGTGAATTATTGATAATTAGTAAATAAGATTACATTAGTAAAATAGGCTTAATAACTATAAGTGGCTTAAATTAAATGATTAGTCTCAAAATGAACTCTAGATACGAAATGGACTTAGTTAATAGATTAAGTTCAATTGCTTTGAGAACCTTTTATAAGCTAAATAAATTTATCTAAAAGATCTAAAATACGTATGATTAGATTAATTTAAGGTCTTATTGGATATATGACATCGTTTTTGTGGAATAATTAAATTTGACTTAGTAATTGAACTTAATTGATTAATATTATTCAACGTGGCTAAGTTAAGTTATATAACCTTATTAACTAATATGAGCTTAGCAAATTCTTTAGAATCTAACGAGTTATATTTAGTTCTTAATAAAATTAATGAAATCTCACAAGGCCATAATAAATTGTAAATGGCTTAGATATAATTGTAGTATGTTAGATCATTGATAATAATAAGAGTATGTTGTTTCAAATGTATAATTGATAAGAAAAATCAGCATTTAATATGAATTACGTATGAGTAGATAATCTGTTTATATACTTAGATGAATTAATTTCTTGAATAGATAAATGGGTAACTTTTGACTTACCCTTTTGACATAAGCTTTGGTTTCCTTCTGGATTCAAGTGTGATAACAAGTACACAGTGACTTTCGTATTGTTTGTTAAGATGGGCATTCCTAATGAAATAAAACTTGAAGATAGCCTTAATAATTGATTGATGTTTGTGCTTGTGTCATTTAATTTGGTCCGGGGAGCAATAACCTTACTCGGTGATGTCGTCACGGTAATTAAGCACTTAGGTTACCCCTTTATCATGATGTAATGATAATTCATAGGTGACTCGACGATAGTTGATAAGGTAAACGATATCAACATAATATTTACTTAAGCTTTAAAGGAAGTAATATGGTTTAGTTCACATTTATGGGACCAGTTGAACTAAATGATGTTATAGACTGAGATAAATAGAGATGTATAACAGTTATGAATCTTAGATGAAGCTATTTTCCTTTTTTGGTATATCATATAGGAGATATAAGTATTCATGCTACTTATATCAACCTCCTAAGTAGTTGCTACTACTTAGAACCACATATTTCTAAAGGCTTAATTTCGGAGAGTGATTGTTCTACTGTTGATTTGCTACGCGTTAAATTAAATATATAAACTATTGAATGTTGCATCGCATTAGAATAAGTATGTGTGTTCATCATGCATGTGCTTGTGTTGTTGTTATACTAGGCTTCGGCTCATTATTTTCTTCTTTCCTAGTGTTGATTGGATGATAATGATGATTAGTTTGGGTATGGGATGAATCTGGAGGAGTTTGATGAAGAATGAATGAAGTAGTATCGTTGGATCTATTGTATTTTATTTTATTTTGTATAAGAACTAGATTTATCTCTTCTAGCTTGTATTTCTTTAAGGGTTTTGTTATAGAGCCCATGTTTTATAATTCAATCTTTAAAGTTTGCTTTATCATCATGAATAGGTATTCTTTGATATGAGATACCTGATAATATGGTTTTGTTTTGGAAGTTGATCTACTCATGAGAGTACAAAATGAAATACTTTTGTAAAGTTTAGTTTTACTGTTGTTAAATCTAGTTATTTTCAAATTCTAATTAAAGATTTTCATAATTTTAAAAGTGGCTAGCAATTGTTCAATATAAACAGTTTCTTTTAAGGTGGTCATGCATATAATGTATAAAGTATTATACGTGACGATTGAACACGTCTAGACCTTATTTCAGGGCGTGATAGTTAATCACTCAACTATAGGGAATGAGCAAACTCTCCAACTCACAAACAAAGAATAATATAGTAAAATCAAATGAAGGTAATATTGTTTTCTTTACAAAATATGCTCAAAGAATGATTATATGAATTGATTGAAGACTTAAAAGTAGGATTATAATTTAATATAGTACGTGAAGAGTATTTTCGGTAATCTTCAAGCTGTTGTTTATTTCTTTTTTTATTTCCCAAGTTTCAACGTTCAAAAATTTTCAGCTGAGTAAACTTCTCATGTAACGGCTCGAAAAGGTTGACGTGGAATATGGTTAAGAAAATATGAACTAATCCTCTTCAAATATCTCGCTATAACCCTTGAAAATAGAATGAAAACCTAGCTGTTATTTGAATTTAAAAACTATGAAGATAAGATTTTTCATATTTTGATAGATATATGCTAGATATTCTCCTTGGATAATAAACAAGTAAATCTGCAAGACAAGGATAAGATTTCAAATAATATGATTGTTTTAAAAAAAAAAAAAAACCTTTGATTTGTGGAGATGCATAACTTAAATTCTGAAATAATTTCATGTTTACAACTTCAATTAAAATTAATTACTTATTTAAGGTCAAAATAAAAATAATTACTAATATACAGTTGTTAAATCGCGTGTATAAATCAGGATATACAAACATTATATGGTCTATCGTATATCGCGCGTTGTAGTCGCGATATTTGCATGAATAAACAAGATTTACACGCAAATAAAAAAATTCATATCGCGATTACTAATCAGGATATTTGATTTACTTCTATAACGTGATTACTAATTGTGATATAGCAACGGTATATAAACATCATATCCTGTTTTATTCCCGCGATTTATGTGTAAATTATCATATCCTGTTTCTTAAATGCAATTTTGCTACGGTATATTGGTAATTAATTTCATCGAAATTGTATATTGGTAATATTTTTCCATAGAAATCTTAGATATGCATTGTACTCATTAAATTCTTATCCATATTTTTCCTTGAAATACCTATTTTTATCTGCTCAAACTCCTTGTAACTTGGGTAGGAAATATCTTGAGATTATCTTCATAATTTTGAAAAAATGAATCTCACAATTTCTTTAAGTATTATTCCTTTTAAATAGTCGTCGAAAAAAATTGATGAGATAATCTTTATGATATGCAAATATAACTTTGGTAGAACGCATCGAATTTATTGCCCAATTACACTCATAAGTGGAGTTGCATCTTTACTACTATCAAAATCCTACTTGTAATGTGGCTTAAACTTATGTGACATATTTATACTTGTTGTAAAAACTTCTAGTTGTTTTAGGTAGGATTTATCAAGAAATATTAGTTGAGATTTCACTAGAAGAATTAGTTGAGATTTTTCTAGAATATGTAGTAAGAAGGGTAGTTGATGATGTTGTTATCAACTACCACAACCAAACCATGTTAGAGGCACCCTATAAATACATCTTCTCATGTGCAGTTTTGTTAACACGAATAATAAGAAAATACACACAACAACAAGATATCAATTCTAGTGTAAGTGTCTTAAGAGTGAGAGTTTAGTTGTACTTGGGGATTGGGTTTGAGTAATTTCTCTTTTGTAAATCACTTCTCTTTTAGTGAGTTTTTTCTCTTCTTCTTTACATTACAATTTCCTTTCTCTTTTCATAATATTTCTCAATCATCTCTTTTATCTTTGCCATTATTTGTGATAAGCACTTCAATCTTCCTGGGTTGTAACAAAATAGTATTAGAGCTACAAGATTGGGTTATTGTTTTATAATGGCAACAAAGTATGATACTGAGAAATTTGATCACGATCCTAGCTTTGCCTTATGGCAAATCAAGATATATGATATCCTAGTTTAGTTTGGATATCATAAAGCTTTATTGGGAAAGGTAAACATGCCAGAGTCCCTAATATAGGAACAAAAGAATGATTTGGATGAGAAGGCGCTATGTCTACAATTCGACTTTGTTTGTCCAATCAAGTCTTAAAGGAGATCATTAAGGAGAAGATTGCCGCCGACTTGCGGGCTAAATTGGAGTCACTTTATACGGAGAAATCTCTCACCAATAAGCTTCATAAGAAGCTTTAGTTTTATAGCTTGCAAATGGAAGAAGGTACATCCATCAAATCTCACATAGACATTTTTATGTCAATTATTTTGGATTTGGAAAATGTGGAGATTGAAATTAGTGATGAAGATTAAGCCTTCAAGTTATTGTGTTCCTTGCTGCCCTTATACTCTCACTTTAAAGAAACCTTGCTCTATGGAAAGACGAATGTAACTCTAAAAGATATCAAATCTGCTCTTCTATCTAAGCATCTTATTGATAATGACTTGTCGAGAACCAACAAAGGCGATAATCGAGTAGAAGGGTTAATTGTGGGAGGAAGGGTGCAAGCAAGAGGTCCAAGTAGCAGCAATGCAAGGTCAAGGTCAAAGTCAAAGTCCAAATATAGAAATTTAGCATGAAACTATTATCACAAGAAAGGGCACATTAGGGCTAACTGCTTTAAGCTAAAAAAAAGCAATCAAAACATGACAAGAAAAGGTAAATCGACTAAAGATAGCATCATAGCAAATGAGTCTGCTACAAATCTTTTCTTGTCACTACTGATGCCAATGATAGATCCAAAGATGAGTGGATCATGGATTCTGGTTGTTCTTATCCTAATCGAGATTGGTTTTCAACATATGAGTTTTTCGCAAGCGGGTCTATGCTAATCGACAATAAGCCTTCTTGCAAAGATATGGGTAAAAGAATAATCCAGAACAAAATGCATGATGGTATCATGAGAACACTAACTGATGTTTCTTACGTTCTAAACTTAAAGAAGAATCTCATTTCTTTAGGCATCTCGATACTAACGAATGCAGGTATTCAAATCAAGGTGGAGTTATGAAGGTCACTAAAGGTGCTTTGGTTGTGATGAAAGTTGTGAGGTCCGCAAATCTTTACGTGTTGGATGGACATATAGTTACCCACACTGCTGCTACAAGTTTTTCATCACTTTCTGATACTGATATTACAAATTGTGGCATATGAGACTAGGATATATGAGTGAAAAAAGGTATGTCCTTATTAAGTAAAAGAGGTTTATTGTGTGGCCAGAGTATGGGAAGCATGGGGTTTTGTGAACATTGTATCTATAGGAAACAAAAATAGGTTAGTTTTGTTACAGTCCCTAATAAGACTAAAGCTATCCTATATTATATTCATTCAAGCCTTTAGGGTCCTTCTCGTGTTCCTTCAAAAGGTGGTGGTAGATATATGTTGACCTTTATTAATGATTTTTCATGAAAATTTTGGGTTTACTTCTTGAAGCGTAAGGATCAAGTTGTCACCATTTTCAAGTAGTGGAAAACTTTGATTAAAAAACAAGCAGTGAAGTAGTTTAAGTGACAAAACAGACAATGGTTTGGAATTCTATAACAAAAAGTTTGATAAGTTCTGCAAAAATGAGGGAATTGTTCAACACCGTATAGTTAGAAACACACCTCGACATAATGGAGTTTAGAACGCATGAACATGACTCTAGTTAAGAAAGCACAATTCCTACTCTTGAATGCTAGTCTATAGAAGGACTTTTGGGCGGAGGTTGCATCTATGGGTTGCCACCTTGTAAAGTAATCACTAATAATCCCACTCGGTTGTAAGACTCTAGAAGAAGTATGGCCTGGCAATCCTGCAGATTACTCTAATTTGAAGATATTTGGCAGTCTATGTTACATACATGTTAATGATGGCAAGTTAGAGCAACGTGCTAAGAAATGCATATTCATTTGGTACCCTTCTTGTATGAAGGGATATAAATTGTGGTGTCGAGACTCCAAGCCACCTATGGTTGTAATAAGTAGAGATGTGACTTTTGATGAGCGATCAATGCTCAAGCAATGTGTGATGGTAGCGTTATTGTAATTAGCTGATCACATGTGATAAACATGGCGTTGACCTGAGAGAAGTCCTAAATTGATGACACATGTATAAATGTCGTAGGGGGAGGCATCGAAGGAGGAACAGACCTACCTAGTTTCTTGAGTACTCAAGTGTGACAGAAGATCTAATCAAATAGATTTGATCATTCTTGACTTATTCTTTGTAAAATAGTTGCTTTAATTCTTTCTAAAGTTATTTTAGCGGAGTTTTCACATTGCTTTTTATCATAACAATACGGAGAATGACCCTTCAAATGAGAAGAGAAGCATCTTTATAGATATTGGAGGCTAGCAGTAGTCACTGGATGATTACTAGATAGATGGTTGAAATGAGGCATTGCTTGCAACTATTGGATTTCTTCTATGAATCCAATGGCCAAAATTCATCCCTTCTTTTATATATATGAGCATGGGCTTCGAATATGAGCCTGAAATAAAATGAGGGCTTTATAATATAAAAAGGAGCCCATTTTCTAATCAAAATAGTCCATCTTTAATATAAAATAGAAATAGGCTTATTTTATTCTATATGAGTCTTATTTTAGTTAAACAAAGCTCAAATTAGCCTAGAAAAATAATTTTCGAGTCTACATTTCATGCACGAGAAAACCAAATTAGGTCGAGAGCTGAATGAATCAGTCTACCAACCCCTATTCCAAGCTTACCGAGCTAAATTTCCCTATGACATCTCTTATTGGACTTGATCTTTTAAGCCTTTTCACTAACCCAGAAGATCAACTCATGGCATTAAACTGGGCTCCAAGCTCAATTACTAAAATGACTCTCTACATTTTTCCCTTTGATTAAAATCTCCTTTAGTAAAGCCAAAGAAGGTTTTGGGGATTTCATTGAGTAGAGATTATCTTCAAATTTGTTATCAAACACTATCGAGAAGTTACACTTAAGTTTGTGTACTACATTGCTATAGTCAATACTTTTTGTATTTGTCGATGAACTAAAGTAAGTTAAAGTAGTCTTCTTCAAATTAAATGTAGAATATCTAATGACGTAAGTTTATTATCACATAACTACTTTACGATACTGTGCAAATGCATATGTCCTATAGTTTTGAACCACAGCTGAGAGATTTATTTCCTTGCATTATTCCACATTGTATCTTATGATGATCGTCTTGTCCTACACCCCCCGTATAATGTGTACTAATTGAATAGAAGTATTAAATTAAGCTCAAAAGCACAGCAATAAATGGGGCAGATGTTGTCACTGAAGTGTTGCGTAGCTCCGGGGCAAAGACTAACATAGTTGTATGCCAAAAAAAAAGAAAAAAGAATCCAGGTTAGACAATTGACTAAGACTAGAACTTATTGGACGAAACACAATGGGGCAATAATTCAAATGATAATAATAAATCCAAATCTAACAACCTAACTCCCTAATAAAGGTATAAGGACTATAAATAGGTAGATTAGAAACCCTATCCAAATAAGGAATAACATGGTTGATAAGGCTTAATAAAAAAAAAAAATCTACCCTAAAGGCCACTTGTAGATGTGCACACCTCATACTTCTTTCCACTAACATCATTTAATAATATGTTAACTAAGTTTCATGATGACAACAGGAACATCAGAAACATAGTTAAAACAAGAAATATACATCCAAAACACTGCAATACATTAAAATTAGGAAATTTCTAAAAGCTTGTGAGTAAGTTAAAATTTAGAACTTACATTATACTCAATTCCCTTTTTGTAAGTGACCTTATTGTTCTTAGGACCTACAAGTCAGACTTAGTCATGAACTAGTGAGTGCCTCTATGACTATTGCATTATTTTGTGGTTATAATATAAAACAAATGAATACTTTTGCAAGATAACAAATTGAACCTGTATGGGAACTAGGGGTTATGCTTGTGTGTAGTGTTTTGAATTACTTGATAATATACTTTAATTAAAGTGAAACACTAATAGAGAGGCTAGTAAATTTAGCAAAGAAAAAGGCTTGAAATGCTTTTGAAAAATCGTTTTCTTAACTCTATTGGCATGCATATATTCTAAGAACATGAGTGATTAAGTGGATAGTCTATAAGGATCATGGTTGAGTTTAGTATAATTAACATCTGGCTCAAATGTGCATGAGAAGATTCTTATTCCCCCGGTACTAAAGGGTGCAAATATGAAATCTACATAGTTGCTAAGATCGCAAACAAGTCATACTACTTGCAAGCTGTTCAAGCCCGCCTCAGTTTAAGCTTGACTCTACTCAAATTCATTTAAGAAATGGGTCAAGCTCAAACCTGATATAAAACTCATTTAGCTAGCTAAACAAAGCTTGAACTTCAATCTGGTTTGTGAGCGGGTTTGAAAGTAGACTAGATAAATAAGCTGGTTTATCCAAACAAAAATCTGATTTCTAAATAATATATATGCACAACTTAATATTTATTCACGATCTACTCATAACTTAACATTTATTCATTATCTATCTACTCATTTAATTATATATATATATATAATTTTGTATATTTTGTTTCTTAGATTTTATGTTATCTTTAAAGCTAATGAGCTACTCAAGCCCAAGCATAATTTTAAGGTAGCTAAAAAGTTCAACTCAAGCTCAATGATTTTTAAACGAGCCAAGTCCATGCCTTTAAGTTTGACTAGGCTCGTCTACAGCCTTAATGGTTACTAATCGACTAGGTATCTTATTGCATCTGCACATGCCTATTGTTTGCAATGCAACCTACTTGATAAATAACTTTGTTTTTGTCTCAAGAACAACTTTGAATAGATCTAGAAGAGGTTCTATTAATGATAAGTAGCACAATATAGTTCATGAGTAGTTAGTGTGTTAACCGAGTAGCTATGTATTTATTAAGCAATGGAGGAATGGTGAGAAAACCTAGGATATATATTTAATTCTATTATTTATTCATTTATTTATTTATCTTGTAAACTTCTATCAACAATTGTACCCAAATTCTATATATTAATATGATTTAGTTGGCAATGTGTTTATGAAATTTTATGCTTATTAACTTGGGTACACATACCATCTAATGTTACATTAACTCTTACAATACTTGTTGAGTATCCTAAAATATTGGTGTCTATTGCATTGTGAATTATACTTAAGTCCTTAAAGAATTATAGAGTCCATGACAGTTACTCTAAGGCTTCTATACAATATATAATGGACCATTTTGTCACCATTGTGGGGTAACAAAATAAACTCCTAAGCTCGAGGGTAGGGTCTTAGGAAATATTAGAGATGCAAAGAGAGGTTGTGATTGAAACGGGGTCTAGAATGCTATTGCACTTGACTTACAAAAAAAAAATGGATAGGAAGCTTTGTGTTTGGTTTATCTGCAACTTCAACCATGGGAGCAACATTTTATAATTAATTAAAATGAGTCTCAAAGTAATTCCTTGTGATGTTAAGGATGTTTTAGGCTTAAGCCGCAACAAAGAGGACATTTTAACATCTATTAAACCCTCAGTAGTGTCCATAGTAAAATATTATAGCCAATGGAATTGAAGCTGATAATAAATATCTGCAAAAATATTTGATGTATGGATTCTCAATCCCTTACTTTCACCCCATTCAAAGTTGAACATCCAAAATCACTATTGTAACGTCCTAATCTTGAAGGTATTGCAACCTGCAACATGTCCTTACTTGAGAAGGACAGACTAAGGCTATGATTCCTCTAATCCAAAAATATCAATATAACATTTAACTCTTATATAAAGGTTATCTATTTAAAAATATTTTAGAATAATAAAACTTTTGAATAATCTTGTTGCCATAAACCAAAGCCAACTTAAAACATAAAGGGAAGTCTCATAAAACATTCTTAAATTCATAAAACATATAAACTTCATAAAGTCTTCAACTTAGTCTAGTTTCAAGCTAGCAAATCTAAACATCAGCATGAAAGTCAAGTCAACTATCGTCTTCCCCATGGTCTTCAAAGACATCATATCCAAAAATAAAAAACTACTAGATTTTCACCTATTCCTGAAAAAAGATAAAAGAATGAGCATAAATACATGCACATAAACAAGCATTATATGGTTTCACATATAACCTAATAACTAATGTAGCAAACACAAATTGTTATCTTTTTATTAGCCATCATACAGCACAGTCTAGGGTCATTTGCGCCTAACCCCAAACCTGGAGTAACTTAGGACTCTATACAAATAACCAATATTGAAAATAGGCAATATATAATATATATATATATGATGTTGGGAATCTCCCACACACCTAGAGTACTGTAATCATGCCACTTCCTAAATTACCAGAATCATATCTATGCACGAGTTCACTTAAGACAACCTCACGCATAGACCATTAGGACACCACATCAGTATCATAGTACTGCCTAGTCTTTACTAATCATAGTTAAGTACAAACAGCAAAAATAATTTCTTATTACAATCGAATATTATTATATCAATTTATCATGTTTAAGCCTACAAGCACAAACAACAAGCAATGTAAGGTTGTACCTTTAATAAGTTTTAGGAACAGAAAGCCTTAACTCCACAAAACACTTATTCATAACCAATTACTCAATCAAACATGATTTCATAAGGTAACTCTAATCCCATCATCATCCAAAACCCTAAACTGAAAGTAATTAAAAAACCTAATTTACACACACATTTATCTTTTGATAACAAAATCTCCAACTGAACAAGAAATTCTCCAAAATCCTGCAATACTACGATTCCCTTCAATATAGTATAAACAAAATCAAACATGATCACTTCTATATTTCCAAAAAAAGAGAAAAGATTTGTACATACCTAAAATTTTGATTTTTTTTTTCATTTCCCTTTGATTACCAAACACAAATCTTCCACAAAACTAAAGCTTCTTCTTAAAACTTGATCTTCAAAAGCAAAAAGAACCTTAAGAAAAGAACTCCTCCTTTAAATCTTCATAGAGAATAAGAAGATCAACTCACCTTGATCTTGTTTTTTTATCTTTCCTTAATAAAAATCTCACAAATAAAGTTTTTTAGAGAGGTTTCTAGGTTTAGGAATAAGTTTTGGAGAACAGGAAAGCTAATTTATATAGAAGACAAAAAGTAACTATTTTTTTTTAATAATGCATCTTCATCTTGAATAGCATCTCTTTGTCTTTAATAACGTCTCTTCATTTTTAATAAAGTCTACCAAATAGCAAAGCATTTAACTGTACATTATGAAGGACCATAAAACCCTCTTATTTTATATCATATGACACTTTTTCCCTTCAAGATAAATTATTTTTCTTTATATTGCAACTATCTTGTGGCATTACCTGAGCTACCAAGAACTCCATGGTTAAATTAGGTTAAATGTGTGCTAGAAAGTTGTGAGATGGTGTAAAAATATTTAAATCTATATGAAGAAAGTATATCTTAGGTTGCCGTCTATTCTTTATGATATGATTTCATCTTGTAATCATCGTACTTTCGGATTGTTATATACTCCTTAATTCATCCTTTCTTTTATTCTCCTTTTATTATTTTGTACTAATGTTTCATTCTTACTAGGATGGAGGTGAGAGCTTTAGATGAGAGCTACTGACACTAAACACTTACACAAAAGAAAGGATTAAGAAAGTAGTACAAAAGTTGAACGAGCTTCCTAAAGATCACGTAAACTTGCATGATGAACGCTTTTATGATAGTTATGTTACAGAGTTGTTTCAGCTTGTTCCATACTTACTTACACTTTTTTCCTTACAAGTACTTATATATAATGATTTAGAATTAGGTAATGAAGAGCAAGTGCTTACTTAAGTAAGATCGGGCAATATTGTGAATCTTATTCTCGACACACCATTTTTGTTCCTTTTTAAAAAATATAAAAAAAATGAAAAATTCAAAAATCATAAAAATCCAAAAAAATAGAAAACACGATAAAATTTAAAAATTGCCAAAAATACAAAAAAGAATTATTAGCTAAGTAAAAGAAAATTAATTAATTAACAAAATGGAATAAAAATTACAAAGTTAAAAAGAATATAAAAATTAGAAAATAAAAGCTAGAAAACTCCATCTTTTTAGTAAATAGGTTTCTTAAATTAAAAATGAAAAAAAAATTGGAAAAAAATGAAAATTAATTTCAGGCTTATTATAGATCTTACGGTGCTTTAGGTTTAATTCATAAATCATATTGGACCTTAGACCTGTATTAGTTTTGTATTGGACCTTGGACCTATATTAGTTTTGGCCTATTTTTATTGAAAATCACATTTGGCCTAGTTTAGATGGTTCAAGAAAATTTTTAGTAGGCATACTAACCAAGAAACTAAAGTAGCTCAATTGGTTAAGATGTTGGGAAAACAAAGAGAAGACCAGGGTTAGATCCTTCCTGAGCGTGTAGGGAAATTTTTTTTTTGCATGGCACATGTAATACACGTGCTAGAAGTTTATGTACGTAGGGCCCAGGCGTGTGGGACCACCCACGTCGTCTCCAACCCTTCTCCCGCAATCCACCATTGTTGAGCTCGACTCGAGCTCCTTCTTTCACTAGGGAAGATCAAAAGTCAATTCTAAGCTCATAAATCCAGCTTTTAATGTGTTTAAAAGAAGATTAATTCAAAAATTGTAACCCTCACCCCACAATGTTCCGCAACCCCCGATCTCTTTAGATCATAATGGCCATTAATGGTCGCATTAAGCTTGACCCCCTTTCATCTTCCTCCTCTGCCTTTTTAACTCATCTTGCCTCTCTCTAACCTCTCAAGAAAAAAAGAACAGGGATCTCTTGAACTGGATCCCTCTCGCATCTCCTTCGACTTCCTCTCTCATTTTTCTCTCTCTCTAAAATAGCCATGGAAAATCGTCATACTACAGTAACCTACTACTTAGACCAAAGCCCAGACCTTCCAACAACTCAGCCATCATCGTGATCCATATTGCCATCACTATCGACCTCCAAACACGAACCCAGCCGTAAGCCCCTTGCCATCATCTCCATCAATGACCCAAAAACCATTTGCACCATCATCGAACCCTCAACACAACTGCTAAGTTGTTAGTTTCTCTCAAATGATGATTTTGATGATAATAAAAAGGATTAAATGATTACTTATATATTTGTTAAGTGTGCAGCATTTCATATCAATACGTATATCAGAATGTATATCAGAAGGATGGAAATATTTTTTCTTTCAAAAGAACAATCTACATATCAGAAGGCTCTTTAATGGAATACAAGTTTTCTTTTAAACCGTCAGAAGGAACGTCAGAGAGTTTATATGTCTTATTTTCAAAAAACTGCTAAATAATGATCGACAACTCTCAGATCTGATCTAAATTGAAGGATTCAAAATTTTGAAGGCCTAGCTCAAATGTTGAGTATATTTGGGTAATGTACTCAATGTGTTCTACAAAGATGGTTAAATATCCGCAAGGATTTAATTTTTGGATAAAATAATCAAATTTATGAATGGTAAAAATGAAGTTGAAAGATTCAAGCTTGGAAACTTTATTTCTTACACAGCAATTTACATTTAAAGAGAGATAGTATACATAATAGGAATTTATTATAAAATATGATTCAGATCTTCAAGGAATTTTATTGTCTCTACAAGAAGCTCGAAATTTTTGGAAGACCGTATCTTCTTGCATGAACAGTACTAGACGAAAGAAGATGAGGATTATGATAGATTCAAATTCAAAATTCAAGTTCGAGATAATTATACAAGTTGTTGGATATCTGAGCTTATCTATTGAAGCATAAAATTCGAGTACATCAAGAATTCAAGATTCAATTTTATAGATTTTATGGATAAATACGAACTGATATTTTTGACAGTTTTTGTTGATAAACTTCAGCTGATATCGTGCAAAGGAAGAGGAACAAGTTAATCTACCTGATGAACTAGCCGTTGAAGGAAGCAAAATAAAAATAACGGATACCTAAGACAAGAAGATTAGAGAAACATTTTTACGTGAAAGACAAAAGAACCATCAGTAATAAAAGCTTTCCTTTTTCATACGCTAAACATTGTCATATTACTATTATTGCTATTTTGAGCGAAATTTTGAGGATACTTACTCTTTATTCCTTTTATTTTTTTTTCACATTTTTGTGTGAGTTTGATAGTTACAAGTAGGCTCAGTAGATTGATTGCTTAGGAGAATCAAGCTAAGTGAATTGTAACCAAAGAGAATTAGCAAGAACATCTTGTAACTTTGATTGATTAATTGGATAGTGGAACACAACCTATGTGGAATACCTGGACCCTAGCTTGGAGCTGGAAGAGAAGATTGACGCTCAAGGCGGAATCTCTATAATTCAACTTTACACTCTCTACTCTCTTATACCATTTTAACTCATGCAATTTTAATTAGTGTTTATATCTGTGATATATGCTCATAAGGTGTATCAGAGAGTAACCTATTTATACTGTCTTAATCATAAAGTCGATCAGAGAGTACTTGACATATATTTTCTTGATCAGAGAGTTAGTCAGAACGTTAATCTGGGAGTAAAAAGTTCTGAATTAACTTTTGATTTTTCATGAGCTTAAGCAAATCATTTTGATCCGAATTCTTGTTCAAAGTTTTTATTTGTTAAGTTTATTGTTTTAAGAAAGTTTCAAAGCCATTTTAGTTGAATAATCAAGTAGTGTGAATTTTGTTTGAAATTTTAAAAGTAAATTTTTATAACCAATTCACCCATATCTTGATTCACGCTTACAACCATTGAGAGAAAGGGAGAGAGCTCACTACCGACTAAGGTCCAATCCACTTTCAGTCGAGGTCTAAGTCGCGTGATGGCAATCTCATTTCACTGTCATTCCAAACCGATTGAAAGCTATCAATTCGTATGTTTATTCATTCATTCATTTATTCTTTATACGATGTAAATATCCATGTACATGTAACATAAAAAGAATATAGTGGAAAAATAGTATAAATAAGTAGTATAGATATATATTAATATCGTATAATAGATGCGCAGGTATGATATGCATATTTTTATGTCTCTGATAGAATTAATATTCTTGTCTTGTCTGTTGTAGATTAGAATTTGATGTTTGGTATGAGTTTATTAGATATAGTAGATCTTTTGTGTATATTTGTTATATCTGTTGTCTTTAGGTTATAAAATTATAAAATTGCCATGTTTGAATATGAATTGATGGGATTTGTTTATATGATACCATGATTTAGATGGGTATGTAAGTGTGGTTGTATATCAGAACTAGAGCATGAAATTATATGTAGATTTGATTTTGTTTGATAACATGTTGGTGAAAGGAGATAATAATTTCATTATTTGACTTAGAAAATATAAGTGAACTTTTAGAATATAAATTTGTATATAAGGACTAGATATAGTTTCTAGATCTTTTGGACAATAAAATTTTACACTTGAACATACAATTGAGTTGTATTGTTTTACATTATTGGATCTTTTGTAAATATGGATATGACATGCTAGAATAATAGATATAAATTTCTGCTATAACATCTTGTTTGTTATTTTGATATTATTAGGTGATTTATGTAAATAGTTGATATATGTCATATTCAATATGTCATAAAGTTTTGATGAAATTGGGTGGCATGATATTTCCTCTATATATAGTTTACTTTTTCCCATCTTATTTAAATCATGTACATATTAGATCATCTTATCAAAATATTAAAAATGAAATAAAAGGAACAAAAATGCTTTTACCCTTTTTCCTTTTCTCATACATGGGATATATATATATAAATAAAATTTTTGCCAAATTATATAAACATTACTTAGTTATTTTCTAAATCACCAAAAATAGAATAAATGGGGTTTTCTCATAATTAGTGTCTTTTAGGTGTTTTTTTCAAAAATTTTGTAATAAAATTAGACTCATTAGGAATTTTCAAGAAAAACAAATATAAATCGGCTAAATAACTTACACTTGGTATTTTTTTTTCAATTAAAAAGAACAAACAAATTAAAAATTTTACAAAAACAAAAACGAACTACGGAAACCTGATTCTGGCTAGCAAATACGTAGGCATCTGCCAGGCAGTCACAACAATAAAAAATTGTTTAAGTCACTTTTCAAAAACAATATATATATATATATATATTGTGAATAGATAAATATCTCTTTTTCAAAAAAAAAAAAGACTAAAAAATTTAAAAGTTGAAAAATCCAAGATTAACTTCTCTTTGGCCCATATAATTCAAGATTTCTAAAGCCTAGATAACCGTTTAGGTTTTAAAATAGTAGCCCTCGGACTCATCAATTTTTGGTTTTTTTCCACATATACCAATGGCCGAACTAGAAACCAAATCATCAATTTGGTTTCTAGTTCACCTTTTTCACTTTTAGTCGATGGTAACTCCAATCAAAATATTTTTTAGAAAATCTAGCTTTTTACGAAAACCCTATTGGTTCTTTATCGAGTGATCTGTGTCAAATGGGCTATGTTTGATATGGATTGGGACCTTTAGGAGAAAAAGAGCAAAATTCGGGCTCGACACTTATATTGGCTATGCATTTGATAGACATATTACGTTGCAGTAGTCTAATATAGATTTTGTAGGCATGGGGTGTAAAGTATGACTAGATAATAATAGAGCAAAAATCTATTAGAGAAGTGTGAAATGCCCTCGCAGAAGAATTTCATAAAATGATTCCATGCATAACTGCAACCATCTTCAATGTAATGTCTATATAAAAGATGATGGAAGTATTGAAGAGATTTAACAAAAGTGAAGAAAGACCCTCTGACAGTACAAACAATCAAGATGACTATAGAAATTTCTCTAGAAATTCCTCTCCTATGGATAAACCATTCATCAATCAACTTTCTAGCTTGAATATTAGAAGGGTAAATTAAATCAAAAGATATTAAATTTGAGAATAAATTCATTTAAAATATCAATATTTTAAGTGATTGAAAAAAGAATCAGCATTTGAAGATAAATTTATTTAAGGTATCAACATTTTAAGTGGTTAAAAAGAGACATCAATGTCTCACAAAATAAGTTAAATAAGGTATTCATAATTGATGACCATTGAGAAAAATTAATTGAATATCAATTCAAATGTCAGTATCTTAAATGAACCTTGTAAAACATTGATACCTCATATGGTTTGATTCTTCTTTTTAACAATTGAAATATTAATAATTTAAATGAACTTACTTTAAACGTTGATACTTTTTGGCATAATTTATCCAATAGTGGAGTGGAGTACTCATAGAAATTAATAGAGTAATTATCACATTTGATACCTAAACTTTAATACCTCATTTGGTTTTATTCTTCTTTTTAACTCTCAAAAATATGATACCTTAAATAAACTTATCCTAAATATTGATACATTTTGGTATAATTTACCCAAAATTAGAGTATTCATAGAAATGAAGTAATTGTCACATTTGGTATTTAAACTTTGACTATTATTACAATTACCCATCTAAAGTTTGAAAGTGTTAATTTGATACCTAAATTTTTGCCCTTTTTCACAATTAACTATCTAAATTTTACCAAAATTTATAATTATCTATCTAAACTTTAACCATTTTTGTAATTAGCAACCTCATCTAGGTACTACATTTGAAAAATTTGTAGATAGTAAAATGACACTTTTAAACTTTAAGTAGTAAATTGAATACATGGGTAAATATTCAGGTACCAATTATGACATTTACCCATAGTGAATTTGACGATAATATTGCGTCAACAAACCCTAGATAAGATGATCCACCATTAAAAAAAATTGTGTTAACTTTTTGTACTTTATGGTTTTTCATGGTTGCATGTGTTCAACAATAAAAATATTTTGTTTTAAAGTATTATAGAACTTTCCCTCATTATGCTTATGAAATTACTATATGAACATTAGAGATAATTCATTGAATTAAGCTTGCAATTTAAAATAGTGTAGCAACTCTCTTTACATTCACATTTTCATTTTCCATCAAAACACAGCAAAATTCTAATACCTCTTTTCGTACATTCATTTAATATTATAATTTGTAACTATACATACATACATATATAATGAGGTTCATTAAAAGCAGATAATTCATATGTAGCTAGTTGATGATGTTTATATAAATAATAGAAAAACTTGAAAATATCATTTAAAATGAGCCACGATAATTATATAAACACAATTTATGTTTTGTTTGATAAATTTGGATTATGGGAAAAAGGGTACCATCATAAGAAATATAGTAGTAAGTGATGCATTAATTATTTTAGTGTTATGACAAAAAAATAGTATTTTAGTTCCATTAAAATATAATAAATATGATTGATTGGATATAAATATGAGCCATTAAATTACGACGATATTGATCTATTAAAAAAATGGTACCATACAATTATTTTCATCAAGCTTAAAAAATGTTATCTTGCCCCTTTTTCTTTTCTTTGGCCATTACAATGGAGAAAGGGGATTCAAACCTGGACCTCTCACTTGAAAGATGAAGGAAATGCCACTAGGCTATCTTTCAATTGGCTATCTTGCCACCTATTCAATGAATTTGGAATGTTGCCTTAAATTAAATTTAATATAACTTGTTGGTGGGTATTAATGAGAGTTTTGTTATATTTTAAGCTATAAACTTCTTTTGAATAGATTCAAATTTAACAAGATTAAAAAAAAATCGTTAAACCATTATACATTTAGAGTTTATTTAAAAATCTATTCTAAAAAAATGTTAGGTAAATTACAATTCAACTTTAGCATTAATCACTTTATTGATTTCTATTTTGAGTTATAATCATATTTTTTTTTATATATTTTGAAATATATCATATATAATTAATAGTTTTTATATAATATTAGTAAACTATTGGCAAATGCTATTATGTCATTGGATCACATGAAAAACATTAATAGAATTGTTGATGACACTAGGAGGATCATTGCCTAATATCGGTGCTTTCTGTTTTTAGGTTGTAAATTTGGTATAAATAATTGTTATTTAGTTAGTCTTTTGTTAAAAATAAAGAAATGTTATTTTAGGATGCGATTTTTTAGAAGTGTTTCTTCTTAAATCTTATTGATCACCTGTTGTGATTTCTTCATGCAAGATGTTTTTTTTTCTTGTGAATTTTGGTGCTTTTGTTAAAAACATGCATATGTTCATTTACAGATGAATATGACTACTAGGTTGATACTATAGTGTATGTCTTATCCCCATAAATTTTTTTTGAAAATATCTTTTATTCTCAGTATCTTCTATAAAATTATTGGAAATATTGATTTTTTTCATACTCCTTTCTAACAAAAATTGTCTTGCTGCAATATATTTAGAGGAATGATATAGAGGAAAACTAAAAACAAAAGTACAAAATGATGTTGTGGGATTAGGATGATAAATCCTAAATCACAAAGATAACATCTATATGCATGTTGAATTATACTTATTAGGTCTATGATGCGGAGCAGATTGCAGATGAATATTTGAGCTAAAATGATAAGAAGAAACCAAATAACAAAAAGAATTTATTCACATGGGCCATATAGAAGACAATATGAATTCATATGAGCCTATATGGAAGACAGAGGGCATCTCGGATAACCTAGAACCATACGCTGATTCATATGAGGTTGTATGGAATTCATACAGGATCATATGGAAGATGGTGACAACTCAAGACGAAGAACAAAAGACACCACCATCTGCAATATGGGTAGTATCATAGGGCATGTGAATCCATACAGGTCTATATCGAAGGGCATATGAGTTTTCTTTCATGTTTATTTTCCAGGTTTTAAAAGTTCATATAAATACATCTTTTTAAAAGGATGAAAGCGCTGAAATTCATTAATACAGTTTTTAATATTTCAGACTTTGAGTTCTAAGTTGTAAACCAATTCTTTTGAGGATTAATCGTTGATTTTTCTTTTATTTCTATTTTTCTTACTTGTTGCGTCAAATTGTTATCAATAAGATTACCATTGGACATGATTTTCCTATCATGCGCTTGGAAGACATGTTAGACAAGTTAAGTGGAGTTGTGATAATAGGTAAAATTGACTTAAGAAGTAGGTATCATTAATTTGATTTAGAGATGAGTGGAAGACAGCGTTCAAGACAAATGAGGGACTGTATAAGTGATTTGTTATGTCATTTCGGCTATCTAATGCTTTGAGCACTTTCATGCAAGTCATGAACCGGGTACTAAAACCTTTCATTGGTAAATTTGTTGTGGTGTATTTTGATGATATTTTGGTTTATAGTAGTTTAGGTAAAGAGCATCTAGTGCATTTACGGAAAGTTTTTACTGTCTTGCAGGAAAATAAATTGTATGCAAATATGAAGAAATGTAATTTTATGACCATGAAATTGCTATTTTTGGGTTTTGTTTTCAATGCTGATGGGACTGAGGTTGGAGGAGAAAATGTTAGAGCAATCCGTGAGTGGCTAGTTCTTAAAACAATAATTGAGTTGTGGAGTTTTCTAGGCCGGCCAATTTCTAAAGAGATTTATTAGGCATTGCAGTACTATTGCAACCCCTCTTACAAAGTGTTTGAAGAAGGGGAAGTTTCAACGGAGTGAGGAAGCCAAGTATAGCTTTGCGTACAGAATCAAGTAGTAGACGCATTAAGTAGAAGAGCTAATTTGTTTGTGACATTGAGTAATGAGGTAGTGGGATTTGAGCATTTGAAGGAGTAGTATGAAACAGATGAAGATTTTAAAGAGATTTATGAGCAATGCAACAACAAATTGCCTTATGCAGCTTTTTATATACATGAAGGGTATTTGATGCATGGAAATTAGCTTTGTGTTCCTCAATCATCCTTGAGGGAAAAACTAATTCGTGATTTGCATGGGGGAGGTCTGGGTAGTCATTTAAGATGATATAAGACTAATACTGCAGTTTCTAAAAGATTTTATTGGCCTCACTTGAGAAGAGATGTAGATAGATTGGTACAATGATGTTCTGTGTGTCAAACATCGAAGGGGCATTCGTATAATACTGGTTTAGACACTCCTTTACGTGTCCTTAATGATATATGGGAATATTCGTCTATGGATTTGTACTTAGGTTGCCTCGAACATAACGAGGTATGGATTCTTCTTTTTTTTTTTTTTTTTGACAAGATTTTGAAGATGGATATTTCATTCCATGTCAAAAGGTAGCTGATGCCCAAAGCATAGCCATGTTTTTTTATAAGGGATTAGTTTGTTTGCATGGAGTGTCGAATTCCATTACTTTAGAGAGGGATAGCAAATTCCTTAGTCTCTTTTATCGAACTCTTTGATAATTGTTTGATTCATCTTTGACTTATAATAGTACTGCCCATCCATAGACCAACAGATAGACAAAAGCGACTAACAAGACTTCGGGAAATTTAATTCGTATTATTTGCAATGACAAACCAAAGCAATAGGATGTTCTTTAGCTTGAAAGGAATTTGCTTGCAATAGTACAATCCATCTCACAACTAGAAAGTCTCCTTTTTCTATTGTTTACTCCAAAACATCCCAACATGCTTTTGATTTGATCAAGTTACCTAAAGTTCCAAAATTCTGTGTTGTAGTGAAGAATATGGCAAACAATTATAGCCAAAGCGAAACAGAAGATTGAGCAGTCCAATGCAAAATACAAGGTAACAAGCATCACAAGGAGAAATTGTTTTCGGTTGGCGATTAGGTGATAGTATTTTTAAGGCGAGAAAGATTCCCAATTAGCAAGTATAGTAAGCTTTAATCTAAGAAATACAGGTCATATCGGATTGTGAAGAAGATAAATGATAATGTGTATGGTGTGGGACTACTTAACAGTATGGGTATATCCAAAACATTTAATGTGGCAGATATTTATCCCTTCTATTCTAATGATGAGCCACTATATCTTAAAAACTTGGGGTTGAGTTTTTCCCAGGTAGGAGAGACTGATGTAGAGTAAATTGAGAATGAATACTTGAGCCAACATGATAAGAAGAAAACAAATAACAAAAAGATTTGATTCATATGGACCATATGGAAGACAGTGGTAGTATTTGAGACATCCTAGAACCATATGCTGATTCATCTGCGGCCACATGGAATTCCTACGGGGCCATACGGAAGACAATGACAATCCAAGACGAAGAATAGAAGACACCATCATCTACGACATGGGCAATATCATAAGGCATATGAATCCATACAGGCCCATATCGAAATACATATGAATATCTACATGTTTTCTTTCATGTTTATTTTCTATGGTTTTAAAAGTTCATGTAAATACATCTTTTCAAAAGGATGAAAGGGATGAAATTCATTAGTACAATTTCTAACATTTTGGACTTTCAATTCTGATTTGTAAATCAACTCTCTTGAGGATTAATTGTTGATTTTTCCTTTATTTTTGTTTTCTCTTGCTTGCTGCATCGGTTTAGTATCTAATTAACTGATTAATTTTTCAACATTTTGATGTTATTTTGTGATAGTTATACTTGATTACAAAAGTCATTTGCAAAAATGTTGCATCGAGCCATGCATATTTTTGAAATGGTATCCTAGAACTTACATTGAATACACTATTTTTAAAAAATTGGTATCGTAGAACCCACATTTTTATAATCGTTACGGAACGTACGCTAGATGCGCTATATTTTTAAAATTGTTGCGGAATTATCATATCGTGTATAAAAATTGCTGGAGATTTTGTTAATACACAAAATCCATATCTTTAAAATTTTAATGGGTGCATTGCCACTTCATATTTGCGAAATGGGTTAAAAATGTATCAATGTTTTAGGTAAGTTTATCTAAGATATCAACGTTTCAAGCTGTTAAAATAATGAAGTAACGTTCTACAAAATAAATCAAATAAAGTATCAATATTTTGCAAGTCCATATTTGGGTTAGTTTCCAATTGATTTTCATTCATTTTACATTAATGATCAATTATTTATACCTTATTTAACTCACTTTGCAAAATGTTGATTCTTTTTTCTAATCATTTGAAACATTGATAACATAAATAAATTTGCCTTCAAATGTTATTTCATTTTTTTAATCACTCAAAACATTAGTACTTATCCTTAAATGTTGATTCTTTTTAATGTAATTTACCCCTTACAAAATTGCTTAGTATGGTAATTAACATTTCTTGGTTATATGGTAGATTATGACTTCATATTTGCAAAAATATTCAGGATATATGAGTGCAATAAAAGAGCTCGTGCTTTTTGGCATGATTATACTAATATATAGGTAAATCGTGTTTTGTTAATTGATTGTCTGCTGTAGTAAATTTGCTAAGCCATGCATACTATGACATATACATCGTACGTGATTGTATTGCGATTGCTACCTATTGAATTTACGAACCCATTTGGAGGGAAGTAAAAAAAAGACAATTCCAAGTGTTTACCAACTGGACTTGAAGATCTAGGAGAGTATAGGATGGATTATTGCGTGTCCAGTAGATATACACAGGGAACTTGGACACCCTTCAAGTTTAGGATGTAAGAGTTCAAGCGGTACAAGATCTAATGTTTAGAAACAAGAACTCTTAGGAATAAAGAAAAATGATGAATATATAACAATGATATTTTAGGCAGGAATAATGTTAGAATAAGATAAAGCACATTCCAAAACAATATTTTCAGTTGTAAAAATGACTGTAACGTCATGATATATAATTTTGAAAGAAGAGGATTTTCAAGAGAAGACCATGATCCAAAAATAACACAAAACTCAATACTAATCCTCAACATTGCGCTATCAAGAAATTGACTATAACATACTAGATGAATTAATGATAAGCTGCAATAATAGGTATCAGGTGATTGGATGTCCCCGATGAATGAGCAAACTTTCTTAGTTGAGTATAATTTGAGAGGTTGTCTTCGAGTTCGACTTCCAGTGAAGGAAAGGCTGAGTCGAGTAGTTTTCAGTCAAGTCAAGCTGGAGTCATGTGCTGTTTGGATTTTGATCTGTTTTGCAGCTTGGAAGGCAAGAGGATGCGATCTCCGTGTTCCTTTCGAGGTATATCAATTTTTTTTTATTCTTATTCAAACTAGATACTTGTTGGTTGTTGTAATTAGTCCGGTTGATTTGGAGATGGTTCTTGCTGCATAATTAAGGTTTACTTAGGTTTTCTACAAAAGAAATAGAACTTTTATTAGTATCCCAAGCTTGTCTACCTTTTCCCCCAAAAGATCAAGATCAAAACAAGGATGAATTTTCATGTAGATTTCTTCTTTGAAGATCTCCACTTATGAATGAAGTTTTGGTGTCCTGATGACGAAGGGGCCAATCCTAGTTGGTTGCTGGAGAGTTTTATAGCTATAAGAGCGAAAGTCTCCTCATATTCTTAGAATACCTGCGTTGTCTATGATATACTTCTTTTTCCTTCATTAGCATTCAACTTCCGTGTTCCTATACTACCGAAACCGAATATTCTGATCAGAAATTCCAAAGACCATCATCTTATAATACCTAGCTGTCGTCATTTCAATTCCGATGTTTACTCCCAACATCTTTACAAGAGACGATATAATGACAGCTATTAAGGTTAAATGTAATATTTGTACCTGATTTTTTTCTTTTACGATTAGGTAAAATTCTGGTGGCCAATTGCAAAATTTAGATACATTTACAATTCAGACAATTAAATATAATAGTTCATTGAAAAATTCAAGCAGTTAACTGTAAAAATGAATAAGGATTGAATACCAACTTAACACATTTAAAATTAAGATAATTAATTATAAAAAATAAGTAAAGTTAAGTGTTAAATGAAATAATTACCTGTAGCTACATACATTAAAAAAATCCTATAGACTAATAGTCGACCCCCATGCCTACTGGCTACTCCATAGATCACTATCTAGGGTTTGAGCCAAACTTGTAATTCTTTTGAGTATTTAGGTAATGAAATTTTAATTTCATTCATCCCAAAAAAAAATTAATTTCTCTCTTAGCTACAAAAGAAAATGTGAATGTAAGAACAATTGTTTTTGTGAAAGCAACCTAAAAGGAACAAATTATTTTCTAATAGCATGAAACGATATTAAATAAATATAATAAGCAATGAAAGTAGAGTGCAAGAAAGTAAAAGAGGTTTAGGTTTTATAGAGATTCCTCCTTGTGAGCTAATCATCTCATCCAACTCCACTGCTATGGACCTATCATTCCACACTAGTTTGTTCCACTAAATTCAATAAAAATAAGAGTGATTACAAACGTCAATGCTTTATTATGCTTTGCCTCATAAGCCTCACCGCTGTGCTAATTATCAAAGTACAAGATACTAGAGTAATCTTCTCAACAAAACATTCAACCAAACACTGAAAAGTAGAGGAAAAATGTTCAAGATGAGATATAGTAGGTTCTCTTAGATTTAAACGCAAATACAAAATTTATTGAATGTGTATTTAAGTTCACATATAGTCTCCAATGGAGCCTCTAAGAGTCACTATATGCAGTTATGAACTTTAAAACTTTAGCTTGCAAGACGCGTGTCAAATTTTTGAACTCCAAGCTCTTTTATAAATTTAGAATAACGACTATTAACAAAAATGATAATTATGAGCAATTTTCTTCTTGAAAAACAATTTTAGCCACTGAAGATAATCCTTTGCTTCAATTGTGGAAAGTACATCCTATTTTGTTGGAATTTAAATTATGAACGTTGAAGGTACCAGCTGCTTCTTCTAGATGAATATTGACTTTGTAAATCTGCACATTTTGTTAATTATCTCTTGAATTTCGCTGCAATCTCTTAGAGAATGACACAATGAGTAAGCGTAGATAAACAAGACCACTCATCGAATGATCTTAAACACACAAGAATAGCGAAAGTTACAATCTCATAGAGAAAAACTCACTCAAATTAAGGTTTAAAAGTATATAAAATGTTCTAATCAGAAAAGACAAACGTAAATGACTATTTATACTAATACATAGAAAACCCTAGAAGACAAATAATAAATAAATGAAAGCTGGCAGTCTAGAAGGCAAATTAAACAATGTAGACTAATATCCAAATCTGGTGGTGTAAAATCTAAGGCCAACGACTTATATGCTTTGGCCAACAGCTTTCTTGGCGGCTTAGTGTGCTTTAACCTCCTTTTCTTCTTGGACAACTTCCTCTTATTCACATATGTGTCTTCTAGGTCGTCCACATCATTCTCTTCCACCTAAGAAGAATTCAAGCCTAAGTTCTCTTCTGAACATAAAGGTTTATCATCTGAGCGGAAAGGGAAAACATCAGCTCTTCTCCTCAAGGCATCAGCTATTTTGTTCTACACCCTCGGCTTATGTTTCATCATGAGTGTGTGCGCAGCTCTAGACTTCCTCACAATCGCCCCCATCTCTCTTTCTGAGTGAGTGACAGTCAAAAAAGAGCATCCCTCTGACTTAATGGTTTTGGGATGATTTGTTATCTTTAAAGGAAATAGAGTATACTTTTACACCCCTTCCAGCCCTTCCCCCCTCTTCCCCTCTAATCTATACACATTCTTCTTTCCTACATGTCGGGCATTCACATCATACTCCCACGGCCTCCCAAACAATAGACAACATGCATCCATGTCCATTATATCACAATAAATTTCATCTTTATACTTGCTTATTGAGAATGGCACTCTACACATCTCTTTCACATCAATTCTCTCAATTGTCTTAATATGCCCTATAGTGGTTGCAACTTCTTCATAATCTCCTTACCATTGATGCTTTCACGGCTTCCACTATCAACTATTAGATCACAAACATTCCCATCTATTGTGCACCTAATGCAAAACAACTAGTGTTGTTGGGTGTCCTCCTCCTGCTTAGGTGCCAACAACAACTTCCTAATGACATATGTCTACTCAACCTCCTCCTCTTCTTCAGCATAGTACTTATCCTCTCCATTAGGCTCACAATAGATCTCTTCATTTCTCTCAACAATATTCACACTTTTCCTATTAGGACTATCTTCGATTGATACCCTGACAGGTTACAATGGTAACACTTCCCAAAATTGACTTTGCATATGGATTGTTCTGTTTTAGCGTATGCGTATCTTTCATCTCCATTGGCTTCTTGCCTACTGCTTTCTCTTCCATTTTATCAATAACTCCTCTTTGTATCTCCAAGGTAGTCTTATTCTCCTGAACCACATATGTACTCGAATTTTCAGCCCCAAATCTCTTAGTACCACCATTAAATCAACTGTTCACCTCCTGCAACATCAATTCTGCTCTAAGAGCCATGTTTTTATCCTCGTCCAAATTTCAAAGAACATGGATTTTGATTTTATCCTAAATCTGTAATTTTAACCCATCCAGGTATTTAGCCGCCTACTAATCCTCACTCTCCCTCAAATCATTCCTCTTCGCCAATCGCATAAATTCTATAGTGTATTCATGCACGGTCCTCTATCCCTGGTGGCACTGCTAATATTGCTAAAAAAGGATCTGTTCATAATCGGGAGATAGGAAATCCTGCTGTAACAACTGCTCCATCTTATACTAGGTTCTCACCACTTGTCTACTCTCATAGTATCTCCTATTTAAGAGCCTCTCGCACCAAGTTGATGCACCACCTTTCAACCGATAGACTACCAACCTAACCCTACGTTCCTCAGGAATATCCATGTAATCAAAAAATCTATCTACTTTAGACTATCAATCTAAAAATTCTTCAATATTGAGATTACCATTAAAGTAAGGATATCAACCTTTAGGTGAAAATCTCCACCATCTCCTTGATCATACCCATAGTAGCCCCTACGATATCTACCACCACCATCATCCCCTCTCCTCCACAGTTGCCTTTCTTCATACAAAATCGCATCTTCCTCATCGGATTCTTCATCAAAATTCTAAACTCTTTGATTTGCAGCTACAGGTCGATTGATCGGATCGCCATAAGCATCTCTTGCCCTTGATCATCTCCCACCAACATCCCTGTCTCTATTGGTATCGGGCCCTTTCACGTCAAAATGCATAATCAAATCTTCAAGACGTTGGTTTAAATGTCGGATTCTCTTATCCATGGTGTTTAATACCACCCTTTGAGTTGTTGTCTTCTGACATCTCCATAGGAAATTTTCTGTTCTGATACCACTTTAATGCAACGAGTAAGCATAGATAAACAAGACACTCACCAAATGATCTTAAACACACAAGAATTGCAAAATTTGCAATCTCACAAAGAAAAACTCTCTCAAATTAGGGTTTAAAAGTATATGAAATGTTATGATAAGAAAAGACAAACCTAAATGACTATTTATACTAATATATAGAAAACCCTAAAAGATAAATAATAAATAAATGAAAGCCGGTAGCTTAAAAGGCGAATTAGGCAATATAGGTCGACATCCAAAGCCAACGATGTAAAATCCAAGGCTAGCGGCTTATATGCTTAGGTCGACAACTTTCTTAGTGACTTAGTGCGCTTCAACCTTCTCTCCTTCTTGGATGACTTCCTCTTATTCATATATGTGTCTTCTAGGTTGACCGCATTATAGAAGGAATTGTTGAAATTTAAATTTACTGAGGAAAACTTCTATTTAGGAGATTCGACCTTATCCATTAGGTTACCATATTTTATCCATATATAATCGTATTATAAACTTATGAAGACATGGGAGAATGAGGCTATCTCCCAATAATGTCAAGCGTGTAACCAAATCTTTATTCGTGAAAATTTCTTGAAAAATTATATAAATATCCATTTTAAAAAAAAACCCAGAGGTTTATACCATTTTCAATGGAACATATTAAATGTATTACCCAAATACATCTAACAAATGGAGTTGGGTCTTCACAAAACATTTTAAACAACTTAAATTTTGATAACTAACATACTTCCTGCAAAGCATTATGTTCATCTAGTGTCTCTATCAATGCTTTTAATTTATCATTTGACAATGCTTCTGAAATATCATATGATAATGCTCTCTGGACTATACATCTTATATTTTCACTTAGCTTCATTGAATAGACTTGCTTAAATTCGTAATATGCTGCACAATTAATAAAATAGTTAGAATACACCTTTATCATTTTTGTTATTAACATAATTAATTAAGAGAACTTAACAATATTATTTACAAATTATATATTATTCAGATAATATAGTTTTGACAATTTGTATTATGCTATTTAGCTAAACTCTTATGTATATATGCAAGCTTAAACCCAATTTTGATGAGATTTATTTCAGCCTATTTTCTAGTTTGATATAATATAAGATATAATGAAATTTTTTTTTTTGGTAAAACATGATTTTATTTGTTCTTTAAACTTTATTGTATCCATGTAGTCCAAGAGATGTTTTGTTGCAATTTGCAAACAAAGCCAACAAAAGGTACTTCATAAAAATATATATATATTCCCTTTTCAACAGTCCACTATTTAACTTTCTTTGCTGGGGTCATTTATTTTGAGCATAGAAATGGCTCCTAGAGCCTTATTACATATGAAAACATAGTAAATTGCTAGTAATATCTTCTAGGAAAAGGTAAGTTGGTACTTTGGTTGTTTATTAGGGTAGAAAACACCGAAATGTTTCTCGGTTTCATCGCCTCTTTTTTCATTCTCATCGAACATGGCAAATAGATATGTTTCTATTGGATGACCAAGCCTCCTAGGAGTCCCTTTACCAACATGATTGATCAAATTCTTATAGTAAGTTCCTACATTAGCTATTGTAGCTTCCCTGCCACCATCTGACGGCCATCCACTTTCTGACACCACGATTTGCAAACTCGAACCATCCAATTTTTCCATAGCAGCATACACCGAATCCAATAGTGCATCAAACAAGTTTTGGTATTGGTATGGATTATAATTTACTACGATCCTTGGGGAGGTAAATAATGCATATTCGAGAGGAATGTGTGTTGGGTCACCAATATAACTAAAGTAGGGATAAATGTTAGCAAGAAGTGGGGAACCATTACTCTTCAGAAAACTTATAATTTGACGCATGTATGCGTTGTCACTAAATGATGCTTTTGATGGCGGAAAAGAGTTTACGATAAGAGCCGAGTGTATTGCTGTTGAAACTTTGATTTTACCAGCTAAATTAGCTCTATTGATTTCGTTTTTGACATTTCTCATGGCTGGAAGTACATATTGGGAATATCCATCACCAGGAAGGACTTCATTACCAACTGCTATGTACTTGAACTTGATACCAGGATAGGCAACAACGTTGGTTTTAGTCCAAGCACTTGCATTGGAAGCAAGTTCTTGAAGCTTGTCCTTTGGAACATCAAGGATGAGTTCTATGTTGGATCCACGTAATGCTTTGAGAGTGGCTTGATTTGGATCGTAAATTCGCATTTTTTGGATGTTATTGGCCTTGTAGAGTGCAACTACATCTACTTCAGATGGCAAGTTGTTCCCAATGCGTCCATTGCAAATGCCTACAGATCGTGCACCTTCCATAATAAAAATAGCATAGAATCAGTGCAAAAAGATTTTGTAAAGTAACTAGTATAAATCCATATACGATTGCCTAAAAAATTATTGGACATTGATTTCTTTGTAATTAAGTTTGTAATATTGAAATTGGCAAGTTACAAATAGTTTTCATGAAATTTTTAACCTTAATTAAAAGGTCCTACTAATGGTGCAGGCGGACCAATGATTATAAATATATCATAGTCATTATAGCGATATAATAGTACTCAATGACTGATGGCGGCTGTGAATGTGGGGTTTATGATTGTGGTGGTGCAATAGTCACGGTAATGGTACATTGGTGGAGTAATCTTGATGACACTAGAATTGTCTCATGATTATAAGGCATAACTAATATCCACTGATGGAAGACCCAACAAACCCTAATAGAAGATAAAATGAGGAATACAAGAGAATATATGTTATATTAAAACTTGCTTAGGATAGCTCTATATTAATATCTTAATAAAACAGCAGAGAGAAACTTTTTAAATTGGTATAAATGCTCTTGATTAATAATATATTGCAATGGTACATGGAGTAATTTTAATGAGGGTAGACTTTTCTCATATGGAATAATTAATATCTGCTAATAGAAGACACGACTAACACTAATAGAAAGTAAGACGAAGAATATAAGGAAAAATATATTATATCTAAGCTAGTCAGTGAATTAGAGGGTATCCATAAACTAGTCAGTGATACCAAATTCTCATTGCAATTTGTCAATTTTAGACTAGATAGATTGAGACTCAATCAACCTTGTTTCGAGATATTGTAAGCATCGTCATATACTTTACTTCATCCATCTATATTGAATATAGTCAAGCAAGAAATTCCAAGATTTTCGAATCAAGATCCACTTTCTTGCGTGTTAAGTGGAATTTTTCTTTGATTACTTTCATATAGATGAAAAGTACTATCCTAACCTGTATTTTTTGTTATGCAAAATCATGCCATGATGTGGTATAAATGTATGGAAAATGTCAATCATTTTCAAACATGGGACCATTTTGTTAAGTTCCTTTTCGTTTATTTTGGACCATTTGAATATGATTGGGAGGAAGATGGATTTGTTCTTATTAAAAGCTTAGAAAGGATAGATTTAGATGATGATGGGGCAGAGAGTCAAGCAAAAGATTTAAATGTTCAATATCAAGTGAGCAAAATTGAGTATAATGGAGGACATGATGCTTGATTTTGATGATTATGTTGAGCATAGGATACATGAGAGTTCACATCCTTGTGGGTTTGAAGAATTTAAGGATGCTCTAGTTACATCCATCGATGAAAATGTTAGGCATATTTTTGTTCTTACCAAGAACTTAGGGGTTGTTGCAAAAGCAGAAGATGGTTGAGCTGATTTAACATGGCATGGTGACAATCCATTTGATCCTACAGTAGCCACAGAAGGACATAAACCATATGTTTTAATAGAAGAAGCTAAGATTGTTGACAAATATGATATTATTAGAATAGATCAAGTGATGTGAGATCAAGCAGTGGAGCTTGTTGGATTTTTTTCTAAATTGGCTCAGGGACATATTCTCATTCTTACATGACCTACTACCTACGTACTCAGTAGTATGGGCAACCAATACTAATCTTTAGTCCCCAGATCATCATTGCCATTTTTCACTGATTTAAATGGGTTAGCTTAGTAGGAACTTGGTCATCACCTTACAATTACTGAAAATAATTTGGTTTTTCAGCATAAATTGGGTGGCCATCATTTAATATACTCTATCCTCTCATCATCACCATTATTAGCATACAGCATTTGGAATGGGACTTAGACTTTAGTCCTCTGATCAACTTTTATAGACCGACAAGATCAGCTATTGTGTTTTAATAATTGTCTGTGTTATACCTAAGTTCAAAAGAAGAATTCAATAAACATGAACGAAGCAACAAAGTGCTCAAGACATTTTCACAAACATACATAAGATCAGATTATAACAGCAACAAATGGGTATCTCAAATTCTTTGTTCCCACACAACAAACTCTGGATATTTATTATAGACCTTGAGGACAAGGTCTTTTTCAAGTGGGGAGAAGTTGTTACAACCCAAACAAGTACAAGGATTGAAAGTAGTTGAACTGAAATTGTAAAGTAGCCAAAGTAGTTGTAACAGTTGATTTGTTTAGAAAATAGTTGTAAATAACAAATCATACAATAGATTTGTAACTGAAAACAGTCAAATAACTATCTTGTATCATCTATAAATGCATGAAAATAAGAAAGGAAAAGAGTATGAGATAAAACCCATTCAAGTAATCATAGTGTGTGGTGTAGGAGTCTGGCTGACTCAAGAAGCCATATTTCACCATTATTATGTACCTTGTAGAAAACATTAGATCCAATTAGTAATTAGCAAACCCTAATTTCATATTAGGAAGAAAGAGAGGAAAGTCTAGAATATAACCTGAGAAAGAGAGAGGTGGAAAGGAGTATTAGGGTTAAAGTAAGCTTGATATACTGATGTTGTGGGAATATTGGCTGGGCTGGTTTTTATTCCTAACAAACACCATCTGTTAGTCAGTGATAAGCAAGTGTTTATGTTGTAAATTGGAAACCATTTTTTCATTTTTCGCTTCTTTCCTTCGATGCATTCCTTCCTGTTGAGGCTATTATTGGTTTAGATTTATGTGAATATCATAAGCAATAATTTGAGTTGTAACAATCCGAGCTTGATTAAAACATACCTTTGCTGTGGGTTTTGAGGTACATGGAGAGCAGTAGGAATTAGGCTTGATTGAGATAATTTTGACTCAATTTTTTTTCCTTTTTGTTTTTCTTTTTTGGTGAAATAATTTTTGACAACAATGTCAAATGTATGACTTGCTATGTTCTTCTTTAGTTTATTCAATAGAGTAGTAAATGCAGACTTATGTTCAATAAATGCTGGGACACTATGAAGGTTCATTCCAAAGCTTATCTTTTTGTAAATTTTAACTTTGGTTTATTGATTGGAAGTTAAGTTTCACATTGGATAGATTTTGCATCTTATCTGTGACAACCCTGAAAAAAAAAGCAGGGCTCCATTGCCTTTTGTGGATGGAGTTCTTGTATACTTCAGGAAAATAAATCTTGTTGTTATTGGGTGAACCTCTGTATGTAATGGTTGCTGAAGGTTCTATAAATGATGAGACATCTAAATTTGTGAGTTGCCTGTATAACATCTAGCAAAATGGTGGTGTATTTGCATGTATTGAGTTTTTTGTATCATTTCTAACTAGAGGTTGTAGATGTTTGACTATTGAAATTATCTTGTTTTGGTGACAAAATGTGCTTTACTAGTTTGGAACTGCTAATCCTTATGCTTTTGCCTATATTCTTGGGGTATGTATTAACTTGTAGGCAATTCTCATATTTGTAGAACACCAGGGAAACTGCTTTTGCCATAAGGAAGTTGCCTCTGGCTAAGGCTAAGAGATACTTAGAGGATGTTCTGGCCCACAAGTAGGCAATACCTTTCCGATGTTTCTATGGTGGGGTTGGAAGAACTACCCAAGCTAAGAATTGCCATTCTAATGGACAAGGGAGATGGCTAGTTAAATCTGCCAAGTTTATCCTTGATTTGTTGAAGAATGCTGAGAGCAATGCTAATTGTATATCCACATATGTTTTGTAATCTTTATTAAAATTTTCTAATGAATTAATACTGATAATTCATGAACTTCTCTTCGGATAAAAGGATCAGATGTGGATGCTCTCTACATTTCTTATATTCAAGTGAACTAGGCACAGAAACAGAGACGCCGAACATACCGTATTCATGGAAGAATTAATCGTGAGTTGTATCAGTTCTGAAATGATTTATTATTCATATGTTTTCTCTTCCCTATTCTTTTATCTTTGTGGATTCTAATATTGGGATTGTGCGGCTTATATGTCATCTCCATGCCACATTGAATTAATTTTTTCTGAAAAGGAACAGCCTGTAAGGAAAAAGGTAAGTACATTTATTTCAACATTGAAGATGTAGGCAGCCAATTCTTTTGTAGCTCTTAACTATGTTCCTTTGTTTTACAGCCGAAGACTCAGTTGGCTGCTAGCTCTAAAAGGGCAAAACAAGCTGCCTTCTAAATATCAGCTGTGCTAGCGATTTGCTGTTGAAGTAGTCCTATTTTTTGGAGAGAATATTGTTGCCTTTGACATAGGATGTACTGTGCAACTTAGTAATTTGGATATGTGATGCTTTTGCTTCTTTTTAGTTGTGTCTTCTTAAATTTTTGCTACTTCACAATGTTTG
This sequence comes from Combretum micranthum, assembly GCA_024138025.1. NCBI lineage: Eukaryota > Viridiplantae > Streptophyta > Magnoliopsida > Myrtales > Combretaceae > Combretum > Combretum micranthum. The sequence goes on from JAMXBD010000441.1 coordinate 945,609, forward strand.
GAGCCTTAATTTGAGAATGTGAAAAAAGTTTGACGATTGCATTGCCTTTAAAGGCATATGAGTGGACATTATCATTGATATAAGAATTGATCTAATCTGCCACTGGCAGTTCTTGAACCATGAATGGGCTTGGGGTAGGCAAATTTGAATTGGTCAAAACCCATTTGTTCTGGCAGTTCTAATTGGTTTAGCCACCTAAATTTTGTGGTCAGGCGGTTAAGGAAGTGCTAGTTCTTAAACTGATTGGGTAAGGCAGTTTCGGACCGTAAAAATAAAAAAAAAACATATGAAAGAAAGTAAAAATAGAGACAAAAGAAAACTAGGAAAAAAATAATTTTATTAGAAACAAAATTTTAAATTATTTTTAGGTATTTATTCTCTATTGACAATACTTATGTGTTATTATCAACATAAATAATAAATACAATTGAAATTATGTGTTGAGAACTCTTCTTTCTTTCAATGTGAGATTCTTTTCATATTTGTTGGACTTATTGTATATTTATAATCTATTGGTTTATATATATATACACACACATATATATAAATGCACACCGCTAAAATTTCTTTTATCTAATGTGTTAAAAACATTTATTGTTACAACATTATTTATTTTAAGTTAAAAATTTGTTTTGCATCTTTTATTTAAATTAAATAAAATTATTTATTATTTTTTTAAATATCATGGTGTGAGTTTTTAAGGAATTGGAATTAAATCATGGGGATGACGATTTTCATGAATACTGCATCAGTTGTTACGGTTCGGATCCAGTTTTTCCATTTTAGAAGTGGGAATCAGCAAGTTCAGTTCGATTCCTGGATGGAATTGAAGCGTAACGACGATTATGGTAACCACTTAAAAGGCTTAAAGAAAGTGGACATACTCTTAAGCATTAGAATAAAAGAATAGTAAATAAGGTTCCTAGAATTCAATCATAAAATAATTTCATTTAATATTATTTCTACAGCATCTTTTCAAGATAAAAAAGATCAAATAATCTAAAATCATATAGTAATTCTATTTCCACCATCTTTAACTGAAAAACCCAAGCAAAGAATAATAACTGATGTAATCGATAATTTTGTTCACTGGAGTTCAGCCCATAGGGCGGCCTTGAATCTTCTCACCTTAAATTAAGGTAATTATCTAGTGTTTTATTTACTTTCTTCTTGTTAGGAGATCTATTCTATATAGACAACTAGAACTTTTAGGGGAACGTTATTAAAGGAGTCCTGTTTTTACTTTCATGACAAATTGTCATCAGATATTGTCATATAGGCTATTGAATCTTCTCACCTTAATGAATATTGAGAGTCTGCTTTATTCATAATTGCTCTTATCAATTGTTTTGTAATTGTGGTGAACAATGTTAATGAAATTTCGGTTCTTTTAGCAACCTAAGAGAGTTTCACAAATTGAGTGATATGGATTTGTGATTCATATATGCAACTAGTTTGGTTTCATTATTTGTAATCCACATTGAATAATTGATTCCATCTATATCCTTTATATTTTTCTAGAGCCTATAAAATGTAAAAACTATAAAAATGTCACTTTATTTTGTAAAACCAAAAATTTAAATAATTTAGAGCTTTAAAAATGCACATGTGTTTCATGATTTATTTAGATAATATCGTCGAGACAATTTTTATTATGCGATTTTTCCTAACTCTTTCTATGTTTGCAAGCTCAAACACAATTTTAATGAGATCAATTTTCAGTCTATTTCTAAATTTGATAAAATATATAAGATCTAATGAAATATTTATTTTTGACAAAACTTAATTTTTATTAGCTCTTTGAACTTTGTTGTATCCATGTAGGTCGAGAGAAGTTTAGTTGCGAACAAAGCCAACGAAAGGTACTTCATGAAAAAGTATACATTCACTTTTTAATAGTCAAGAATTCGGCTTTCGCCGTAGAAATCATATTTGAATTGACCTCATGGGGTCATTTACTTTGATCATAGGAAGTGCTCCTACGAGCCTTATTACAAATGATAATGTAGCATAATTTCTAGAAATGTCGTCTAGGGAAAAGAAATTTGGTACTTTGGTTGTTGATCTGGGGTGAAAAGACCAAAGTGTTTCTCAGTTTCAGCGCCATCTTTTTGATTCTCATCGAACATGGCAAACAGATATATGTCTATGGCTTGACCAGGTCTCCTTGGAGTCCCATTTCCCGCATGATCGATTAAATTCTTATAGTAAGTTCTTGCATTGTCTATTGTAGCTGCTGTGTCACCATCTGATGGCCATCCACTTTCCGACACCACGATTTGCAAACTTGAACCATCTAATTTTTCCATAGCAGCGTACACTGAATCCAACAGCGCATCAAACAAGTTTTGGTACTGGTATGGATCATCATTTACTACTGTTCCTGATGAGGTAAATAATGCATATTCGAGATGGATGTCTGCTTGGTTATAAAGGTAACTAAAGTAAGGATAAATGTTAGCAAGAAGTGGGGAATTGTTATTCTTTAGGAAACTTATAATTGGACCCACATATGCACTATCACTAAATGATGCTGCCGATGGTGGATAAGAGTTTGCTATAAGGGCTGAGTGTATTGCTGTTGAAACTTTGATTTTACCTCCTAAATTGGCTGTGTTGATTTCGTTTTGGACATTTTGCATGGCTGGAAGTACATATTGGGAATATCCATCACCAGGAAGGACTTCGTTACCAACTGCAATGTACTTGAAGTTGACGTCAGGGTAGGCAACAACGTTGGCTTGAATCCAAGCACTTGCACTGGAAGCAAGTTCTTGAAGCTGTCCTTTGGAACATCAAGGATGAGTTCTATGTTGGATCCACCTAATGCTTTTAGAGTGGCTTGATTTGGATCGTAGATTCGCATTTTTTGGATGTTATTGGCCTTATAGAGTGCAACTACATCTGCTTCAGATGGCAAGTTGTTCCCAATGCGTCCATTGCAAATGCCCACAGATCGTGCACCTTCCATAATAAAAATGACATAGAATTAGTGCAAAAAGATTTAGTAAAGTAACTACAATAACATATAATTTTTTATCATTGATAAAATTCTTTGTAATTCAGTTTTCTATCTTGAAATTAACAAGTTACAAACAATTTTTATGGATTTTTTAGTTCATCATTATAGTATGGTATTATTGTTTAATGGAGGTGGTGGCCGTGAAAGTAGGGTTTATGATGATGCTGGTGGGTCAATAGTTATGGTAGTGGTACATTGGTTTGATGATGGTTGAGTTGTCTCATAATTACAAGAAATAACCAATATGAACGATAGACTTAATAGAAAGTCAAACAATGAACACAAGAGAATATATGCTATATTAGTGCTTCAACGAAACAGGAAAGATAAACTTCTTAAAATGGTGATGCTCTTTACAAATAATGCATTGTAAGGAACGTTGGTCGAGTAATTTTAACAACGGTCTCTCGTAATTATAAGGAATAACTATAGATATAACTAATTACACCAATAGAAGGTAAGTAAGTTAAAAGAATACAAGAGAAACCTCTTATAATGATAGTGTTTTTAATAAATGATGCATTGTCAAAGAAATGGGAAAGGAGGCTACCTGAAATCTCAAATCCTGATATTAGAACAATACATAGCACTAAGGCAGCAAAATAAGTCTCGCGATTCATCGTATGCGATAAGTAACAACTCTAATTTTTGTTATACTTGCATTCCTAAAAGGCTAGTATATATAGGCAAGTAATATTGTATTAAACACTCAAAAGTCTGACCAGTCTTCCCTGCAAGCACTCAATAGAAAACCGACGTCGTTTTTTTTTTTTTTTTCCCCCTTGGTCCTATATAGAAAACTTACTTTTAAATTTCCACAAAACTTAAATATAAATTTCTAGACAAGGACGTAAATTGGAAAATCCATCCGAAGAGATAAGGCAGATCAATGCTTGCCCGTTAAATGATGGAACTTTTCCTTGACAATGATCTTTATCTGCATTGGTCCTTTCCCCCGCCTCATTTGGAGAAAATTCAAAGTTATATGTACAAATCTAGACGAGTAGCTACTTGTCTAAGAGCAACTTTGGCACCTTTAATCTACGGGTGTTCACGGATTGGTTAATCGGTCCGTGGTTTTATTTTTTAAACTTAACCGTAATGATCAGTTTTTTAATATTGCGATTCTTAACCGATTCGTTATAAACGGTTAACCACCCTAACGGTTAACCGTTATGTTCGGTTAATTTTTTCGGTTTTCGATTTTTAACCATTTAATGTAATGGTTTCAATAAATCAAATTGACAATTTCAACAAACCTTTTTTTTTTTTTATCTTTTATCATAGAGTTTTTCTTTAAATTATTATATATTTTACAATAGCTAAAAAAAAGGAAAACCAAATTAAGGAAAATGAGAAAAATAAGCCTTTTAATGTATCATCATCAACAAAAATCAAATCAATCAATTACCACATCAATTCCTATCAAACATAGGACAATAGTACTTTAATCAAAATCCAAAGAACATTAATATATGTAAATTATACATATAATATATTTATAAATATTGAAAACGGTCAACCATTAACCGTCGGTTTTTTGTGGTTACAAACCGAAACCGAAATCGAAAATCAGAAAAATAAAAACCGTGATTCTAAACTAAAATCAATGAACCAGGTAACCATATTTTTCTGATTGGTTTTTTGGTTTTGGTTCGGTTTTTTGGTTTCATCGATTTTTTTGCACACCCCTACTTTAACAGGATCATTAACACAAAGACCAAGCTAAACACGTCTAGTTGGAGTTCTTAACGGATGAAGGGAGTTTCTTGATAAGGTAATATTCTTCTACAAAGCAACTTGCTTTTGTTTGCCTCTTTTTTTTTTTTTTTAGCTTTGTTGGAATTAATGTTATCATATTGAATAAAAAATATATACTTTTATTTTAAAAAATGGCTAAATAACTGTGTAGAAGTAAGTAAGAATAAAGTGGAGAATTCTTTGATAAAGAAAGTTCTTAAGATGCTGATGTGGCATTTTAAATAACTCTTTAGGTTACTCATTTATAAGATAGTCTAAGAACCTGAAGACGGTAGAGCAATTCCTATTTTCACTTCCAATTGTCCTTGCAATGGATGGACTTGTGGGTTGACCGCATTAAAGTAAATTTGTTCCTTAAGATAAGATAATTAGCAATGTTTAATTAGATAAATGTCAAATTTACTACCTAAATTTTGAATTTAAATTTAATTTAATATCTAAATTTTAAAGTGGTTAATTTATTACGTAGTCAAACTTTTTATGGTTATCTCTATTAATTTATAACACTGTTTACTTGGAAGAATTAGTATATCATTGAAGTTCTACTACTTTTTAAAAAATGTCTAGTACTGATATAGTGCTTCTTTTACATCAGGAAATAGGTCAATGGTATTGTAGCCTAGTGCTATCTCTCTAGCCTCTCAAGTAAAAAGTCTTAGATTCGAATCCTCCCTCTTCCATTGTAATAGCAAATATATATATATATATATATATATTAGTAGGATAGTAAAAACAATCATAAAAGTTTGATTGAGTTTAGATTAACTAATTTATAATTTATGTATCAAATTGAATTTTTGCGTAAAGTTGAGTTATCAAATTTAACATTTTCATATCAGTAAATACGCACTTGTCATGCAAGTATATTTATATTACAAAAGATTTAAATTATTATCTGGGAGTTTCTCTAACTTGAAAAGAGTAAATTTAGTGGCTAACCCTTTCAAGAGAGCTAGTATCTAATTTAGTAATTAGAATATAATTTAAAGGTAATTAATAGGATTTTTATTACTTCACCACTGAGGAGGAATTTGGACCTAATTCTTCTCATCTACTTGGATGACCAATGGTAATAATACTCGTAATGAATAGAAAATATATATATATATATATATATATGTAATATATATTATATAAGTCATGGAGTTCAGACCGTATTGATTTAATATGATATAAAAATTTCATATAAAGAAGAGATAAAAAGCTAGATATTAACCTTATATTCTAGAGATATTCACTTGAGGATCAAAATCCGCCTAATCTTGGAGTTAATTTAGTTAGATCCTTTGATTTGCATATTTAGGGCTTAAATTATAGCTAGGAGAAGTAGGTTTTATGTTTGGTTTGTATAAAAAGTTAATCAAAGTCCTATATGTATATTTTGTTGAGACAATATTATCTAGGTTATTTAGTTGTAAATCGAAATTGTTGCTAGTCTTTTGACATTCTTTACATTGTATGATTACATATACAGAGGGTTAAAATAAAAAATATATATAGCTTTAGTAACTCACTTATAATACAAAATCTGATTAAATTGCTTTAGTAACTCGCTTATAATACAAAATCTGATTAAATTTTGGCACAGTATAGAGAACTACTTGCATACGTATCAAATTGTTGGCTTGAGGCTGATGCAAGGATTTCTTTTTTATTTTAATTTTTAGATTTACTATTGCCAACTCTAATCATTAAGAATTGATAGTGAGTAAATCATATTTTCTAGCAGTGTCAGAATTCCTAAAAATAGTTGACTTTGTGCTATATGAACGTCAGACATGTTTTGACTTCTATTTGTTCCTAAACGAAAGTTTGTAGAACTGAAATTCATAAAAAGAAAAGAGAAAAGAAAAGTTTGAAAAGCTAATAATAAAGTGATCAGCACATGCAAATTAAAATCCCAGTAAGCATAAAGATAATTGGATAAATACATTAGTGACCTCTATATTTATATTAAAAATTCATCAAAATCTTTGGTATTTTAAGTGAACAAATTTATATATTTTATGTATATGTATATATATATATAAATTTAATCAAGTTATCTATATCTTAAGTGAGTATTTTTATTTTTTTTTTTTATCAAAAAGGGACATCAATAGCTATTGCTTCTACTAAACATAAACTAAAAGCATCATAATTACAAACATCAAACAACCATTTAGGCTTCAGCTCATAAAAAATAAATAAATAAAACGACTCAAGCAAATGCTGCAAAACTTGAATGCCCCATATTAGACAATATGAGCATAATGAGCTAGTCGATCAGCATATTGATTCCCTTCCTAAGAGTGAACAACTTGCACTTGCCACGATCACAGCTCAGTTGGCATAATAAGATCACCATATCTTCTGTGATTGCAATGTCTCATCTATGGCAAATCGACAATATACTTATTATCAGATTCCAAGATAATAGCTCTAAAACCCATATCCCATGCTAACTTCAAATCAAAATATATACCCCATAACTTTGAACTGTAATTGATCCAGTCCTAATATTGGCAACAAAACCTGTCATAAGTGAGTATGTTTTAGCTCATCTTTGTTCACTTGTATAGATTGAATTCAATCTTGGGTTTTAGGTTAATAATCAAATGGATATGACTCTTTAGGTTAAGACGATAGAGCCTAAAGACTCAAACCTATGTATTATTTAGGATAATCAAGGGAAAATTAGTAACTAACATGATAAGCTTGGAATAGGTCTATTGGAATCGACCTGTCCAATTCTAACTTTTCTCTCTCATGTGCTAAAGAAGGCTCTTAACGAACCTAAATCCAAAAAGACCCTTCATGTAATCCATTTATGATAACACCCCCCTTGATTGTCGAATATCAATGCGATTTGATGAGCAATATCAAGAGCCAAACTCTATAAATGTCATAATCCTTCTTCATTTGGAATCATCTAAATTAACTTAGTAGAAACACTATCATACCATCAAATTTTTGTCTAAAAAGATCAAATACATGTTTATGGTCAAGAACACTACCTGTTAACTATTACTAGTGGAGTTTGATGTTTAATAACCCATTCACCTATTATAAGTGCATTTGAACCAGTTGAAATTGCTTACTTTTTGTCCTTATTTCTAAAACAACCTATTTTATGTATAAGGCCATGTTTGGTAATTAGGGTATATTTGTCTTTCCTAGATTATATATTAACAAGAAAAAAAAAAAAAGAAAGAAAGAAAAGAAGAATTATATAACTTGAATTAAAGATCGTTACATCTAATCCTTTATGACAACAATTGTTCATCCTTTTTTCCTTCAAATCAGACAACAAATTCTGATACCATCAAGGATCGCTGTGGAAGTTAAACTTTCTCTCTTTTTCTTGATTTCCAATATTAGAGAACATCTAGGAAATTAAAATCTTGATGTTTTAAGGATTGTAACCATGGAAACAAAAGGAAAGTAGTGAGCTCTTAAGGCTTTGAATGAAAAGTTTAAGTAAGTTGGATATTTTGGAAGTTAAATGGCAAGGTTGATCTTTTTGTGTTTGAATCAATAATATTTTCATGTATATAGGTGGTGGTTTTCATATTTTTGGCGAAAGGTAGAAGATTTGAAGAATCACAAGTGAATAATCAAATTCTTGTTATTAGTGTTTATTATAATGTGTATATGTGGGAATTGGGTTGAAATCATGTTTCAAAAATGGTATAAAAGATGATTTGATATGAGTTTGATGTTTAGAATGAAAATATAGTCATTCAAATTCATAACGTTTAGAAAAGCTTTTGTCTTGGCAAACATAGCCTGAAAAACAACCCTTGTTCAAAGTTGTGTTATATTTCTATCTCAAACATGATCTATGTTTGAACTCACGTCATTTTTTTATTTCAAAAACAAGTTGTGTGACCCATGTTCGAACTTGTGTTACGCCATGCTACACCATGTTATGCTTCTTTTTTGAATATGACCATGTTTCAGCCCATGTTAGAGAATATTGTAATGCCCAGAACTCTATCTATCGAGATATTGTCTACTTTGGCCACACGCCATACGATTTTGTCCTTTTGTACTAGCGCTTCCCAGGGTCATCCATCCTAGGATTGCTCTACCTAAAGCACGCTTAACTTTTGAGTTCCAACGAACTCTAAACCATTACACTAAAAGGCGCCACCGTGATTAGAGTTTCATCATCTATATTTGATGAAATCACATACTCTCCCACTTATAGAACTAACATCCTCATCAGTTTCGTTACCCAAGTCCAGAACCACACCAGGCAGTGAGGACACACTCCTCCACTTCTGATTGGTGAACTACTCTGATACCACTTGTAATGCTCTTGAACTCCATCCCCCGAGGTATTATCCACTTTGGTCACACGCCGCACAGTTTTATCCTTTTGGTACCAATGCTTCCTAAGAGGTCACCCATCCTAGGATTGCTTTACCTAGAACATGCTTAACTTTTTAGTTCCAACAAACTCCAAGCCATTACACCATAAGACGCTTCTATTATTACAGTTCCACCATATGTATTTAAGGGGTATCACAAATATGACCTTAAATATGGCCATGTTCCAACCGAAGTGCAGTATAACTTCTTTAAACTCACATCTTTCCTTCTCATAAGTACTTGAAACTTCTTCAGCTCCTTTTTTTTTAACATTTAATGATACTCTAAAATAATGAATCTTAAATATTATTAATGTTACATGTGCTTTCCTATGATTAGTGGACTGAGAATACCTGTGATACTTAATGCAGTGCTAATAGGAATCATGGTCTGTTTGGACCGATAACTCAAGATGATGATACATGATTGATGACTTATCTCAATGGATCCTTATAGATAAATCGAATGATGATGAGTTGAACTATTTACAAAGATATTGGATATACTTTGATAATGGACATGATCTAGGTTGTTTAAGTGTGGAGGAAAGATCCAACGTAAAGGAAAATTCATCGATATAGAAGATCACACTCATGCCAACAAATGATGATTGAAGCAGAGTGAACAAATGAAAATATAGCAAAGATCACTCCCTCCTTGAAGGCGTGACCAAGTCAATAACAAATATCACTTCCTCCATCACAGCCGTAATCAAGCTCGTGAGCATGTTATCAATAGAGGAATTTAAAGGTCGAGGAGATCACGACCGTGCCTAGGACCATGACAGCTAATTTCATAGTCGTGACACATATCGATTCAATGTTTGATTGGGTGATCACGACGTTCACCCCCTAACTTATGGGAGCATGACGTCGTGCAAGACAATGTAATGTCATTCCCTATTTTCAAAGTTTGTTTTTTAAGTTTCCTATTTTATTTGTTTTTATTTTTATATTTTGTTATTGCCCTTACCAAACTTGTGGTAGTATTTAAGGGTCATTAAGATTATGTTAGCATTATCCTACCTATCTTTGACATCTATTGATATTGATTTTGATCAATTGCCTCTATAGTTTTTTTGGAATCATCTACAAAACCCTTTTGAGTAATATTGAGTTTTTCTCAAGATTATTTTTTATTGTTTCTTTTAATGGTGCATAATATTGGTTGACTAGAACAACTAATTTGACTCTTTCTTTGGTACATCATATCCAAGGATTGATCGAGTATATCATTTATTTTATTATGTTTGATTATTGAAAATCCATAAAAATCACAAAACAAAAAATAATTCCTATAATTCAATACTTTGTATCCATTAGAGGAATTCTTATGTGTAATTCTGACATCAATTTCATCCGTGTCAGGTACCTTAATGATCTTTGTTTGACTCTCCTTACGAAGAGTTACACTATAAGTTAATCTGGGCTTTAGACTCATGGAAGTTGGGGAGTGGGGAGCACCTAACATTATATACATATATTTTATACATAAGTGTATTTGAATACTAAGTTTTTTCTATGTTGTTTGTTAGGCCTAAATAAAAAGACGATAAAATGATCGATTATTGCATTAGTTGTGTATTTGTATGTGAATGTATTGAAGTTTAAACATGCAATTGTGTTTGTAATAGTATCATACAAGACTCTAGCTCATTCCTTTCACTTTTTCAGGTATAATGATGCTCCTTATTGTTTGATTTGTCTAAATACAACATTGTAGATGACTATGAGGATTATTTGATTGGAGAGGATTATATAGCTGGCAACAAAATTAAATTGTTAATCTTATGTAGATAGAGACTTTTAAATTGTATATGATTATGATTAGACTTTTGCATGCTATTGTGTTACAATTGGGCATAGGTCCTTGAGTTGCATATTGGTAGATAAAAATCTTAGTATATTTAGATCTATGATTGTTCCTATGTTTCTTTGTGGAGTTGACTACTATATATCTATTGATTTGGAGTTTGTAGGATATATGTGTGTTTAGAGCTTTATTGAATATTAAACATGGGTTTTAGTAGGTTTTGAGTTTTAGAGTGTTTATAATTAATTGTAGACACATGATAGATTATAGATGTCTATAACTTTTCGGCATTACAATTTCATTCTTACTTAATCAGGATGCAACTCCTCTCAAACCATGTGTAACGCAATACACATATAGCACTCTCCTGACTGCTCCATCTAAATTCATACACTTACATCGTTTAACAAGTCATATATGATTATAGCTTTAATCAAGGGAAATATTGAAATATACATTTATGATAAATATGTCTTAGTTAATTAATTTCAAATAAATATGGATAACTTTTAGAGTGCTTACTAATCTTAAATGCACTAAGCTCCTCCATGTTTTCATTTTCACATCATGGCATCTGTGTGTACATTCGAATGGCAAATGGCACAAGAAACCGTCCATAACGTCAGTCATTAATACTGTGTTTGGCAACTATAGTCGTAACTCTTAGCTTTTATTCCACGGCATCAAGGTAAATAATATCGAGCGATGACCAACTGAGTCAACAAGAAAAATTCAAGTTGGCACATGCAATGTGTATTTTTGCTGAGACGGTGAGTCAAGAGATTGTGGGATCCTTGGAAATTATACGGCTTGAAAAGGACCACGCGTCTTCTTCAAATAACGTATTTGACGAATACGTTAATTCATATATAAAATAAACAACATTAATTTTTTACCCCCACATATAGGCAGTGACAAATCTATCAGAATCAGCTTCCTATGTCGAAACCAACTTTCTTGGCCATTCTCGTGTTGTTAGTGGGGCTCTTCTTGCCCTAAGATCTAAGGCATTATTGATTGATACCCTCCAAGACTGTAAGGATTTAGATTGATTAGTTATACAAACTACAAAGAGAAAATCATAAATTAGAGATACAAAGGATCACTTCTCAGAGAGCATGTTAGGTCTGGAGTATGCTTTCAATTGGGAGAAATCCAATGGGCTTTTGATACCATCTATAACCTAAAACCTTAAAGCAATAAGTTAATGGATCTTTCCTTCTTATAAACACTTGCATCCTAACAACTGTTATATTCTTATTCATTATTTTGCAAAATTTGTAAAAAGAGAAATCAAATTAGTGCTCTGACCTTATGTCTGCTATTTGTAAAAGAGCACTATAAAAGAGATGATATTATTTATTTCTTAAGTGTTGTAATTGGTGAATAGCTTTATTTGAGCTTTTGTGTTAAAGATTAATAAAGTGTGTGAAATCCTCGATTGGAGACAATTTGTGTGATCATAGAAATTAAGAAGCAATCCGAACTCCACATTATATTCGAGCTTGAATCTTCTTTCCCTATCTCTTTTATATTCCTTTTTGTTTGTTATTGTTATATTTGTGATCATCAAAATTAATTTGATCTATTGCATCAAAAATTCATCAATTGGTTATTTTAAGTCAAATATTCAATTCACCCCCCTCCCCCCGGCAAGTTTTCTCTAGCGTGTTTTCATTTTGTATCAGAGCGGGTCTCTATTTTTCTTGTGCTTAACAGCATTTAGATTAAAGATCATGGCATCAAATTCATTAAGATTTCTAAAATGAGAAGCCATCAATAGGCCTTCACTTTTAAATGGGGGAAACTATCTCTATTAGAAACGTAGAATAAAAATCTTCTTAAAAGCACAAAATAGGTTAATATGGAATGTCATAGAAGATGGTCCTTTCCAAAATTGAGGGAAAAGAAGAAAGAGACTATAGTGAAGAAGATTGGAAAAGATTGTACCTAAATAAAATAACTACGAATATATTATATTGTGGGTTAACTAAAACTAATTTTAATAGAATTGGCACTTGTAAAACAGCCAAAGACATATGGGATGAATTAGAGAAAACTTATGAAAGAACATCTAGAGTTAGAGATACTAAAATAAGTTTTCTATGTAGACAATAAAAATTTTAAATGTAACCTAATGAAACCATAGATGAAATACATAATAAATTCATCAACATCATAAATCCTTTGAGTGTACTCGGGAAGAATTTTAGTAATGTGGAAATGAATTCTAAACTTCTTAAGTCCTTACCCAAGGATTGGGAGGCTAAGAGAACCGCTATTGAAGAAACACGAGATCTAAGTGTTATGAGCAAAGAGAAACTTCTTAGAGCACTCATACACATGAGCTAATCAAGAGACAAGGAGAGGAATCGAGCAAGAAGGACATTGTATTAAAAGCCACAAGTCAAGACTGTAGTAACGATGATGATGATGAACTTGCTTTGATGGCCAAGAAGTTTAGGAAGTTCATGAAAGTTAATAACAGGATAAAAATGAAGGATGATGATAGTTGCTCCTCAAGTTACAAAAAGGAAAAGAAGGATGTACTAACTTGCTTCAAATGTCACAAGCTAGGACACATCTAATAATACTTTCCAATGCTTAAGAAAGCATTTAAAGGATCCAAAAACAAAGCTCTCATTACCACTTGGAGTGATGACGATTCAAATGACTCGGATGAAAATGTGTGTTTTATGGCATTGAATGATGAGGTAAATTCTTCATCCACTCCTTCCTATGATGAACTTGCAACCATGTGTAATGTTTGTGCAAAGAAGTAATGAAGTTGCAAAATAAAAATGTTTTCATAGAGATGATGTAAAATGTAGGAAAAGAGATGGATGTGATTAACTTAAATGAAGAAAATGATTATTTGAAACTTGAAAATGACAAGTTAAAACAGTAAAATAAGAAACTAAAAATTCAACCTGGTTTGTTGGAAATAGAAAATATGACTTTAAAAGGTGATGATATCAATAACTGTGATAATGCATGCTTAAAGCACTAGAGGCACTAAGAAATGAAAATATCATGCTAAAAGCTAGATTAGATGCTTCAAAGGCAATGTAAAGACCCGTTCCTCTAAATCCCGAAACTTAGAGTACCGAATCCCAACCACATATAATGTTTTCACATTATACGTAAGGTTGTCCTAAAACTAACAGTTTATGAAATTGTTTGATCAAAAACACTATACTTTGTAAAAAACTTTTTAAACAAAACAAGATTGCTAACAAAAGTAATCTATACATATATTTACATCAAATAAACATCGTTTAGTGCCAATACAGACAACAACAAAAATTACATGTTTTCTCAAAAATATGAATCCTAAAGGATCTTAAGGTCATTACAAAAATTGGCTTAACTAACAAGCCTTCTATACATAACTTTTCCTTAGCAAAAAGTTCCTTCCAAAGGTCCAGGGTGGATCCTATTCGTCCCACTCATCCAGAAATCTCTCGAAATCGGACCCATAGCCCAAGTCATCATATAACTCGTCTCTAATACCTGCAAAGCAGCAGAAGTGAGCCAGAGGCCCAGTACACAATAACCAATGCAAAACAAGTCATCAAATTAATGTAATGCATCATAGAACAAGTGATTATCTTTATTACATTTTCATTCACAAATCAACAAGAGGGTATTCAAACCCCGGTCACGCCTCGGGAATTCAGGGGTCCTGAGTAACAGCAGCTGCTCAGGGGGTTGATATAAGCAGTCCGAATACTTATATCTCCTATATCTTTTTCATGAAGATAATAGCTTCATCTAGGGTTTAAAAGCCGTTGCCTGACTCTACTTAAACTCAGTCCATGACATGAGCCTAGTTCACAAGTTCCCATAAACTTTGAACTAAATCATGGTATTTCCCCCTAAGTTTAAGCAAACGTTACTCAGATACTATTCCCCGTATTGGCTACCCACTTAACAAAAAAGAATCGCTATTGCATCATAGCGTACCATCATCATGGTAAAGTCATTGCACCATGACTTGGTTAAGCGCCTAACTAACATGTCATTGCATCATGACAGGTTTGCTGCTCTCGGACCAGATTAAACAGCGAAATAGACATCCAATTCATTCAAATATTAAGCCGAATCAATTTATGTCAAATTAGGAATGCCTAGTCCTAGCAAACATCAAACAAGTTATTGCGTACCTGAACCCGTTAGTATATAACTAGGATCTATCGGTGATGAACTAACCGAAGAATCCTTAACTGTAATAGAAATATCACAATAATCAATAAATCAATAATTATAGATTTTTCTCACAATTATACACATAGTATATCTATATCATAAATAAATCAAAGAAATCCAAATAATTGAATACAAAGTCACAAATAAGCATTTAAAGGTCCTATTATATCGCAAATCGCTTAATAAAACTCAACTGCTCAAATAACAAACTTCGGAAAATTTTAGAAAAAGGTTTTTTAAATTTCAAAAGCACAGGCAATAGGCCGGCAGCCAAAGCCGGCGACTTTGAGCCGGTGCTCGATGCTCTGAAAATCAACACTGCCAGCACTGGCAGTGTTCAAGGGTACGCCGTCAGCCTTTGCATCCTACGCCGACGGCCTTGAACCGGCGTAGAATCCAGAACCCAAAATTTCAAAAACGTCCAGAGAGGTCTAAGCCTTCCGCTTACCTAGATACACGGCCAGCTTTAACACATACGCCGGCGGCCTTGATTCCCGTTGCCAGCGTACAATAAGAAAGAAAGAACGTAGGCTGACTTTCCTAGCGAAAGCCGGCGTGTAGAAACCCAGATTGCCGGAGGCGTTGAATTCCCAGGTGCCGGCGTATGTTTTAAAAACAGACTTAAACGACATAATTCAAATTCTCTGTTTTTCACTTTGAAAAATTCATCTCAAAACACTTCAAAACCTTCCTTAACTACACTTCCAACTTCATATACTCAATCCTATTTATAATACTCAATCCTAGCAACTTAAAACAAGAATTCAACACAATTAAACACTTCAAACTCCATTTCAATCCATTCTAAATTTCTCTACACAATTCCTCTTCACTTACTCAACACACTTCATATCACTACAACAATGCATAAACAAACTCACACACTCACAAAGTTCATTCCTAGCTCATTTCAATACATGAACAATCATCTAGACAACATTAAACTCATTTCATCCAAAAATCCATACAACTACTTTAAGAAAGAAAAACACAACAATCACAATTAAATCCACTCACATGAAAATGCTTTGCCTTGGAGAGAACTTGATTTCCAATGCTTGCTATTGCTCTTAATTTAGGCTTGGAATTTGAAATGGAGATAGAAATGGAAGGAGAAAAGAAAAGAAAGAAAGAAAAGGAAATTCGGATAAAAATGAGCTGCCCCCAAAAAGTAGTTCAAATTAGCTTAATTTGACTTTAACACCTTCCAAATTTACCCCTTAAAGCATACATAACCTTAGGATGCATTTGGCTTTAATTTGGGTCTCATTTGGGGCTTAAATAAGCATAAATGCTACTTAATTAAAGAAACAAAATTCCATCACTAATCTTGTAAAACCAAAGTTGATTTTATAAATCTAACTTAATTAACACCTTAAGGTACAAAAGACATAATTATTAATTTTCTTACACACACATTAATACACATAAAACAAAGATATTAATTTCAATCTACACATGCAAAATAATATATTTTAAAGTACTAGCAACCATCAAACATGCTCATTCAATTCAACAATCTAAAATAAATAAATAAACACATGAGATTTAAATAAAATTGAAATCTAGGTCATTTCAGGCAACCATAGCCAAGTTCACCAAAGGAAAAAAAACAACTTGAATATACTTCTTAGAAATCAAAAGTGTGATTAAAACAAATATGGAATTGGCTATGATAGCAATAATAGTTGTAAGCCCCATAAAACTTGATTTATGAGAGCTACTTATGAAACTTGCAACTATTGTAGCAAATTTGGCAATATTACACACAGTTGTGCGATAAGGAAGTCTATGCATTTGAATCATAAAAGCAAGCTAGTTTGGGTTTCTAAGAGAGAAATTCTGGCTGCAACTAACCAAAAAGGACCCAAACTCAAATGGGTACTAAAGAAATAATCTCCTGTTTTGTAGGAATCTCTAAGTAGAAACAATAAATGGTACTTGGATAGTGGCTGCTCAGAGCACATGATCGGAGATGCATCCAAGTTCACAACATTGAACTTAAAAGACAAGGAAGTGTCACCTTCGGAGACAATTGTAAGTCAACTATACTTAGTGAAGGTAACATTCTAGTAAATAGAGATTCAATTATCAAGAATGTGCTTTTAATTGATAGTTTGAAGCATAATTTACTTAGTGTTAGCCAATTATGTGATAATGGCTTTAAAGTAACATTTTTGCTAATAAATGCTCTATTGAAATAAGTGCGATAACCAAGCTTATTTTGAAGGGTATAGAGAAAGAAATATTTATAAAATCAATCTAAATGATTTCAAATCTTCATATGAGACATGTCTATACTCTCAAAACGAAGTAGTTGGTTGTTACACAGAAAATTGGGCTATGCAAACATAGATGTAATTCAAATCTTTCAAAGAATCTTGTTAAGGGATTATAGAAATTAATTTTCAAAGGATAGGATTTGTCAAGCATATCAACAAGGAAAGAAAACTAAGACGTCCTTTAAGTGTCTAAGAACATAGTTTCCACTTTTAGTCCATTAGAACTATTGCATATGAACTTATTTAGACCTACTCAAACCTTAAGTTTAGGTGGCAAAAAATATACCTTGGTTATTGCTAATGACTTCATTAGATATACATGGACTTTCTTCCTAGCATCTAAAAATGAATCAAACAATGTCTTTTTTAGATATTGTAAGAAAGTTTAAAATAAAAAAAAGGTCTTAACTTAGTAACTAGCCGAAGTGATCATGGGAGAGAATTTGAAATTTATGAAATGGATGATTTTTTAGCAAACTTGGAATTGAACATACTTTTAGCACCTAAAACACTACAACAAAATAGAGTAAGTAAAAGGAAAAATAAAATTTTCAGTGAGATGGCTAGAATAATTATGTGAAAACAACCTACAAAAATTTTTGGGTTGAAGTTATGAATACCGCATGCTACTATTTTCATTCATTTGGCGCTAAATGTTACATCTTAAACAATGAAAGATGAACCATCAAAATTTGATGCTAAAAGTGATGAAGGTGCTTTCCTTGGTTATTTATTTAATAAAAGAACCTTGGTTGTAGAAGAATCAACTCATGTTGCTTTTGATGATGCTTTGCCTCGTGTGTGTTCAAGTGATGATATAGACAATATGTGCTTATTTTGATAATTTTCACTTGAAACAATGAAATTGTTAAAGAAATGGAAGCAAGAAATGAATGTAGAAGAAGTTTCTCATGAATCAGTTAGTCAATACCTTCTAAGGAATGGAATATGCTAGATCACACCCAAAGGATCTAATAATTGGTGAACCTTCAAATAGGGTTGCAAACAAAATCATCCTAAAAAATATGTGTAACTAGTCTTTTATCCATACCAAGCCTGAAAATTGTAGAAGAAGCTTTAAAAGATGATTTTAGGATACAAGTAATGCAAGAAAAATTAAATCAATTATAACTTAAACCTTGCTTTGTTTTATTTGATGATATTTCCCCATTTGTTGGTCTTGCTTTAAAAATTGAGGATAATGTTTAGCTTAAGTGCAAGAGAAGGGAATTAAGTAGGAGGGTTTAAGAATTATTGATAATTGTCTGAATAGAGTAAATGTGTTTCAACGATCATTTTTCTCCACAATCTTAGGAAAATAATGAAATGGTAAAATTTTGACCAAATTTTTTTATTTTTGAAACACCTAATAACTCAATGGGCTTAATGTTGAAAATCATCTTGCTTTTGAGTTGATTTTACCTTGCTATAACCACTTTATGATATCCAAGTGAAGTTGTTTTACTGGCTATTTAATCCAGAAATTTAGAGTTGGAATTAGCTTAAGGTCCCCAGTAAGGATACTCAATTAATTTTTAAAAATTTAAATGATCTATATGTTTTTCATTCTAGTCATTTTGAGAGATTTATAGTCTCCAGTGAATGTTCAAATGACTTTTGTAACTTGATGATTTTTCCTTATGCTCAATCGAAATAAGATTAAAACGAAAATGATCACACGCTTACGGTTGAAATGGGCAGGGTTGGTCCCTTGGAAGAGCAATTTCTTGACCCCTCTACCACTTTTAAATAAGCCATGATTCTAAAAAAAAAAAAAAGGAAAAGGTGAAAAGATAGGGACAAACTGCCCTTCAAAGGAAAAAGAAAGAAAGAAGGCAAAAATTTTCCCTTCTGCAGCTGTAAAGTATATAAATAATGAATGAAAATGAAATGAAAACATAAATAAAGAAGGAAATTTAAGGGATGAACTTATGTGTATGTCTTTGCTTTTGAGTATGATGCTTAGAGAGATTATTAAAGGACTACATACTTATAAGTATAAGGAGATAAGATTGATTGAGTTCCTCTCACTTTGTTTGATCTTTTGAATAATTTTGCTTTAAAATTCTTAATTAAACAATAAGGGTAAAAGTTAATCTAGTTAGATAAGTTTAGTAATTTTAGCAAAATTAACTCTGGCACAAGTTTAATGATACTGATTGAAGTTGTCAAGTGCTAAGTTTAACAGGTGATTGAACTTAATTGATATAGTCAATTTCCATCCATGATTTATTTTCCTATTGAAAAGCTTTGCCTTGTGATTTTGAATTAATATTTTGCTTGAGGACAAGCAAAGGCTTAAGTATGGAAAAATTTAATAACTCTTTATTACTCTATTCCATTTATAGGAATTTATGCTTTATTTGATCTATTTTTAGAAATTCCTATGAAATTTGTGTTTTTATTGTTTAAATGTTATATTTCAACTCCTTGGATCAAGAAAAGAAGAAACAAAGTGTTTAAGATCGGATTTAGAGCAAAACAACATGAATGAGTAAAGACAGACTCAACTACGGCAACTAAAGACCCTAAACAAAGGCAAGAAAGCAAGGCAAAAGTACAAATCATGCCCTCAACTTGAGCGTGAATTACACTAACAAAACCGTGCCTTAATAGACTCTAGATCACGACCCTAATCATACCTACGATTATACCTACGATTTACTCTGAGACTCCACGCCTTGCAATGCATAAGACAAGATCAATAGCACCCAAAGTCAAGCCTATGATTCCACCCGCTGTTAGAACTAAGCCTAAAATCGCAATTCTAATGAAAAAAACACAGCTTAGATCGCAGCTAACCTTCGAGCCTACAATCAGACCTGTGAAAAGTGACCCTATCACGAATGAGCTAACTTGCAAGCGCATGGAGATAAGGATGAATTCCATTATAAAGAATCTATCACGTCTATGAATAAAATCCTCATGATTTATGTACCTGTCACCTATAAATAAACATGCACAGACATGCAATAAGTATTATGCCACATGTAACAAATTTTGTTAATCTAGAATAGAGTAATGAGAGAACTCTTAGTGAGAGAAATTCTTTCTTTTATAAAGAATTCCGAGTTTTCTGGGTAAATTCATATTAAACCAGAAGTCTATTTTCGCAAGACTCCTTTGTGCTTAATCTATAATATTAATCTATATTTCATATTATTTCTCTTGAATTTGTGCTTAATGTTTACATCTATGAAGAAATAATCATCTTAATTTTAGAGTTTGTGAATCCAAGACCTGATTTATGTGATTTTAAATGTGTTTTAATTGAATATTGACTAGCTATTTATAATTAGTAGCTCAAACTTAATGTCGTGGGTCGAATTGTGTAGTGCACCTTTTAAGTTGACGTCTAATTTCAACTAAACAGATTGAGAGACCATTCTTTTGAATAGATCTAGGCTGCTAATGAAGTTGCTTGTAATCACTTTGAGAAAGGGATGGTGAAACTTTCTGTCACTTGGTTTTAAAATTCCTTAAAATGGGTTTTTAATTAAACGATTCTTAATCTTTATACAAATCTAGATTATTGATAGCCTATGAAGAGATTATGGTTGTTTGATCTAGATTTAAATTTTTCGACCTTGAGCAAGACTTTAGCTTACCTCAGTGAATCCTGCAGTGCAAATATCTAGAAAATAATTTTTTTGAGTTTATTAAGAAATCACATGATAAGGAATTGATGAAGCAAATCCTAAGTCAGTTCTTGCATTTACAAACTTATCCTATAATTTTACCCTGAAAACATGTATATATTTTTAGCATTAATTTTAGCCTAGTATTTTTCCTATAAATATGTTTTCAACTAGGTAATAGATGAAAGTAAGTACGGTAGATACTAACGATCTCCAAGCAATCCGACCTAATACTTTCTATGCTACTTCGGTAGGTGTACTTACCTATGTTGGTGATTACAATCAAAGTTGAACAAAACTTGTTAGCACTTTGTAAATTTTTGAAAACTTTAACTTTGTGTTTTGTAAAATGAACCAACTAGTGACAGTTATCTCCCTGGTTGGAATGTGAAATATATGCGTCTCTGGACACCACCACTCTATTAAAGCTATCATTAGGTGTTAGTGTAGCTATATAAATGGAATGTGTGTGTCACTTAGGAAGCCAACCTCCATCATATGTAGAATAAGTCATCTGTCTAACTGTATCAACCCCAACTTCCCCCCCCCCCCCTCTCTCCCACCCCTTCCCCTTAGCCTCTTGGCAATGAGCATTTAATACAACATTCTATGGAATTTTAATTAAATGTGGTTTGAATTTTATAAATTAATATTGGTGGGTAGGTAAATGAGGAAACTCTTACCTAGCTACCTCTATTCTAATTGCGACTTTATCGCCTAAACTGTCAGCATGGAATCATCTAACAACTTTTGGACCATCTAAAAGTATATAAAATAGACACAACTATTAGCAAAGACACAAGTAGTGATGTCTTAACCTAGAGAGATGAGGTTATTGTAACTATATCAGTAACTATATGAGCCTTGTCTCTTTAAGAGACGAGTTTAAATTACCTAAAATTGGGATTGCTTTTGTCACAATGGCATTTTCCTAATTATTTATTTATAAAAATATTTTTTTCCTTTTCCTAGAAATAAATTGACTAGTTAACTAATTTTTTTGAATATACCCATAGAGAATTCCTAATATACTCATCTCCTTAATTATATTTCGAATGGAATAATTTACACGTCACATTCCTAATCCAAGGACGTTGTAATTTTGCAGATGTTCATAAAGTGATGGGCATATAAGGATCAAAGCAAACTATGTATTTACAGTTTAATGTCATAAACTTCAAGAAACTCTTACTATAAAAATATCAATCTAGTGTCTCAAATCCATTAAAGAATTGTAAAGAATTTACAAATAGCTACAATTTCAAAATTAAATAAAATACTATTGTTGGCAGGCATAATTTGGTCATGGTCCAATAGGCCCAACATAACCAATAGGGTTGTTAAGCCCACCAAGCATCCCAAGCCATATCGGCACATTAATTCCCCAGAATTTTCACTATCATATAAGAGTAGTAGTATTAGGATCACAATAGATAAGGAAATTGTGAGTGAATGAAAACCCTAAATTAGGATTATGAATAGTCATGAGTTCACAATAGCTTAAAAACCTAAATAGTTTTCCTTAAATAGAAGAGACCAAAGACAAAATTTCCTATCCCAACTTAATAATTAATCTAGTAGTTATAACTGTCCATAGATTTCAAGTGCAATGAAATATGATTAATCTATAGAATTTAATACCTATAAAACGATAGTCTAAGGATGAATCACTAGGCTTACTAAATACACGATAGGACTAAAAACATATCAATATCTAAGAATCTAGACTCTAAATAAAATTTTAGATTTCACCAACATGTTATTTAGAAAATTTTGAGTCTTATAACAACATAATCCTAGTTTGACTTTTTTGGCCCGAAAATCTTAATCACCTAAGGTAAAACCCTAAAAATACTCAATTGCGTAAACTTTAAACTTCAAATTTCAATTCAAGGGTAATCTAAGATTTACATAAAAGACTTAGATGAATTTTTAAAGATGTTTCTTAAACTAACTTGTATATTTAGACGCGTACGGTCAAATAAACTACATTATAGCCTAAATAATGGTCATTAGAGGACATAAACTTATGAAATAAGATTTAAATGTGATGAATTCTTTAAGAAGTAAGCTTGAATCATCCAAAGGAAGATGGAGAGAGAGACAGATGGCGCCACTTGTTGGATGGGCCCCATCAGGATTCCAAAAATCTTCAAACTCATGATTAATGAAAATGACCTTTCCTCTAATATAAGATATCATCCAATTTTGGAATTTAACGAAGGTTATGAGCCAGCTTATGAGTCAAAAAAAGCAATCATTATCTACCCTATTTAGCACGAATAGGATTTTGAAATCTATATTAACTTGTGGCCCACACAAATTCCAATTTTCTCTTCCTTCTCCCTTGATAACGTGAACCCTAAGTTTACAAATAGAATTCAAATCAAATTCAACTAATAAATATAATATATCTCTCTAATCAATGAACAAACAAACAAAAAGACATTAGAAAACCCTAGAATACCCTTGATCCTTATGGTGAGAAATATGCACCAACACATCACACATCAACATCAAACCAATAATCAAATCTTAAGCCATTCAAAACCAATCTTGATCATTAATGCACATAATATATAACAAGACAACAAGGACAATGAAGCCCCTTAAGTTGCTGTGAGCCACATCCCATTACAAAAAGGAAACATCAGCTTCAAAAGATAAAGCAAATTCACTTTGAAAGAGAAGTTAAAAGTACCAAATCCTCTCACTTTTCCTCAATTCAAACCGTAAGCTTCCAAAGGAGGATTCATACCCCACTTTCTCATCCATCAAACAACATAAAACAATCTTTTTCCAAGCCTCCAAAGTCAATAGAATCAACAAATATCAAGGGACCACAATTTAAGGTAAGAATAGGCTCAATCAGGTAGTTAAATTCTAAGATTCAAAGCCACTCACTTTCCTATTCTTAATCCTAGTTCGGCGAACATAAGAAAAAGGGGTATTTGTCTCAATCTCTATAAATTCAAGGTAATTTCTACACTACTCTAAATCTATGTTATGTCTATGAAAAGGAAATTAGGAAAATTAAAGGAATAGGTTGAGATCCACACTTTGTAGTGTTCGGCTAACATGATATATTATGATAATCATGTACATTGGAGTAGAATCTAGAACACTAAGTATTATGATCATAGGATGCGATCTATGAAGTAAAAACCAAGTTAAGTAGGCATTGCTAAATCTAACATAAAAATTCTCCCCATAGTATTTAATACATTCTAAGATGAGTTCAAATGACCTTGAATCAAATTTAACACATAACATTGAGAGTAAGAAATATTGTAGGAATTGGAGTAAAGAAACCCTAGACAATCAACCCTAAACCCCATGCCCTTATATGAGATTAGGAGAAAATTAAACTTGGTTTGATAATTGAATCACTTCTAGTTTGAATAAGTCATTAAACATTGATTCCTTGATAAAAATTGAAAACACACTCAAATTCATTCTAAATAAGTAACGATATACTTAAAACAAGTAGAATAAATCCTCAGATCTTAATCTTAATTAAGATGACCCACTTAATCAAAATATAGACTTGGATTAAAGATTAAGAAAAACACGATGAAAATAAATTTAATATAAATTTCGGTTCAATAGGGATTAATGAACTATAGATGAGATTAATTGTGAAAACCCTTAACAAAGACATTAGAAGAAAGAATAAGCTCAAAATGAAGATCATGAAGTATAAAATGAGAAGTTGGACATGCCATAGTACCTCTCGGATCCCATACCATAAGTAGAGTAATGTAAGTAATTTGAATAAGTTAAATAGATCAATAGATAGTACTCTGAATAAACTTTCCAATGCTTATTTACAAGCAAAAATCTAAGTTAAAATGAACACTATAGGTTTAAATGAAGACTAAGCATCAAAAACCCATATTTAAAGCCATCTAAGTTACTTTTTCTAAGGAAAAAACATTCATACGAATTTTACAACAACATAAGAAATATTAGACTTTATGAGGTCATAAATGACTATTCGTATAATAAATTTGGATTAGAAAAGAGAAAATAGAATTAAGAGAATTAAAATTGAGTTTAGGATACTTAAGCACCAATAGAAAGCATTATATAGTTTTTATGTAATAATAAATGTTTGATAATTCTCTTGGCGGTGATATTGACTCCTTAAGAGACATCCTAGACGATTACTACGTTTAAGACAATGAGCAGATAAGTAACTCTGATCTATTACATTATTAATAAATCAACAAAATGAGATTATGATGCATGTAGGGTTGGGAATATTGCTTGATGAGTGGTGTTTGAAGTAGATGTTAATAATATGCTTATTCAAAGAGATAATGGAATCGTGTATGAAAAATTGTTAGGAGTATGTTGGTTATTGTCTGTGAATTGTTTGATCGCCTAAAAATTGACTTAAAACTATAAGGCTTCTAAATTAGAAAAAAAAAATCATGCATTGCACGACTTGCATATATTACATAAAAGACGTGACAGCCGCTACATGTTAGTGTTTTGGTTCTTTAATAATGCTTGGTTTTTCTAGATGAAAGATTCCTAGTTTTACGCAAGATTATCTTCGTTTCGTTTGATCCCATAGGAACTAATTGGCAAAAGGAGAAACGTCGCTCGTGGTATCAACATGAAATGTCTAACACTTAATAGAGTTTCTAAGATCTAAAGGAAATTGAGTACTTAAAATACATATAAATAAAGTGATAAGTAATGTGAGATTGTTGATGTTCCTGGTGTGCTTAGTTTCTCATGGGAGTGGGTCATAAGGATGTATTCCTTGACTTGGTTCCTTCAACCCTAATAAGAGAGCGTAAATCTCTATCCTGATTGGATTCCCATTGTCCAAGCTTCTATTTGAGCATATGTTGAGTGGTGCATTGCACATACTTGATAATAAACTTGTTTGATATGCTTGATATGTGATATGTGATGTAACTTCACTAAGCTATAGATAATGCTCCTACTCTATAGATTTTTTAGGCTCTTCTTCAACCTTAGTTAGTGCGGTCTTGGAAATTTGAGTTGATAAGAATTTAAAGCTAGAAGGGAATATGAGTGAGCAGAAGATCCCTAGAGTATTTGTAGTAGTAATTTCTTTATCTTCAAAGTTATGTTATCAGTCTTTAAGTTTACTAATCTGGTCTATAATAATTATTATTCAAACCTTTATATGTAGTTTATTTCTCTATTATTATGTGGCATATGTATATACATCATTTCTTATCAAGCAACCCAAAAGATCATGTTTTAAAGGTCACACTCCTTATATTAACTAGCTATAGTGTACAACATTCAATTTTACCTATAGTACAGTACAACCGGGGTACCCTTAGGGGCGTGATACCATGGCATTAAGCCATTCTTCGGCTCAAAATTTGATGTCTTTCTTAATCTGTTAAAGGCCTAGATCAAGCTCGTTTTCAACCAAGCTACTCTACTTATAAGAACATCTCCTTAGTTTACCCTATCCCCATGGAGGTACTATAAAGTCTAAACCTCCCCAACTCTACATGTATTCTCTAGGGAACCTACACCACCCCGACTCACCACTTCTCCATAGAGATGCATTAAGCCTCCCCTAGGGCTGACAAGACTACTCGTAAGATACTTAAGTTCAACCCTGTGATAATTCAAATTCGAATCAATTACAATCAAGTCAAGTTTGAGCTCGAGCAACTTAAGTAGCTATTGAGTTCGAGTTCGAGTTTTAAAATACTCGATTCGAGTAGCTTGCGAGTCTAATTAAGCTTTTATGATTTTTTTATAAAAAATGATAAAATTTATGTTTTTCTACTTTTAAAGCCTATTTTCATACGCTTTTTTTTCCTTCATATCTAATGATCCATATTTATTATATTTAAGACCAAATCAACTAAAAACTCAATTATATATCCAAATCGTAATTTATGTTTTAGTGTAATTGATTTTTTATAGGAAGAATCGAGGTTAATTTAGTCAAACTCGAGCTTATCGAGTATCAATTCGAGTCGAGTTTGAGCTTACAAATTAAAGCTCGATAGAGTTCAAATCGAGCATCAAGCTTTGAGTTTTACATTCAAGTCAAGTTTGAGTTTGGCATTGTATCGTCTAGACTCAACTCGTTTACAGCTCCAACCTCCCCGGGGTGCTCCAAAGACAAACCTCCCCACCTGCTCAGATATTCTTAGATGATTACCACCACCTCCTTGAGTCCAGGTCAGCTACCAACAAAGGGATCAAAACTTTCCTAACTTCCCATCATCTCGAAATGCAACACGTGGAAAGAAAATATTTTGTGGACCCCATTTTGGTATCATTATTGCCTATTAATAGAACTCAAGGCCACAAAACAAATGATCAAAATTTGAATCTTTTAAATATGTACATCACTAACCATTTCTTTTGATTGCGAACCTCCAAACTTTCTACTGGCGATTTTCTACCTACAATATCTATAATGCCATAGTTCTTCTAACATAAATGGTCATGGACATCATTTGTACTATAGTTATCATCATCTCCTGGTCCTGTATACGAATCATAACCCTTATAATCATAGTAATCAAAACCCTCATAGCCACTAAAAAAGTAACATACTCAAGGAGTGACAAAAAAAAAAAAGCCATCTCTATTTATTTCCATTCTTACTTGAAAACTTTTCAAGATTCTCCCAACCATCTTTTTATTTCATTAACATAACTCATCAACTTATCCACTACATTAATCTTTAAACTTAGAAGCTTATCAAGGAAGCTAAGGAAAATAATGTAGAGATTAAAATAAGGTGTAGGAAGCTTCAGCATATCAAGGAGAAATAGGGAGTAATGAAATCCTAGAAGACCACTCTTGAGTAGCACAAGCCTAAAACCAAAGTAAGATCTCTACCAACAAGATTAGTTTGGTTTTTTAACAAATAGAATATGTTTGATTCGTCTTATTTTGATAGTTTTGGTATCATATTTTTGTTATTATCAAACAAACTTTCTGTCAAGAAATAAATACAAATGAATATAGCCTTTAAATATGTGTCTGCAATAAAAATCGCCTTACAAGCTAAAGTTTCCAAAACTTTAATTAGTTATTTGCATCTTACTTTTAATTATAATAGATATATATTTGATTAATATGAAAAAAAAAACTATTGTATCGATGCTCCATAGAGAATCAAGATCAACTAACAAATAACAAAATTAAGAGTTTAAATTTGAAAGTTCACGAGACTCAAAAAGTACAATAAAAAAAAAGATATTTTAATTTAAAAGAGTAATCAAATTTTCGAACTCTCATCTCTCAACTTAGTTAGAATTAGACAAATGCTTTATCTTTTACCTAATCTGTGATTTCTAAAATGGGGCTTCCTCTTTACTCAATCTTATTCCAATCCTCACATTTGACGAGACCTGCTAGAGAAACTATCAAGATAAATAAAATCACAATTCACTGAGTTCATTCCTCACCATTATCGGTTCAAGTAACTTATCATGCATTATTTAGCATACATGCAATCTATCTATACTCAATATAAATACACATGCTATAAGTAACACATTAATGGGAGTCCAAAGCATACTTATTCACATGGGGACATCTCATCTTAGCCTAGTGAGTGTCTCTATACGTGTTGTCCAGTTAGACAAATTCAACAATTAACTTTAGTTGAGAAATTGTCACGGAGGCCATAACAGTTAAGACATCCATCATCATAT
Organism: Combretum micranthum; assembly: GCA_024138025.1. NCBI lineage: Eukaryota > Viridiplantae > Streptophyta > Magnoliopsida > Myrtales > Combretaceae > Combretum > Combretum micranthum. Next base: position 974,371 of record JAMXBD010000441.1, read on the forward strand.
CGATACCTCAAGAGCCAGTCTAGGTGCAGCCCAACTTAGGACATTCACCATTGAAACAATGCCACAAGGGCATTGGTTGTAGTAGTCTTTGCAGTTTTATTTCATCAAATCATTTTGTAAAACTATTTTGTGAAGCGCGATGAAATCATATTCAAAGGCAGTCTAAGATACCTTAAGCCGGAAATATAGCAAAACTATTCCAAGGATTTTTTTTTTCAAAAAAGATTTTTGTAAAGCCAAAACACTTCTTACATGGTTCAAATCAATTCAATCACATGCAATAAGTTATAGTTATTTCATTCAAGTATTTAAATTACATGTTGGATGTAGTGGACACATAAATGATATCATACATAAAAAAACTCATTCAATTACACAAACAATACAACCAAAAAAAACATCGTACAATTAACAAGAAGCAAGCAACTAGCCCAAAAAAAAAAAAAAAGCAGCAAGCAGATAGCAAATCACTAAACTCATTCACCTAGGCATTACTAATCACTTGAAATAGTGTTTAGGGGAGTTGCAAAATAGCAATTGAGTCCCCTATGATATATGTAGACACCTCATTTCGACAATTTATTTTTGTCAAATTATTGATAAATAAATGTTAATATTAGTATATATATGGCTAAATTAAAGGACTATTTACAATTACAAGCATTAGGATTAGAAATGAATTAGGAAAATAAATCAAATTAAAGAAAATAAATATAATGGATGTAATCTATATACATATATAATATAGTATAATATACAAAAAAAAATACTGTTCATCTTCAACCTTGGGTTGCCTAATGGGCCCCCTTTTGGGCCCATTTTCGACCTATTTCCAGACTCGATTTCCATGAACCGAATACACATATAGAAGCTAGGTATGGAGTAGTTTAATTTGGTATATAGATTACACGTTTTCATCAACAATAACTGTTTCAAACGTGTCATTGTTAGTTACCTCAAAAACCTAAAAATGCGTGAAATTCGTTTTTCAGGCAAGATTAAAGATTTGGGTTGTTCTAATATGGGAAAAACATATCTGATAGGACATTTAATTAGAAAGTTACAACCGTTTTGGCTCCGCTTTTTTCAAATTTGTCAAAACCATGTTTTAGAACCCTAGATTCTCAATCGATTGTTTATGAAAGTTTTGAGCCGAATTAAAACATATAAATAGTCTCCCCATCTTCTGTTTTTTTTTTTTTTAAGTTCTGCTCTCTCCCAATACTTTTAATTTTATTCTCAATTTTTTATTTTGTCTTGGTGTTCTCAAATTTAGGTTTTAACATTCTAATTTTAAATTCTTCGTAAAAAAAACAAAAATAAAGAAAAATCGGAGCAATTGGAAGCTACCGAAGTATTTGGCAGATCGAGGGCTTCAAAACCCCTCTATTTCGACCACGCATTGCCTGTGATCACCCCAACCTAATTCCAAATTCATCTGTCTCATGTCGACCAGCCGGAGCTCCGACTATCAATTCTACCTCGTGCATTCAATCCTCAGGAAAATCAGAGCAATTGGAAGCTATCGGAATGTTTAGCAGATCGAGGGCTTCAAAACCCCCCTATTCGGCCACCGCACTGCCCTGTGATCACTCCAACCCAATTCCACATTTGTTTGTCTTAAGTCGACCAGCCGAAGCTCCGACCATCAATTTCTCCGCACGCGTTCAATCCTCAGGTAAGCCTTTTTTCTACTTAATAAAGCATACTAGTAATATAATATTATAAGTTAATGAATTATGGTAGCATTGTAACAATGAAAAATAATAAACAATAATAAGATTTTGACATAATAAATATTACATATTATTATTAGTTGTTTAGGCATTCAAAACATGAGATTAATTAATATGTCTTTTTGAGTGATTGCTTTGTAATATTGTTTATAGATTAAATTTTTAGGTTTATATTGTATAAAATTGCTATTAAAATTCATAAATTAATTTTTATCTTGACAAGATTTATTATGGCTTTGCCAATTGATTTTCATAAATTTGATTTATTAATATTATCATAGCACTTTGATTTTAACTTTCACTATAATCCCTTGACTAATAAATTCAGTTTTTTTTTATTAATTTAATGACATAGATTGAACATTTGCCATGATGTATTCAAATAATAAGTTATTATATGATAACTATGATGTCCGCGATATACCATTTGATGTTATAAATATTTCATCTTTTGTATGTTTGTAATAACATTTTTTTTTCTCCTGTATGTGTGAAATTTGATTTCTTGTGATAATTTAATTAATGATAACATGTGAATTGATATGCTATGTTTCCTTATAGAGTTTTTTCACTTAGAAAAAAAAATTATTTTTATGAAATAGCAAGAACTTAAATTGAAAAATCTTATGATGCATATCATCAAATAGCTAATTTTGTTAAAACTATCAAAATTTAACAAATTTAAACCGAAAAGAATTAAAAACTCTAAAATTGATCAACAAATTAAAATTTTCATTAAAGAACTACGTGTGATCTGATCCCGATTAGCGGATATGTAGGTACCTAAATGGGAGACTCAAAATATGTAAAAAATTATTTTTATGAATTTGATTTTATTGATTCTCTTAGTTTAGTTTAGAATATGCGAATATTGATAGAATTTGATAGGATTTGATTAATTTGACTCTTTTGAGTTCTTAGATTATATATGATTGTTGATGGGATTAAATTAGTCGATTAAATTATTAAATTTGTACATATGTGTAAATATTAGCCATAGGATTAGTTAGTTAGATCTTTTTAAATAGTTTAGAATTTGAAATTAGGATTTAAAATAAAGCAATTTAAAATTGGAGAGATAAAGTGGTAACCATTTAAGTTTTAATAGGTTAGCCCCCGAACTCAAGTTAATTTCTAGTTCTCATTTTCAAAACAATTTTTTTTCGCAGATCAGTAGCAAAACCGAAATCAACCTACCCATTGGTTTTAGTTTATCCTTTTTCTGACTCTAGTCAGGTGGCAACTCCAAAATAATTTTCAAAACTGATATTTCCTTTAATTCTTAGTCGATGATTTATGTCAAATTGGTTAGGGTTTGATGTAATAAATTGGATTAAAGGAAATTGAACCAGAAATCATAATCCATGCTCGACAAATTGGCAACTCCACTAAAGACCCATTTTTAGAGGGCTAGCCTCTTTATGCTTTTCATATATAAATTGCTTTCTTCTTTATAAATATTTTTGTATATTTGTAAATGGTTGTACTAACCGAGTGCTTTTGTGTAGATATTATAAATATATCTATGGGGGATTATATTAGGGGGATTTTTTAATTTTGAGTAAAAAAATGTGTATTAGAGGCGGTCAAACCCGGGCCACCTTAGGTAACTTAGGACGGGGAGCACCAGTAGGTCTCGGGTGTTGTGGTTACCCTCCATTCAGGACACGAATTAGGCCCCCACTCCATTTAACGTGGCCCATGGCCCATTAATCGGGGGACCTATAAAACCCACCCTTCTTGCATTCACTGCATGAAGAAGATGATGATCAAGCATTATGGCCCATATTTTTTTCAAATTTTTTTTTACGAAACAAAGCTGAATTTACAGGAGTTAATTTCCTTATAATCCGTTCATGTATATGTGTCTTGTAAATTGTTGTAACTTTGTCCATGTATGTACTTTGTAAATGTATATACCGTGTTGTAACATATCTCTTTTGTAATTTGTAGATTAAGTATGGCAAATAGTATGTGTAGTGACAACATGTGGGCCCGTCTTATTCCCGAGATCCATGTTCATGAGCCTACTAGTTTGATGCCCATTTTGAACAAGTGGTTACAAACTTTCAAGCTAGGACAAAGAGGATTCATTGAAGACCGTTTGGGCCCTACTCTTTCTCTTCCAAAGGTCCAGATCCCCATTCATCTTTTTAAGGCCTTGGTTTACTTATGGAATATTGATGAGGCCACATTTTGCCTTAGTGAACACACTTTGAGTCCTACTATTGAGGAATACATGAGGCTTCTTCAAGCTTCACCAACTCATGCGGGAATATATACTCCTCAACTTAGTAAAGGGCTGATCAACTTATTCAACTCCTTTTTAAGGATTAAGAGGACCGATGTGTCTAGAGCTCTCAAGAATTGCAATTTGATGAGATCAAGCAATATCTGATGAATCTACTAGTGTTAGTAGCGCCAACACCTGGTCGCTCTCTTTTCCTGTATTTGACGGTACTTCCTGAATCAATGGGAGGTATGCTTGGATAAAAAGATGAAGATAGGTAAGAACGGGCTATTTACTATTTGAGTAAGAAATTCACTGAAGGTGAATAGAAGTATACTAACGTGGAAAGAACTTGTTGTGTCGTGTTATGGATCATGCACAAACTTAGAAAATATACATTGTATTATTCTGTCGAGCTTTACACGAAACATGATCCTTTGAAGTATCTGGCTCAGAAACCAGGGCTGATTAAGAGAATTTCCAAGTGGTAGATGTTGTTATCAAAATTTGACATCACTTATGTGAATCAAAACTCAGTTAAAGGTCAAGCACTTGTAGATCAGCTGGTTAAAAACCCGATTGAAGATAATGTGATTGATGGAGAAGCTTAATTTTCAGATGGAAGCATATTGCTGGTAGATTCGGATAAAGAATCAGAACAGTCCACCCCTAAGTGGAAGTTGTACTTTGATGGAGCAGCTAATGTATGTGGATATGGAATTGGGACAGTCTTAATATCACCAGATGGTAATCAAAACCCGCTTCAACAAGATTGATGTTTCCTTATACTAATAATGTGGCAGAATACAAGGTTTGCATCATGCGTCTCAAGATGGCGCTTGACATGGAGATAGATGATCTTGAAGTATATGGAGACTCCCTCTCATCATCTTTCAAACACGAAGAGAATATAAGACGAAGGATGCAAAATTGATGCCTTATCACCAACATTTACTAGAATTGGCACAAAAATTCAAAGTAATATCATTTACTTATATGCCAAGAAACCAGAACCAATTCGCGGATGCATTAACCACGTTAGCATCTACGATTTAGATCACCAAGGGAGTTGAAATCCAGCCTTTAAAGGTTTACATTGAGAAGGAATCGGCATTTTGCTTGATACCGAGAAAGTCCCAAAGAAAGATCACTAGTATGCTATTATCAAAGAATTCCTCCAAGATGGCAAGTACCCTGAAAATGCCTCAACAAAAGAGCAAAGAACGCTAAGATGCTTAGCAGCTCATTTCATACTCAGTGGTAATACATTATACAAAAAATCATTTGATACTACTCTCTTGAGATGTGTAAATGAGGTGGAAGCAGATATGTTGATGAAGGAAGTCCATGAAGGGACATGTAGACCTCACATGAATGGATACATGCTAGCCAAGAAGATTATAAGGATGGGTTATTTTTGGATAACTATGGAATCAGATTGTATCAAACACATGAGACATTATCACTTGTGTCAGATATACTCCAATAAGATAAAAGCTCCTCCCAAAGAATTGCAGATGTTGTCTTCACCTTGGCCCTTCTCGATGTGGGGTATGGATATGATAGGGCCAACTTCGCCAAAAGCCTCAAATGGTCACTGATTTATATTAATGGCAATTGACTACTTTACCAAGTGGGTTGAAGCCTTCTCATATGCCAATGTTACCAAAGGAGTAGTTGTCAAGTTCATCAAGAGAGATATCATAGCCAGATGTGGAGTCCTTGATATAATCATTACAGACAACGGTACCAATTTGAACAACAAATTAATGTCTGAATTGTGCCAAAGTTTTGGGGATCAAACATCGAAACTCTACCCCATATTGTCCTTAGATGAATGGGGCAGTTGAAGCAGCCAATAAGAATATTAAGAAAATAATAGAGAAAATGGCTATCGCATACAAAGACTGGCACGAGATGCTACCCTTTTTACTCATGGCCTACCGAACATCCATAAGAGTATCAACAGGGGCAACCCCCTATTCATTAGTCTATGGTGCTTGCCAGTTGAAGTTGAAACCCCGTCATTTATAATATTGGCAAAAATCGAATTATATGAAGCTAAATGGGTGAGAAACAAGATTGATCGGTTGAATCTCACTGATAAAAGGAGGATGACCACTCTATACCACGGTCAGCTTTACCAGCCAAGAATGACTCGAGCATTCAATAAGAAAGTTCTCCCGAGAAATTTCAAAGAATGAGACTTAGTCTTGAGAAAAGTGCTCTCGAATGTTCAAGATCCTAGAGGAAAGTTTACTTCTAATTATGAAGGACCATATGTAGTAAAGAGATTGTTGCCTGGTAGTGCATTGATTTTGACTAGAATGGATGGTCTAGATTTGAAAGACCCTGTAAATGCTGATGCGGTCAAGTTGTACTACTCTTGAGAAATTAATGAGAATTCTATCAAGTTCAGAAATGTGTTGACTACTTTGTCTATATGTGATCTAATTTTTGTTATCTATCGACAAAAAGATATCTCTAGCGGTCTCCAATCATCAGATCGGTGATTGACCATCTACCCTAGTTAATAAGTTCTCTTTCATCCTTATATCTCCCAAAACACTTAAAACACGAGCGTACTGAGAGGGAGAGAGATTTGAGCAATTGATAAAGTTATAAAAACATTCTAATACTTTGTAATTTGATCTTTTCTTAAGGAAATGCCTATTTCAGGGGAATAACATAAGAAGTCGATAAGTTCAAGCAGCAAAGTAAGGGAGACTCTAAGAACCATCTCTTGTATCGTCTCGCGATCAAGACCATCAAAAGAATCCAGTTACCATCAAGAGATAAACAAGGATACTCAATTCAAAGGATAGCCATTGTGAATGCGCTCTAGCCTAACGGAGTAAACCTAGCGATGAGCGGGACTTCACCAAGTGGTCTGACAAGTTAAAAGCTTCTAAGAATCTAGTAAGTTTTTTTTTTAATAAACATATTGCTAGGATTAAGTTTTTTAGGAAATTAACTCTAGAAGCCATGTAAAGCATGAGGAAATCAAGATCTCAGGACATAAGATTTGTTACTTGGGGATTAGAACATGAGACCCAGTTCAAGAGGTGTTTCAGAAAATGAATCACCTCCGCTCAAGAAGCAACCCAGTTCAAGAGGAGTTTTAGAACATAAATTGCCTTAGCTCAAGAAGTAACCCAATTTAAGAGGAGTTTCAAAACATGAATCACCTCCACTCAAAAAGCAACATAATTCAAGAGGCGTTTCAGGACATGAATCACCTCCGCTCAAGAAGTAACACAGTTCAAGAGGAGTTTCAGAATATGAATCACCTTCGCTCAAGAAACAACTTCATCTCTGCTCAAAAGATAATCCTATCTCTGCTCAAAAAAGCAACCTCCTTTCAAGTATGGACTCAATACATGAGACCTGAATCAAGGATGGTTCAGTACATGAAGCATCCTTGCTCAAGAAGCAGTTCAAGGAGCATATCAGAACATGAAAAAGCTCTTACCTTGCTCAAGAAGTGGGAGTTCCAGATAAGTTAAAGGCAAAATGGGTCTACTTTCTCTTTGTGATAAGGTTTTGACAAACCTCACCACAAAGAGGGGCAGCTGTAAACACCTCATTTTGACAATTTATTTTTGTCAAATTATTGATAATTAGATGTCAATATTATTATATATATGGCTAAATTAAAAGAATATTTGCAATTATAAGCATTAGGATTAGAAATGAATTATGAATATAAATCAAATTAAGGGAAATAAATATAATGGATGTAATATATATACATATATAATATAGTCTAATATACTAAAAAAAGTACTGTTCATCTTTAACATTGGGTAGCCCGATGTGCCCATTTTTGGCCCATTTTCAAACCCGATTTCCACGAACCAAATGCACATATGGAAACTAGGTATGGAGTAGTTTAATTTGGTATGTATGTTTTCATCAACAATAACTGTTTCAAATTCGGGCTTGAAAATTAGGAAAAACACGTTTTTTGTTAATTCCTCAAAAACTCAAAAACGCATGAAATTCATTTTATAGGCAAGATTGAAGATTTGGGTCGTTATAATATGGGAAAGACATATCTAACAAGACATTCAATTGGAAAGTTACAATCGTTTTTGCTCTAATTTTTTTCGTTGTGAAAACCGTGTCTTAAAACCCTAGATTCTCAATTGATTGTTTGGAAAGTTTTAAACCGAATAAAATTCTATAAATAGTCCTCCCCATCTTCTGTTTAAAAAAATGCCTGCTCTCACCCCTACTTTTAATGTTTTCTCAATTTTGATTTCATCTTAGTGTCTCAAGTTTAGGTTTCAACATTCTAATTTTAAATTCTTCGTAACAAACAAAAAAAA